>JAKRSK010006620.1:522500-540000 GCA_029891615.1 Natrix natrix natrix
TTTCAGCAGTGATGGTGGATTTGGACGAAGGCTTCTGTGCCAGTTTTGATATCCCTATTTTCCTGATTATCTTATCGGTTTCAGTTGGCGAATTCCATAACTCCTACCGAGGAAAAATATTCATCCAACAATTGCATGCTCGATTTGGTGTTTCGTTTCCAGCATTCTATTCTATTCTATTCTATTCTATTCTATTCTATTCTATTCTAGTCTAGTCTAGTCTAGTCTAGTCTAGTCTAGCCTAGCCTAGCCTAGCCTAGTCTAGTCTAGCATAGCCTTCTCATGGTTATATTCTATTCCTATTCCTATAATATAATAAATTTGAATTTATTAGCCGCTCCCTTTCCAGACAGGACTCGGGGCGGCATACAGTAGAGCATAAAAAACATAAAACATATGTACAGACACATAAACATACACATATACAAAGACATACATGCACGGAGGAGGTAACAAATTACATCACATTTAAACAATTAAAAATCACCATTAAAATATCCCATTTACAATAACACAATTTAAAAATTTAAAAATTTAAAACGACTGTCAGGAGGAATAAGGAAAAAATTTACGGTTGAGCCAGGCCAGATAATTGAAAGAGGTGGGTCTTCAGCTGTACACGGAAGGAGCGGAGATCGGAAATAATCCTGATGTCACGGGGGAGGTCATTCCACAGGGCTGGGCCCATCACAGAGAAGGCTCTGCTCCTGGGTGTCGCCCCCCGACACTGTTTAGCGGACGGCACCCGAAGAAGTCCCTCTCTGTGTGAGCGGATTGGTCGTAGGGATGTATGGGGCAGGATGCGATCCTGCATGTAACTAGGTCCTGTGCCATGAAGCGCTTTAAAGATCATAATCAAAACCTTGAAAACCTCCTATTCCTATTCCTATTCCTATTCCTATTCCTATTCCTATTCCTATTCCTAGTCTTAGTCTTAGTCTTAGTCTAGTCTATGCCATGCCATGCCATGCCAATGCATTTCATTCTATTCTATTCTATTCTATTCTATTCTATTCTATTCTATTCTATTCTATTCTATTCTATTCTATTCTATTCTATTCCATCCTACTCTATTCTATTCTTATTCTGTTCTGCTCTGCTCCATTCTTAGTCAATGATACCAGAATTTCAGAAAAATTGAGTGAGCAATTTTGAAAAAACTGGTCAAGTGACCCAACTTTGTTCGATGCTTCAATTCAGGCCACTGAGCAGATCTGGTTGAATCAAACGGAAAGCATTCCTATTCAGTGGACAATTCGAACTGACATCTGGAATGGTAGCCGTCCAAAGTCCCTGCCAACGCTATTATTCTATGTTCTAAAACAATGAAATAGTCACCTACCAAAGATGACCTTAAACAAGACGTTGTATTAGCAGTATTATTTGGTTTCATTCCACTGCAACGGAGCATCAATGCAGCTTGCTCGTCCCTCTTAACATAGAAAACATTTTGCACTGCTGGTTTCATAAGATATTAAAGTTGTTTTAAAATACCTCCCGGGAGGAAGTTGAATTGATAAGAACAGCATGGGGGAAGGAGTCTGAGGCAGATAACTTCCCGACGTTTATGTATCATCTACTCTTTAAATCTTGCACATTTCCCAGACATTGATCACCCACAGTCTGTAAGGAGCAAATATAACCAGTGTACCTCGAGTAATGTGGACAAATAGCCATTGCCTGGGTGACACTCGATATTCTGTACAACCATGTATCATTTTGCAACAGAGTCAGGGACTGGAAATGGAGGGGATATCACATATCCAGTTATATGGCTCAAAGAGATTATCTTACAACCGATAGAATTAAAACCGGAACTATTTTTTATTGGGAATAATCTCAGGGAATTATGAGAAAAAAAATTAAATACGGTTCCTAATACGACATGCAATTACATATGCACAGAACTGGAAAAACAAATATACTCCAACAGAAGAAAATGTGATTAAAAAAAAAAGTATTAGAATGCGCCAAAATGGACAGACTCGCAAAAGAACTAAAAGACAAAGAGGAATCCGAGTATTACTTAATATGGAATTTATGGTACAAATGGCTAGAGGGGAAAAAATAGGAAAGCAATAACAGGGTTTGTGTGTCTGTGTGTGTGTGTGTGTGTGTGTGTGTGTGTGTGTGTGATCATGAGACCAGAAACTAAATACAAAACCACAGAATCAACAAGAGGGAAAAATATAAGATAGATTGTATATAAAAATAGTACGAAATAAGTTACATAGGAGAATCAAATGTATACCTAAGATGTATTGTATGGAATCAATAGAGATAAAAGATATGTAAAAATGTGTGTGTGTGTGTGTGTGTGTGTGTGTAAGAGAAAAAAGAGTAACAGAGTAAAAAGGAACAAGAATAAAGCAGAAACAATACAATTACAAAAAAAATAAACTGCATAAGACTTATTTTTCTAATTAGAGGATAGCTCTATTTCATTATAACTGTACATGCCTCAATTATGCCTGCAAACAACTCATTGATAGATAGCATATAAATACCAGATCTTCAATCCACTGGGTAATTGGAGGACATAAATTCATCTCTCCAATGTTGTAACATTATCCTCTTGGCAATAATAAAGCTATGGAGAATCTATTTCCATTGTTGACCTATCCATTTTATTTATTTATTTGATATCATGGCCACCCCTCTCAACAAGGGATTCTGGATAGTGTACACCATAAAACATAACAACAATTAAGCCAATGTAGATAGTACAAACTATCTATATCCTCTTTCTGTCTGTCTGTCAGTCAGTCAGTCTGTCTGTCTGTCTATCTATCTTATCTATCTATCATCTATGCTCTCTTTCTGACTCTGCCTTTCTCTGTCTCTCACTGTCTCTTTCTCTCTGTCAGTCTCTCTGTCTCTGTCTGTCTGTCTGTCTGTCTGTCTGTCTGTCTGTCTGTCTGTCTGTCTGTCTGTCTGTCTCTCTCAGATCTAATATCTGTCTGTCTGTCTATCACCTACCTACCTACTTACCTACCTACCTACCTACCTATCATCTATGATCTCTCTCTCTTACTCCCTCCCTCCCGCCCTCCCTCTCTCTCTACCCCATAGATCTAAATATCTGTCTGTCTGTCTGTCTGTCTGTCTGTCTGTCTGTCTCTCATCACTTCTGCCTATCCTGTAGAAGTTTAAAGGCGCAAGCCAAACACTCCTTCTTCTAATTTTTCACCAAAATAACCCTATGAGATACAATGGGTTAAAAGTTAAGCAATAACTTTTTGTTGCCAAAGGGAGATTGCTTTTTTTTTAAAAAAAACAAACCCTGATCTCTCCAGTCCTAATTCAACCTCTTAACCACCCCCTCGTATTGCCTCTCTTTAGTAATTCTGAAGAATTCCTTTACATGCTTCCGAAACTCGAAACTCTGCCACCATAACTTTCCTGGAGTTTGGCTGAGGCAATTTTGCAGCAATGTCTCCATTGCCCGCACTTGTAGGTTGGATGTAAGGTCCTTGAGGCTTAATTATGCCTTTCCTTCTCTCATCTTCTCTTTTTAAAACCACATCCGGGAAGACAATGATGCATTTTAAGCAGGAGGCAAAGTCATGACAAGTTCTCAAACCCATTCAGACATAATGACGGGGGAGGACAACTGGGCTTTCGGTTCTTTTATGTGGCAGAAATCAGTCACTTGTCTTTCAGGGGATGAAGTCCATGTTCTCAGTTGCAGCAGGAGAATGAGATGTTAATTACAGGGCAGAGAGAATGACAGCAAGACTGAAATAGCAAAATTGACCACAATAGGGATTTTTTCCCTTCAAATTAAGAACCGGTTGTCCATAGCTGTTCTATCCCTCTTTCATACTGATGAGCCAAACTTGTTTTGTAAGACAAATATTCTAGGGACAATTTTTGCAATATGTTTTAATCATGCTAGCGCAAGATATCTCTTTCCCCCGCCACTCTTGAACGGAAAGTATTGTGATTTTTTTTTTTTTAGGAGGACTAGATGGAGAAGGAAACTCTCTACAAATACCTGTAATCCTCAACTTACTGTTCTGACGCAGCCTTAGCAGAAGCAAGAAACAGACGCCTTCTCACGAAAAAACCCTCTTTATTTACCTCTTCTGAATTAATTGTATTCACCCACCGAAAAGTCCAGACAATAGTCATTCAAGGAGTTAACTGCAGTTATAGACCTTATCAGTTCCTTGTGAAGAGTGCTGCAAATTAAGTTCTGGCAAGCCATCTTTGCAGCATGAAACACAATGAGCAAAATCTTCAGAAATACGAACTGTTGTCTCCTACGACAACCACTCCTCTTTCCTTTTATTTATTCACCAGCCAGGAAGGGGCCATTCAGCGTCCACGTGTGCTTTGCTTTCCAAGTCGACTCCTACTCCTCCATTGCTCACCTCTTCCAACTTTAGAAGATATATTTAGTTGAAGTACTGAAAAGTATTTAAATTCTCAGTCATGTTTTGTTGTCTGAAAGGATTCTAGAAGAATTGAAGCTATATTTTAGGAAGCTATCAAAGATTTGGCTCTTCTGGTCAATGGTGCTTCCATAAACCCTGATTGATTGATTGATTGATTGATTGATTGATTGATTGATATCAGGCAGTGACGTGCAGTCAGGTGAGGCAAGTGAGGCACAGCCTAACCTCTCATCATCAGGGCAGCGAGTCATTCGACTTGCCTTTTGGGAGGAATGACCCAGCTTGGCTCCCGCTTTCGATCTGCCGCCCAACGACCGAACGGAGAAGCGAAGAGGCAGGAGAGACAAAGCAGGAGCCAAGCCGAGTCATTCCTTCCAAGAGGCAAGTTTCCTATTGAATGACTCACTGCCCTAGAATCGAGGCTCCAGTCCAGCCTGCGGTGCTTGCAGCCCCCGCCAGCTCCTCCATGGACTCCCAAGCTCGGCACCAGAGAGCCGCCGTGAGAGAGGCCGGCCAGGTTGCCCGGGCAGCGGCAGAGGTTCCCTTTGTTCTTTCAGTTGCGGGAAGCAGGGGGGGAGAGGCTTCCTCCGCTCCATCCGCTCCCCATCTGTGCTGCCCTCACCCGACAAGCGCCCCCCGGATTCCGTGGAGCTCTGGCAGGCAGTGCCGTGGCCGAATCCCAGGGCGGAGGGTGGCAGGTCGCAACTGAGCATGCCTGACTGTGGAATTCTGGGAATTGAAGTCCACAAGTCTAAAAAAATTGCTGCCTCACCAGCAATTTTTATAAACCTCACCGCATGTCACTAAAACCTCACCGCACGTCACTGATATCAGGTAACTGTGATGGGTCAGAGAATCACTGAAGTATGAGTCATAAGAACATCTTCAAGTTATGTAGTCCAACTCCTTGCTCAGAGTAGCAATTCTGTAAATCATCCTAGACAGATGTCTAAGATGGCACAGTGGTTAGAATACAATACTGCAGACTACTTCTGCTGACTGCCAGCTGCCTGCAATTTGGCAGTTCGAATCTCACCAGGCTCAAGTTTGACTCAGCCTTCCATCCTTCCAAAGTCGGTAAAACGAGGACCCAGATTGTTGGGGGAAAGAGGCTGATTCTGTAAACTGCTTAGAGAGAGCTGTAAAACACTGTGAAGCAGTATATACATCGAAGTGCTATATAAGTCTTAGTGCTATCTAGACCCCATTGCAAAATCTCCAGAACTGCTGGCATTGTGTTGCATTTCCTTGAACCCATAATGTGAAGTTGCCCAGATAAAAAAGGATAACCAGGAAGAAGCCAGTGGTGAAATTCCATTTTTTTTACTACTGGTTCTGTGGGCGTGGTTTGGTGGGCATGGTGTGGTTTGGTGGGCGTGGCTTGGTGGGTATGGCAGGGGAAAGATACTACAAAATTTCCATTCCCACACTATTCCAGGGCCAGCCAGAGGTAGCATTTTTCGGTTCTCTGAACTTCTCAAAATTTCTGCTACTGGTTCGCCGAACCACTCAAAATTTCTGCTACTGGTTCTCCGAACCACTCAAAATTTCTGCTACTGGTTCTCCGAACCACTCAAAATTTCTGCTACTGGTTCTCCGAACCACTCAAAATTTCCGCTACTGGTTCTCCAGAACCTGTTGGATTTCATCTCTGGAAGAAGCACTAGTTTTATCTTTATTTCAAGTTACCTTAACAGAAACTTGCTACACTGAAAGTGTTTCTCCTTTCTTTGAGTTTTACTTTTTGGAAAATGGGGTTGAATGCCTTCTGACATGTTTTCCTCCTTCTGTGAGCTGAGATTTTTTTTTTTTTTGCCTTAGTGTTGTCCCGTCTACAGCTCTTCCTCCTGTCTCCCAAGGTCATTCTCACACACCACAACAATTATCCATAGCCTCGAGATGCTCCAATGGCCATATTTTAAGGCTGAACTTTGGGCTTTGTCACACAAAGCACATGTTGACTTATAGTCTCTCCGGGAACCAGTGCTGGAAGCAAGCCAAAGCAGAAGCAGATGAAGTTTGGGAAGAGGTCTTAAAACAAAGAAATTAGTCAGGTTCCAGTGACATTTCAACGGTGCAGCAGGATCTTGAGGTCCATTCACCGTCACCTTTCTCATCTTTGGATGGGCTGGCGATTGTGGGGCTCCCGCAAAGCTCCCTCTCTTCTGGCAATGCGGACTTTCCGATAACCACTCCGAGGTGAGCCATCAGACCCGTAGCATTACTCCTCGGTTGCTTGTCCTTGCTAGAAAGAAAACGACTTGTTTTCCACGGATTTCATATGCTTTCCGCAGCAGAGCGAATGCCCTCTGCTTTTTATTGTGTTTTATGGGATGCAGGTGGCCGATATCATGAAACCTGTTTTCACGGCCCAAAAGATTTATTGTTCCCCTTCTGTCTCGTTCCCCCCCCCCCTCCAAGCCCTGAATATTTTGCCATGGCATCATCGTCTCTTGGCAGGCTGAAGGCATCGAGACACGAAAGAAAGAAAGAAAGAAAGAAAGAAAGAAAGAAAGAAAGAAAGAAAGAAAGAAAGAGAGGAGGGGAGGAAGGAAGGAAGGAAAAGAAAGATAGATAGAAAGATAGGAAGTGAGGAGAGAGGAAGGCAAAAGAGGAAGGAAGCAGATGAGGGAGGGAAGGAGGGGAGGAAGGAAGGAAGGAAGGCAAAAGAGGAAGGAAGCAGATGGAGGGAGGGAAAGAGGGGAGGAAGGAAGGAAAAGAAAGATAGATAGAAAGATAGAAAGGAAGGAAGAAGGAAGGAGAAAGAGGAAGGTAGCAGATGGAGAGAGGGAAGGAGGGGAGGAGGGGAGGAAAAGAAAGAAATATAGAAAGGAAGGAAGGAAAAATAAAGAAAGAAAGAAAGAAAGAAAGAAAGAAAGAAAGGGAAAGAGAGAAAGAAGAACATTCAGGAGAGGGTGAGAGGGCTACCCATTCCAGAATGTACCAGGAAAGATACTCTGGTATTCTTAACAGAAGCCTTTTCTTCTCCTGGGGCATTTCCATTAGTTTTTGTCCTTTTCTCCCCCCCCCCCCCTTCAGTCTAACAAAGAAATTACTATTCAACGGTTATAATAATGTGCTTATGCATTTCACATTGGCAAAGTATTCATTCTTTCTCTTCTACTTCACACATTACACACATCATATTTAATGTAAAGTACATAATTATGTCTGTCTGTACTGTATGTCATCTATCCATTTCTTTCTCTGTGTATGTGTGTTTCTTCTTCTCCTCCTCCTCCTCTTTCTCTTACTCTCCTCCTCCCCTCCTCCATCTTCCTCTTCCTTTCCTTGTCCTCCTTCTCCTTCCTCTTCCTCTCCTTGTCCTCCCCCTCTCCTCCTCCTCCTTCTTTCTGTGTCTTTGTCTCCTCCTCCTTCCTTTTCCTCTTCCTCCCCTTTGTCTCCTCCTCCTTCCTTTTCCTTTTCCTCTTCCTCCCCTTCTCCTCCTCCTTCCTCTTCCTCTTCTTGTCCTCCCCCTCTCCTCCTCCTCCTCCCATCTTTGTCTCCTCCTCCTTCCTTTTCCTCTTCCTCCCCTTCTCCTCCTCCTTCCTCTTCCTCTCCTTGTCATCCTCCTCCTTCCTCTTTCTCTTACTCTCCTCCTCCTCCCCTCCTCCATCTTCCTCTTCCTCTCCTTGTCCTCCTTCTCCTTCCTCTTCCTCTTCCTCTCCTTGTCCTCCCCCTCCTCCTCTCCTCCTCCTCCTCCCCCCTTTCTCTTCCTCTCCTTCTCCTCCTTCCTCCCCTTCTCCTCCTCTTCCCTTCCTCCTCCTCCTCCTACCTCTCCTTGTCCTCCTCCTCCTCTGCTTCTCAGTAAACAATGTTCAAGTGATCACTCCACCCAAGTCGAATGAAAATGGAACCAGGAGGGAAGCTTCACTTCTTCTGCGTCCACACAAACCTTCGCAGCTTTCTTAAAATAATAGAATGAAAGAAGAAAAGGGAAGGGGAAACCCCTCCTTGCTCTGCTCCACCAAAGGCCAAGCAGATATTCGGTTCACTCCTGCCCTTCCCTTCTTCAATCCAAGAGCCTCCCACACATGCTTGCCAGCCACATGAAGCTCCTCCGTTCGCAACAGGCAACGATCACCTGGCTCTTCAAGGCAGAGAGATCATCATTAGGATGATGACTTATGAAGATTAGGAAGGCTCTCACGCTGCTTTATGTGCGTGGATCCAAGGGGTCTCTCAGCAAAGAAAACAAGACCAGACTTTTGTGATGATGGTGGTTTTCAAAAGGAAAGACTCTCTCCAGAGTTCATTTGTGGCTAGCATTCAACCTGCCAATTTGGAAGGAAATTAACCAAATTGGTTTCCAAAGGAATTCATCCTTAGAAGAGTCATAACATCATAAGGCTAGAAGGGGACTTTGAGCTCATCTTCGACCAACCTCCCATCCAATGCAGGAAACCTCAGAACATTCCAGACAAATAGAGGTGGTCCTTGACGTACGACCACAATGGAGCCAAGCATTTCTGTTGCTAAGTGAGACAGTGGTTAACTGAGAGGTCCTTGGCGCTCTCTGAGCTTGTTGGCTTTCTTGCAGACGTTTCATGGCCCAAACTAGGGAACATCATCAGGGCTAGAAGGGAGAAGGGTATAGGGAGGAGGAGGAGGGGAAGATAGAGGAGGAGGAAGAGGAGGAGGAGAAGATGATGATGGAGGAGGAGGGGGAGAAGGAGAAGGAGGAGGAGATGATGATGATGGAGGAGGAGGAGGAGAAAGAGGAGGAGGAGGAGGAGGAGGAGGAGATGATGGTGGTGGTGGTGGAGGAGGAGGATGAGAAGGAGATGATGATGATGATGATGATGATGATGATGATGATGATGGAGGAGGGAGAGGAGGAGGAGAAGGAGGAGGAGGAGGAGAAGTAGATGATGATGATGGGGGAGAAGGAGGAGGAGGGGGAGAAGAAGAAGATGATGATAATGGAAGAGGAGGAGGAGGAGATGATGGAGGATGAGAAGGAGGAGGAGAAGACAATGGTGATGGTGGAGGAGGAGGAGGAGGAGGAGGAGGGGGAGGAGGAGGAGGAGGAGGAGAAGGAGAAGGAGGAGGAGGAGGAGAAGAAGAAGAAGAAGAAGAAGAAGAAGAAGAAGAAGAAGAAGAAGAAGAAGAAGAAGAAGAAGAAGAAGAAGAAGAAGAAGAAGAAGAAGAAGAAGCAGCAGCACACATACACACAGAACAGCTCATTTTGGCTGGGAGAGGCACCTTGGGCCAGTCCTTTGATATTTCCAGCCCAGCCTCACGAGCCAAATCTAAGCAGCTTTGAGTTTGACACCCCTGTTCTAGAACATAGAACAGAACATAGAATAACAGAGTTGAAAGGAACCTTAGACGTCTTCTAGTCCAACTCTCTGTTCAAGCAGGAGACCCCATACAAGGGATGGCAAACCTTTTCAGCACCGAGTGCCAAAAAGGTTGCGTGAAAATGTCACACACATGTCCGCTCGTTGGGGCCGCGCTCCAGAAAAGCTGAACTCTGGGTTCTGGCACGCATACATACCCAACAATCAACTGGGCCATAGTTTGAGGATCGGTGGTAGAAAGCCTCCTGCCACAAGTAGGGTGTTGGACTAGAACAGTGTTTGTCAACACTTGTACTTTTAAGATGTGTGGACTTCAACTTCCAGAATTCCACAGCCAGCATGGCCTAAAAACCCTCATGTTGCCTTCCAGCCCGATGATTCTATATTATTTTAAGTTCTGTTCATCACTGATCTAATCATACCCAGATTTTGGAGGCCAGAAGTATGGCTTTTCTAACTTTTAAGATTTGGTGGGTTTCCTCCCCATCGATCCCACAATTCGGACTGCATTTCCTCCCTATGTAAACCAGCAAACGAAATAGTTTATTAGACATGGCAGATGGAATATGCTTATAAATCATAAACTGCCTCCCCAATGAATATAAATCACCAGAGCTTCCTCCATTAATTTTGATAAACATGTAAAGATTTATAGAAACAGCATAGCACAGCCAGAAAAGAAGCAAAATATTTTGAAATGTTATTAAAAGGAGGGAATTTGATGTGCTCCAGGAAAGATTAAACAAAACAAAACCCTTTTTTTGGAAAAAGCAAATGACCCTTTCACCAGTTGCTAGTTTCATTGTCCAAGAAAACTTCTTGTCTCATAGTCTGTATTCCATCCGGTGAAATGCCAACAGATTTCTTAAAAGCCATTAATAGTCACCGTTGTCTTCATCGTTATTATTTAGTTTGTCCCTTTACCAAATAATTTGGAAAAATATCTTCATAAATGACTTAGATGAGGGGACAGAAGGAGAACTCATCAAATTTGCAGATGACACTAAACTGGCAGGAATAGCCAACACTCCAGAAGACGAGCTCAAGATCCAACAAGATCTTGACAAACCTGAACAATGGGCTCTAGACAACAAAATGAATTTCAATGTGGAGAAAAGCAAAGTTGTACATTTAGGCAGGAAAAATCAAAAGTATAAGTACAGATTTGGTGAGACCTTGCTCAAAAAAGAGTAGCAGTGAGAGGGACCTTGGAGTCTTAGTGGGTGATCAACTCAAAATGAGCCAGCAGTGCGCAGCAGCAGCCAAAAAAAAAGCTAATACAATCCTGGATTGCATAAACAGAGACAGAATCAAGATCACGTGAAGTGTTAGTACCACTTTATAAAACCCTAGTAAGACCCCACCTGGAATATTGCAACCAATTTTGGTTACCATGCCACAAAAAAGATGCTGAGACTTTGGAAGAAGTTCAGAGAAGAGCAACTAAAATGATCAAAGGCCTGGAGACTAAAACATATGAAGAACAGCTTCAAGATTTAGGTTTGGCTAGTCTAAAGAAAAGAAGGACTAGGGGAGACATGATAGCAGTCTTCCAGGACTCGCGGTGCTGCCATAAAGAAGAGGGGGCCAACTTATTTCCCAAAGCAGCAGAAGACAGGACAATGGTTGGAAAATAATCAAAGAGAGAATCAACCTGGAATTAAGAAGAAACTTCCTAACAGGGAGGACAATTAACCAGTGGAACGACTTGCCTCCAGAAATCATGGGTGCTCCATCACTGGATGTTTTTAAGAAAAGTATAGACCAAGGGTGTCAAACTGGTGGCCCACGGGACAGATGCATCATGTGCAGGCCACGTCCACCCCAGCTCCAAAAGCGGGAAGACGTCGTGAAACATCACGTGACAGCAATCGAATGTGGTGAGTTTGACACAGAGGTGGTATTCAGCAGGTTCTGACCAGTTCTGGAGAACCGGTAGCGGAAATTTTGAGTAGAACCAGTAAATACCACCTCTGGCTGGCCACGCTCCCATCTATTCTCTGCCTCCTGAGTCTCAGCTGATCAGGAGGGAATGGAGATTTTACAATATCCTTCTCCTGCCATGTCCACCAAACCACGCCCACCAAGCCATGTCATGCCCACCAAGCCACACCCACTGAACGGGTAGTAAAAAAAAAATGAATCCCACCACTCGTTTGACCCCCATGATCTAGACCAGTGGTGGGCAACCATTTTTTTCAACTGAGCCAAATCTCGCCAAAACCACAATTGAAATTTATTTTGAGAGCCACATTTTTAAAACCGAAAATACATAGAATGGTACACTGTTTTTAGTTTCAATAAGTTTTTATTGAGAATATTCTGCATGCAAGTATCCACATAGGTCGGGAGGATACAAATAACACAACTAATAAAACAAAAACTTTAGAACGATATTATTTATCGATAACGTTAAATTCCGTAAAATTTGCCTTACAATGTAGAGAAAATTACATCCTGACATTGACTGACAAAGTCACAACCACTAATGTGAACATTGGCCTTGCATTTCCTTGGATAGTTTGTGTAAGTCAGGTTTGTATGTTGTTGTTTTTAATTTCATCTCTCCCACTTTCTTTCTTTTTTTCTTTTTCTTTCTCTCTCTCTCTCTGGCTCTTTGTCTCTCCCTCCCTCCCTCCCCCATCTCTGTCACTCTGTGTGTGTGTGTGTCTGTCTGTCTCTCACTCACTCTGTGTGTGTGTGTGTCTGTCTCTGTCTCTCCCTCTGTCTCTCTCCCCTCCCTTCCTCTCTCTCTGTCACTCTGTGTATGTGGGTGTGTCTGTCTCTCACTCATTCACTTAATCACTCACTCTGTGTGTGTCTCTCTGTCTGTCTATCTTTCTCTCCCTCCCTCCCCCTCTCTGTCTCTCTCTGTCTGTGTGTGTCTGTCTGTCTGTCAGTCTCTCTCTGATTCCCTCCATCACTCCCTCTCTCTGTTCCTCTCTCTGTCTGTCTTTCTCACTCACACACACACACACACTGTGGTCACCTTGTTGAGTGTTCCAATCACATTTGAAACACTCAACAACTGGCCTGCATTTATGGTATTTTGCAGCATTCTGCAGTCATAGGACCAAAATTGGTTGTCACTCGCCCGGGCTTTTGCAGAAGCTTCCCTCCAAAGCCCGAGAGGAGGGAGGGGAGCGGGCACCCGGCACACAGAAGAGCCGCATTAAAGGGTGTAAAGAGCCGCATGTGGCTCCTGAGCCGCGGGTTGCCCACCACTGATCTAGACCAGTGTTTCTCAAACTTGGCGACTTTAAGTCCTGTGGACTTCAACTCCCAGAATTCCCCAGCCAGCTATGCTGGCTGGGGGATTCTGGGAGTTGAAGTCCACAGGACTTAAAGTCGCCAAGTTTGAGAAACACTGATCTAGACAGTCACTTATCTGAAATGGTATAGGTTCTCCTGCTTGAGCAGGGAGCTGGACTAGAAGACCTCCAAGGTTCCTTCCAGCTCATTCAATCTATTCTATTGTACATCTTCCCCATGATTTAAGGAACTGGGTTATTATTGTTGCCCTTTAAGCCTGTATTTGGCATATTCTTAATCTTACCTGCTAAAGGCAATTTTCTGTCTATTTCCTCATGCCAGATTCAACCTTCTGCTCTTCTCTGGGATTTTGGACACCAGGCTATTCAACCAGGCCTGTGCTGAACAAGAGTGAAGCTTCTTTGTAATCTTGGTCTTATAATTTTGTGTTATGTTCTTATATTAGGGGCTATTTGGGAGATATGTTGGTTTCCATTAACAGGCGTCCAGAGCAATGAGATTACACCTGCATGCAGCAACTAATAAACAGATGGTCAAATTCCTATCATCCAGAAAATTAAATGAATTAGATCAGTACTCCAACTGTTCCCCCTCAAGAAGAAATAAGCAAATGTTCCTCCCATCCTCAAACTTTCTGAAGATTGTGGGATGAAGTAATTCTATAAAAGTGCCCGGCAATTGCCAGTTACTTCATGCAGGGGCCTGTATAGTTTTCATGGCAAAAATATGGAAGATTGTCTTTTTCAATTTTTTTTTTAAAAAAATACCTTAGCCTCAGAATTTTCTCGTGGATTCCCTCTTAGATCCTAATCAGCTCTCACTCTGATTCATTCTTCACGATCAGCCAAGGTCAGTTAAACACTACCATTTAGTTGGGCAAATAACTATATTCAAGGCTGGTCACTTATTCAGAGAAGAATAATATGATATGTGTGGGCTTGAGGGTGTTACGTAAGGCCCTGGCATAGAATTCATTATATCAAGTCAAGGAAGAGGAAGAAGGGAGGGTAGAACTCAAATCTGGAATGAAAGGGCTCATTTCCTAAGGAGGAAAAGTGATCTCTCTCTCTCTCTCTCTCTCTCTCTCCTCTCTCTGTGTTTGTGTGTTTGAGAGAGAGAGACAGACAGACAGACAGACAGACAGAGACAAAAAGAGGGAGTGAAAAGTGAGAGAAGAAAGAGAAATAAAGAAATAGAGAGAGGGGAGAGAGAGAAAAGAAAGAGAAAAAAGAGAAAGCGAGAGGAAGAGACAAGAAGGAAGGAAGGAAAAGATTTAGGGAAAGAAAGAAAAAGGAAGGAAGGAAAAAAGAAAGAAATTTAGAGAAAGAAAGAAGAAATGAAGAAAAGAAAAAGAGAAAAAAAGGAAATTTAGAGAAAGAAGGAAGGACAGAAGAGAGGGAGGGAGAGAGGGATAGAATTCAAAGAGAGGAAAAAAGAGATAGAATTCAACAACCGCAATTTTCATATAAAATGCAGAAGCAAAAGGTACACTTGGGGCGTGGAATTTTGTTAATTTTATTGTCTTTGAACGAAATCAGGATGCGTGATAGTCAGTCCTGAGTCTCAGAAGGATTCTGTAGGAAAATTCTGGACACTGGAGTTGCGTTGCCCTCGACCACGTCCAATGCCTTCTCTGGCCCTGTTAGCTGGAGATGATGGGCAGGTCCTATCTTGCAAATGTCTAGTCAGCGAAATCAGGAACACACGGGAAACCTCCGTATTTCTCTTAGGTAAATTGATAATGAGGCATCTCTAGAGACATCCAAAAGGATTTATCAGAATATTCATGAACTGGAATAGGACATAGCAACAGGTCAGCCATTGGGGACTGACTGGAACAGGGCATGGCAACAAGGTCAACCAATGAATAGGCATAGCAACTGGATCAGCCAATAAGCGCTGTTTAGAAACTGAAACAGTATTTGCTGGAGACAGCTAGGTGCCTGGGCGTGGCTTAGGCTTAGCTTAACTGCCCTGTATAGTTGTATTATATATTTACTCATGTGTTATTGTGTACCATATTGTTCAGAGTATAAGACGCACCCAAGTATAAGATGCACCATGGATTTGAAGAGGCAAATTAAAAAAAAAAGTTTTTGCACTCTGCAAACCTACCAAAAATGGGCTCTTGTTCGTGAAAACAGGCCCGTCCCTGTCCCCCCCAAAGGCATGAATAGCCTCTAGGGGACTTGCAGAGTACTCCTCAAACAATGCAAATGTTTGATTGGCAGCTAGGTTGCCCTGATGATGAGGGCGGGACGAGAAGGTAGGTGAAGGAAGGAACACAGGTGCTTATTACAGATAGTCCTCGACTTATGAACACACCTGAGCCCAAAATTTCCATTGCTAAGCAAGCTACTTAAGAGAGTTTTGCCCCATTTTCACGACCTTGCTCGTCACAGTCATTAAGTGAATCACTGCACTTGTTAACTCAGTGACACGGTTGTTAAGGGAATCAGCCTTACCCCTAGACTCTGGAGGTAAGGGAAAGAGAGAAGTGAGGGATGAAGGAGAAAAAAGAAAGCACGAAACTCCGATTCTTTTCAGCGTGGTAGAATAAAAGTACATGCTTAGTTGATACTAGCCATCGCTATGACAACAAAGGTATCTATTCAACAATATCCAGAATAAAGGAATGGTTAATAGAGATGACAGAACTGGCAGCGATGGCTAAGTTAATGGCCCATGCCAGAGAAAAATCAGTGAAATTCATCTCTAATTGGAAGCCCTTTGGTGGACTATTTGCAGGAGATGTATAAAAATCAAATCTTGTCACATAACTTTGAGGATTGTGAAGATTTAAAAAGGGAAAAGAATCATTTCCTCCCTATTTCCTTTAGGGGGGTGTCTGAATGGACATTATACAGGTAGTTCTCGACTTACGGTATTTCATTTAGTGACCATTCCAAGTTGCAACAGGACTTCACACCTACAACCGTTGCAGTATCATCAAAGTCACGTGATTCAGGGAGCAATAGCAATAGCGCTTAGACTTATATACCACTTCACAGTGCTTTAGAGCCCTCTTTAAGTGGTTTACAGAGTCAGTCTCTTGCCCCCATCAGTGTGGCTCCTCATTTGACCCACCTCGGAAGGATGGAAGGCTGAGTCAACCTTGTCACTAGCAGTTTTTTTTTGTTTGCCAGCTGTGCTTAGACTCTAGACATACAGTAGACTGATCTGACTCTTATCACTAAACTCACTACGTGTGTCCACATTCTTCCACATTCCTTCATCATTATTATTGCTTCTTTTGTTCTCCTGCCAAGGTGGTAGGCAGGAACTCTGCCAAAATGTAACCGTTAGCTTGTAAGTTTTGTTTTTTTATTTTCTTTACAATAAAATGCGTTTCTTAGAATATATATCGGGTTTCATTTTGCTTAATTATCAAGTATACTTCAAGGAAAGGCCACGGTTCATCCCTCATTAAATACAGGGTTGAATTTACACCCTGACAAACCTTGAGCCTGGTGAGATTTGAACTGCCAAACCGCAGGCAGCCAGCAGGCAACAGAAGTAGCCTGCAGTACTGCACTCTAACCACTGCGCCACCACAGCTCTATGCTTGACAACTGGCGCATAATTATGATGGTTGACATATCTGGGGGCCATGTGTTCACGTTTTATGACCTTCCAACAAGCAACATCAAGGGGAGGAGCAGATTCACTTAAGAACCGTGGCCGGAGGTGGTATGTATGCATGTATGTATTTATTTATTTCATCAAGCATGTATTAGATAACATATATAAGTATAAACATGATTTTGAATACATGCAATGGATACCCTGGTGATGGAAATTTTGAGTACCGTATTTTTCCGAGTATAAGACGCACCCTTTTCCCTCAAAAAAAGGCTGAAAATCTGGGTGGGTCTTATACACTGAAAACAGCATTTGTGGCCCCCCAAAGTCACAGGCCCTTCACCAAAATGGCTGTGCACAGCCTTTAGGAGGCTTTCAGAGAGCTCCTATGGGCTGGGGAGGGCAGAAATGAGAGAAAAATAGACCATTTTTTGCTCAATTTTGCCCCCCAACCCCTCAGGAGCGCTCTATAAGCCTCCTAAAGGCAATCCATGCCCTTTTTTTGACAAAGAAAACAGGCCTATTTTCGCAAAAAAGGGGGGGCATTTGGGGGAGGTTTGCAGAGTGCAAAAACTTTTTTTTTTAATTTGCCTCTTCAAAACCTTGGGGCGTTTTATACGCCGAAAAATACGGTAGTTTGGAGAACTGGCAAATACCAGCTGTGACTGGCTCCACCTCCATCTATTCTCTGCCTCCTAAGTCCCAGCTGATCGCGAGGGAATGGGGAGGGTATATAGTATCCTTCTGCTGGAGTGGAGAGGGAATGGAAATTTTACAGGCCATGCCCACGAAGCCATGCCACGCTCACCAAGCCACACTCACCAAGCCACGCCCGCAGACCCAGTAGTAAAAACTTTTGAATCCCGGCACTGAACTAGTGTACAGTTTTTCATCTAAGACGATGGGGGTGGCATGACTCTTTTTAAATATATATACGTATAT
>JAKRSK010006620.1:542500-858222 GCA_029891615.1 Natrix natrix natrix
CAAGGCAACTAGACACAAGGACAGTTTTTTTCCTGAACACCAAAACTCTGCTAAACAACTCATTCCCTCACCACTGTCAAACTATTCACTAAGCCTGCATTACTATTACTCTTAGTCTTCTCATTGTTCCTATCACCCGTCTCTTCCCACTTACGACGGTATGACTGAAAGTTTGTTGCTTGTATCCTTATGATTTATATTGATATTGATTGTTTCCTGATTGTTTATTTGTACACTATGACTATCCATTAAGTGCTGTACCTTACGATTCTTGACTAATGTATCTTGTCTTTTTATGTACACTGGGAGCATATGCACCAAAGACAAATTCCTTGTGTGTCCATTCACACTTGGCCAATAAAGAATTCTATTCTATTCTATTCTATTCTATTCTATTCTATTCTATTCTATTCTATTCTATTCTATTCTTTTCTATTCGACTTACTCTACTCTACTCTACTCTGCTCTACACTATTCTTTATTTCTATTCTATTCTATTTCTATTTCTATTTCTATTTCTATTTCTATTCTATTTCTATTCTATTTCTATTCTATTTCTATTCTATTTCTATTCTATTTCTATTCTATTCCATTTCTATTCTATTATTCTATTCTTTATTTATATTCTATTCTATTTTCTATTCTATTCAGAATTCTCTTAGTCTATTCTATTCTATTCTATTCTGTTCTGTTCTGTTCTGTTCTGTCCTGTCCTACTCTACCCTACCCTATCCTACCCTACCTACCCTACCCTACCTACCCTATCCTACCCTACCTACCTACCCTACCCTACCCTATCCTATCCTATCCAGTTCTATCCTATCCTATTCTATCCTATCCTATTCTCTTTTAGGCATAAAAGTTAGGAATGCAATCACAAAGACAGATATTTCAGTGACTCCCCCTAAAATGTAGTACTTTCTCTTCAGTCCATTTTACAAGGTTTCTCTTGCTATACTGAAAAAAACTCCCAGAGAATCCTTATGCATGCTGACACAATATTTCGCCACAAAACCCTTTTTATTTTTTAAAAGTAGCTTGCACGCTCTACCGCATCAAAAACTGGAACGATTCACTTTGCATTTTCAGTGATTGCAATTATTTTTCTCCTCTCAAGTGCAGGGAATATATCCAGAATGAGGAGTGCATAATTCCCCTCCCTTTCTCTCCTAGTAATTTACTAGCAAGGGCCCCCCCTTAGTTACTGTTTATAGTAATTTGATAAAAGAATGGGTTTTGGAGCCCGTATAGGCATATTTGTCTTAGCTTGAGATAAGCAATAGGTAAAGGTAAAGTTTCCTCTCGCATATATGTGCTAGCTGTTCCTGACTCTAGGGGGCGGTGCTCATCTCTGTTTCAAAGCCGAAGAGCCAGCGCTTTCCGAATAAGTCTCCGTGGTCATGTGGCCGGCATGACTAAATGCCGAAGGCGCATGGAACGCTGTTCCCTTCCCACCAAAGGTGGTCCCTATTTTTCTACTTGCATTTTTGCATGCTTTCAAACTGCTAGGTTGGCAGAAGCTGGGACAAGTAACGGGAGCTGATTCTGTTTGGCGGCGCTAGGGATTCGAACCGCCGAACTGCCGGCCTTTCTGATTGACGAGCTCAACATCTTAGCCACTGAGCCACCGCGTCACTTGGAGATAAACAATAGAAGAGGATATTTGCAGCTCAGGGTTGAATTGTGGGGGCCTTGGTGCTCTCTGAGCTTGGTGACTTTTGTACAGATGTTTTCATTACCAAATTAGGTGACATCATTGGGGCTAGAAAGGAGGAGGAGGGAGGAGGGAGGAGGAGGAGGAGGAGGAGGAGGAGGAGGAGAATTGTGGGGTCCTTGGTGGTTTCTGAGTTTAGTGATTTTCTTGTATACATTTCATTGTCATACTAACCTGGTTCAGTTCCAAATGGGGAGAAAGACACTGGGAACATGGAGGCTGGTTGGAAAGATGGCTTAATGAAGCAGAACCATTAACCATCATGGTCCTGGTGCAGCCGATCACATGGAGTGGAGAGTGAGGGTTATTTATACCCTCTCTCCGGCCTTGCTGTTGAGCTTCCTATTTCTGTGGGAAGACCATGCATTCTATTGGTTGCTGTCAGACTCCCACAGGGCCATGTGGGGTCATGTTTGATTGAGTCAAGTTTGGTTGGATTTGCTGGGTGATGCAATGTCATTAGGAGATTGGGCAATGAGCTCTGCTGCTAGATAATCCTATTATGTCGTGGAGGGTCATCTCTTAATCCCATCACCCTGGATCTGAAGGTCTTTAGGTTTTGTAGCTAGGCCTAGTTCCTCTCAATGGGTACCAAATATCTTCTGGGGGCAGGGAGCTGAAGCTCCGAGTTTCTGTCTCTATTAAGATTTTCATTTCTCTTTTAGGGGAAATATAATATTCTGCCTTTTTAATATTTCCTAAGATATTTCACTCTTCTAGGAGAGGGGTGGGTGCTAATTTTCTACACTAGATAGCATCATCAGTACTAGAATTATTTATTTATTATTTATTTCATTCCATTTATCAGTCGCACCCTCTCCGGAAAGGGACTCGGGGCGACGTACAATCAAATATATAGGCGTGTGGCAAGGAGGAGGTAAATACATCAACATTTAACAATTCAAATAGAAATAAAAGCCACAAAGTTAAGATAAATAACAATAAAATTACAACAATTAAAACAATTAAAATACCCAAAAGATTTAAATTTACAGTTTAAAATTGCCCGGGAGGTTAGAGAGTTCTAATTAAGCCAGGCCGGCTAGTTGGAACAGGTGGGTCTTGAGTTTCGTGCGGAAGGAGCGGAAATCAGTCATTGTCCTAATATCTAGAAGAGAGTGGGGTTGGCTCTCTGTAGGTGTGATGACTTGGGGCGTGGCACAAAGGCAACACAGCCAGAGAACTGGTATGAGTCCCTTTAATGACACTAACGGTGTCCCCAACATCCCTTTCAAATCTCCGGCTTGAGAAAAACTCTTTCCCCAAACCTGGAACAGGCTTTGGCTGAAATTACTCGAGTCCAAACATTGTAAGCAGAAAACTTCCAACTATAAATCTAACAAGGCAAGATAAGGTAATTAATCCAGCAGGGCAAGCGAGATAGAGTTCCAGAAGTGAAGTAGCACAGCAGTAATTCAAACCAGTTGGGAGGATGCCAGGAACTCAGATAAGCAGTTAAACTCAGTGCTTGTTCTCGACAATCCCGCCCCTCCCATTTGCCTCTCCTTTAAACTCCATCCCCAGGTGTGCCTTGTGAAGGGAATCGGGCTCTTTCCTCCCTCGTAAGCCATGCAGCCCATGTTGCTCTCTTCTCCATTCTTCCCTGCATGCCATAGGATGAGGAGGGAGTGGGCATTGGTCTTCATCTGAACCCCCTCTTCCTTGTTCTACCTCTCCCCGGACTTTGCCCTTCCCCAGTTTCCTCCACAGTCACCAGAGCCACTCTCCCATTCTCTGTCAGCTGTTCATTTTCCTCCTCGGATTCAGACTCCAATGGGGGCATGACAGGAGGGCAAGCCATTCGTATGTAAACAGAGAGCCAACCTCACTCCTTCCAGCATTGATGGGGCTACCTAGTTTGGTAATAAAACATCTGCAAGAAAACCACCAAGCTCAGAGAGCACCAAGGGATGAACGATTTTAGGAGAGCAGAGTTGACAACAAGAAAGAACTTCAAAAGTCTCCCCTGTGTCATTTCTCGAGGGTGGAGCTCAAATAAAACCTAATCCAAAATACTATATTTGGTTGCAATGCTTTCTCTAACAACACCACTCAGCAAGCTGTCAAAATATCTCAGAACAAACAGTTCTGAAAACATGTCTGGCAAAGCAGAAGAACTTGGCAGATTTGGTGAGGGAGGGAGAGAGGTGATTTCACTGTCTTCTCTCTATCTGGAAAAAAACATTCTAAAGAAATGTGCAATTCCTGGGTGTTATTCCTTTCTGTTCCACTGCATGTGTGTGTGTGTGTGTGTGTGTGTGTGTGTGTGTGTGTGTGTGTTACAACCCCTGGTATGCCCAGGTTCAAATCCCAGTAAGGGTATGGCTAGCTGATGAGAGCTAAATAGCTTGAAATAGATCTATACTAGTCTCCCTTTATTTACTTATCAGCACAAATACAACACACACACACACACACACACACACACACACACACACACACACACACATATTCCATTCCCCACCATCCAGTCAGAGCTGAAGAAGCTTCTTGGGTGAGAAGTGAAACGTCTTCAAAGAAAACAAAACAAGAAAGTCCAGTTGCCTCCAGAAAAAGCACTCTTTGGGACAACCATGATCTGGATGAATGAGAATCTCTACAGACTTTTAGCTATACAATTTGGGACGGACACCCGTTGAATGGTGTAGGAGGAGGAATGGATTTCCAGAGGAAAAAAAATTGCAGGCTACAGGAACCATTTGCACCCCTCAGGTGACCCTGAGGACAGAGATAAACCTCCAAGTGCTTCAACGACCCTCTAAATGGATGCACATGACCAGATGTCTGAAAGGAAGGGAAATCCTCCCATTCCCCACCATCCAGTCAGAGCTGAGGATGCTTCTTGGATGAGAAGGGAAACCTCTTCAAAAGAAAAAAAAAAACAGAGAGTCCAGTTGCCTCCAGAAAAAGCATTCTGCTCATTCACATCCAGCAAAGTCTTTCATGCAGTGTTGGCGTTACTACCGGTAAATGGTTTTCCCAGTTGCAATGGATGGCTTTGAAGGTTGGACCATAAGGAAGGCTGAGTGCCAAAGAATGGAGGCCTTTGAACTCTGGAGCTGGAGAAGACTCTTGCAAGTCCCTTGGACGGCAAGGCCATCCAACCGGTCAGTCCTAGAGGAGATCAACCATGACTGCTCTTTAGAAGGCCAGATCCTGAAGAGGAAACAAATGCTTTGGCCATCTAATGAGAAGGAAGGACTCCCTGGAGAAGAGCCTCATGCTGGGAAAGACTGAGGGCAAAAGAAGAAGGGGACGACAAAGAAGGAGGTGGCTGGATGGAGTCACCGAAGCAGTCAGCATGAGCTTCAATGGACTCCAGAGGATGGTAGAGGACAGGAAGGCCTGGAGGAACATTGTCCATGGGGTCGCGATGGGTCAGACACAACTTCGCAACTAACAACAAGGAAAGGATCAGAAAAGCTGTGCCATTTTTCTCTTTGTTTCTTTTCTTTTTTCTTTTAAGGAGATGTAGGGAAATGTCTATTAGTTCATCCTGCAAGAATAAAGGACTACAAAAACTTTTATATGTGGTTTTAAAGCACCTTGGTTCATCCAAGGCTCGATAATGAGGAGATCATTAAAAGAAAGACAGGCAAGTATTTGAAATTCTTTTTGAGTCAGGCAGTTCATAACTAATACAATATTCATTTGGCCCTTTGTCTTTTTTCCTCAACCCCCCCCCCCCCCCACCTCTGCAACACATTATTTTTCCTGATAATTCAGGGGAATAAGCTTTGTCCAATTCTTCTTCTTTTGCATCCCCTGCAGTCACCTTGAAAAATCATGCCATGATTAAATATGGATCTAATTCAACTCGGTAGACTAGTGGCTTTGTTAATATCATTTTTCTATGTCGGTACAATGCCACAGCAGGAGGTGGGAGAGAAGGATATGTTCAGAGAGATTTTCAGCGTCATAATTACTGTATTCATATTTGGCCTTGTTTCTTATTAAAGAGAAATGGCAAAAGTACAAGAGAATTAAACCTCTTTGGTTTCAAATATCGTTGGACTACCGTAATAAAGATGGATGACTGTTTTCACGTTATTGCCCCTTGCGGGATATAAATAAAACCCTCAAGTTCATTCCACAATGATTATGGAGAAATAGGCGAACATCTTAGCTTTTACCAGAGATGAGACACATTACATTTGTATGCACCGTATTTTTCGGAGTATAAGATGCACTGGAGTATAAGACGCAAGATTTTGAAGAGGTAAATTTAAAAAAAAGTTTTTGCACTCTGCAAGCCTCCCAAACCCTCTGCATGCCTCATTTTTTTGAGAAAAATGGGGTATGCAGAGAATTTGAGAGGCCTGCAAAGTGCTCCTGGGGGCTGTGAAAAACCAGCAAAAAATGGCCCATTTTTTGCAAAAACAGGCCCATTTTTTGCCAAAAAAGGCCATGCATAGCCTTTAGGAGGCTTGTAGAGTGCTCCTGGGGGCTGGGGTAGTGGGGACAAAAATGAGCAAAAAAAAGCCTGTTTTTGCTCGTTTTTGCCCCCCCCCAAGCCCCCAGGAGCACTTTGCATGCCTTCCAAACCCTCTACACGTCCATTTTTGTGAGTGGGGGAGGTTGGGAGGCCAAAAATGCTGCATTCAGTGTATAAGACGCACCCAGATTTTCACCCTCTCTTTTTGGGGAATATGGTGTGTCTTATACTCTGAAAAATACAGTATGTGTTTTGGCCAAATTCAGTAAGTTAATCTTCCTGGCATGGATCTAAGATGGGTAAGAAAGAGCAAGAGAAGGTGAGAAGAGCAACAGAGATGATGAGGGGACTGGAGGCTAAATCATATGAAGAACGGATGCAGGAATTGGGTAGGTCTAGTTTAATAATAATAAAAAAGGATTAGGGCAGGGGTGTCCAAACTTGGGAACTTTAAGACTTGTGGACTTCAACTCCCAGAATTCCCCAGCCAGCTGGCTGGGGAATTCTGGGAGTTGAAGTCCACAAGTCTTAAAGTTCCCAAGTTTGGACAGCCCTGGATTAGGGTGACATGATAGCAGTGTTTCAATATTTGAGGGATTTCCCCAGAGAAGAGGGGGTCAAGCTATTCTCCATAGCACTTGAAGGCAGCCCAACCCCCTGATCAAACAGGAAACTATATTATTTCAGACAAATGTTGTCCAATCTCTTCTTAAAAACCCCCAATGTTGGCACACCCACAACTTCTGAAGGCAAGCCGTTCCACGGGTTTAATTGTTCTCACTGTCAGGAAAATTTCTCCTTAATTCTGTCAGAATATTCATGAACTGGAATAGGACATCGCAACAGGTCAACCACTGGGAACTGGCTGGAATAGGACATGGTACACAAGGTCAGCCAATGTATAGGCATGGCAACTGGGTCAGCCAATGGGAACTATTTGGTGATTGAGAGCCATGCCAGACAGCTCGGAGCCTGGGCGTGGCTTACCTCTGTAGCTCTGAGTCTGTGCAAGAGAACTAATCTAGTCTGTTCTCTGAATTGAAACTGGAAATCAAGCTCTCTTCTCTACCATGTTGGAAGAATCTGCTGTTGGTACTGTACATTTATTCATGTGTTATTATATATATAAAAAGAAGTTAACAAAACCTGCTGAATCAGTTATCGGTGTGTGCTTTCTGGATTTCATTGCTGCAACAAACTGATAAATTCTAGGTTGGATCTCTCTTTGGTGATTTTCCACCCTCTTCTTATCCTGCCTTCAGATGCTTTGGAGAATAGGTTGACTCCCTCTTCTTTGTGTCGGCACCTCAAATATTGGAAGACTTCTATCATGTCACTCTTTATCCTCCTCTTTGGAACTTTTATATAATAACAGAGTGGAAGGGACCAACCATCTTCCCAAGCAGAAAACCCTATACCATTTCAGACAAATGTTGTCCAATCTCTTCTTAAAAACTTCCAGTATTGGTGCAGCCACAATTTTTGGAGGCAAGTCGTTCCACTGATTAATTAGTCTCACTATCAGGAAATGTCTTTATACTTCTAGGTTGAATCTCTCCTTGATTAATTTCCACCCGTTGCTTCTTGTTCTACCCTCAGGTGCCTTGGAGAATAGCTTGACTCCCTCTTCTTTGTGGCAACCCCTGAGATATTGGAAGACTGCTATCATGTCTCCCCTATTCCTTCTTTCCATTAAACTAGACATACCCAATTCCTGCATGTCTTTGTTATAACTTATCAAAGATTTTCGCTCGCACAGAGAGGGACTCCTCCAGGTGCCGTCCACCAGACAGTGTCGAGGGGCGGCGCCTAGGAGTAGAGCCTTCTCTGTGGCGGGCCCAGCCCTGTGGAATGACCTCCCTCCGGATATTAGGACGACGTCCGACCTCCGTTCCTTCAGAGTTAAGCTCAAGACCCACCTATTCCAAGTAGCTGGCCTGGCTCAACCATGATCCAACTATATCGCTCCTGACGGGTTTTTTATTAATGTAATTCAATAGAATTTATTTATTGGGGTTTTTAAATATTGTGACTTTTTAATTGTTTTAATTGTTAATTGTTTAATTGTTTTTTAGCTATCAGCCTACCTCCTCCTTGTATACGTTTTATACACGTCCTTGTTATATGTATGTCCTGTCCAGATTTGTATTGTATTGTATTGTACTTTGTATTTTATTTGTTTTATTGTACGCCGCCCCGAGTCCTTCGGGAGAGGGCGCGGCTTAGAAATAAATATTCTATTCTATTCTATTCTATTTTTATCATAGTTCCTTTAAGCAATTTTATTTTTCTTCCCAGCCATAGAGATTATTTAAAAAGACACAGCTGCTTTAAAGAGGGACTTAGCTCAAACTCTCACGCACTTTGAAACACAGCTCTAAATACTTTTCAAAGCATGTGCAATTTTAATAATTGATCACTCTTGGACCATCAGTTTAAATAGTGAAAGATTTTGCAGTGGTACATTTCTATAGTAGTGGCATTGTATAACTGTTCAGGTAGTCTTGGAAGTGTACAAAATGTTTTCATTGAATTAGCAATATTTCGATATAAGAATGGGTTTTGCGTAAAAGAAAGGTTAAAATATCAGCAGAAAATAGACAATTTGCTCTTAGACATATGTGTTTTATTTGCAAGAATGCCGATGATATGTTAAGAAAGGGAAGATTCCAAAAATGCAGATGGCTTGGCTCAGAAAAATATTAAAATATGAGGATAATACAGATGGCTTAATGAGAAAAAAAGATTAAAATATTTTGATGATAGTAATACATAATGCATGATAATACAGAATACATAAGGCTCTTTTGGGGAGATATAGATATAATAAATATAGATATACATAGAGATATACATAGAGATATACATAGAGATATATAGATACACACACACACACACACAAATATATACATATACTTATATTTTAAATGGATGTTTACTTTTTAGAAACACATGATATTCCGTCTTAAACACAATCTTTCCCACATCTATTGATTCAAAGCTTTGCAAAGATAGGTAGGTAGGTAGGTAGGTAGGTAGGTAGGTAGATAGATAGATGATAGATAGATAGATAGATAGATAGATAGATAGATAGATAGATAGATGATAGATAGATAGATAGATAGATAGATAGATAGATAGATAGATAGATGCACTAGCAATAGCACTTAGACATATGCCGTTTCACAGTCTTCTCTAAATGGTCTTATAGAGTCAGCCTCTTGCCCCCAACAATCTGGGTCCTCATTTTACTGACTTTGGAAGGATGGAAGGTTGAGTCGACCTTGAGCCTGGTGAGATTTGAACTGCCAAATTGTAGGAAGCCGGCAGTCAGCAAAGTAGCTTGCAGTACTGCATTCTAACCACTGCACCACCACGGATAGATAGATAGATAGATAGATAGATAGATAGATAGATAGATAGATAGATAGACAGACAGACAGACAGACAGACAGACAGACAGACAGACAGACAGACAGACAGACAGACAGACAGACAGCTATTATATACCAGTGATGGTGAACCTTTTTGGCACTGTGTGCCGAAAATGAGCATGGGTGGAAGACAACAACCTCCCTCCCCAAAAATAAGACTTGGTGTCTTTTTGGGTGGCACAAAAAATCATACATAAGTAGACAGATATGTTCAGAGCATCTAAATGGCAATCAGAGCAGATAATTTTGAAGAGTTCGCCAGTGATACAACTCTGGATAAGAATGAAATCCAACCTCATTTGTTGGTTCCTTTTTCTGGATATCTCTTTAAACACATTCCCTCCCTACCGCCTCATTGATAAAGTTCTTAACTGAGGATGTACAGGAGGAAAAGAAGGAAGAAGAGACAGAAGGACAAAATGAAGGGAGGGACAGAGGGAGGGAGGGAAGCAAGGAAGGAAGGAATGAGACAGAGGGAGGAAAAAAAGGAAGGAAGGAAGGAAGGAAGGAGATGGAGGCAGTTTCCTTTCGACGAAAACTGAAGACTCACCTGTTCCGTTTAGCCGGCCTGGACCATTCATAACCTCATTATACCTCTTGGCAGATATATTTTAACTGGGTATTTTAACTGGGTATTTTTTAGGATTGTTTATATACTGTTTTTTATCTGCTTTACCTGTACAGTGCTGTATTGCCTCCTCTTCTATGTTTCTATGTTTTTATGTTTCCATGTTTGTAGTCTATTTTATCTATTTCATTTGACTGTACACCGCCCCGAGTCCCTTTGGGGAGAGGGGGCGGTATAAAAATCGAAATAAAAGGTAAAGGTAAAAGGTAAAAAGAGGGAGGAAGAAAGGAAGGAATGAGACGGAGGGAGGAAAGAAAGGAAGGAAGGAGAGGGAGGGGAGGAGGAAGGAAGGAAGGAGAGGGAAGGAAGGAAGGAGAGGGAAGGAAGGAAGAAAGGAAGGAAGGAGAGGGAGGGAGGAGGAAGGAAGGAAGGAGAGGGAAGGAAGGAAGAAAGGAAGGAATGAGAGGAAGATCGGATTTGGAGTCTTACATGCAAGGTTTGTTCATATCTCCCCAACACCAGCATTATCAAGCAGACGAGACAAGAAACACATCCGGATAAGCTATGTCTACTTTATAGTAAAGCTACCTGTCTGAAAGTTGAGTTCTCTCACCATCACAGCCTGATAACTTAGGCAGGGCCACTCCTGAGCTTCTTGCTCTACCCACTATGCAGCTCTGGGCCATGCTTCCTCTTATCCGACTGTTCTGCAGGCAGCCACTCTTCACCCAGTCTCCAAAGGTTGTTCCCGGACACCATTACATTATCATACACTACTTGGTAGGGAGAGATTTTGCTGGAAACTGGGCACCGCAACGTTGGGCCAACAAGGTGTCATTAACACGAGAAGCTCAACTTCACTTCCATACGTTCCACAGAGAATGTCAGGGTCATGTGCAAACATGTTCACACATTTGACATCCAAGAGCGCTCGGGCACGCCAGGGACATCCATCAGGCATGGCAAAGGGGAGAAAATCCATTTGTTGGCATCGCAAAGCCATCAGAAGGCTCGCCGGCGTAATTAATCTTCTCGTAACCTCTCTCCATGACAAGACCTAGCAGCACAATGACAAATGGGCAGGAGATGTTGTCGACCAGGAAGGTCCTCCTGCAAGGCAGCTTCTTGCTGACCTGCACCTGGAAGGAAAGCAGATGGACAAAAAGAAGTTCAAGGAGGCAACGAAGGGTCAGTAGAAATCTTTGAGCGGATTTCTATCAATTTAAATTGCAGCCTATCTAGATTGAAATGAAGGTCTTTAACCTGTCTTGGGAGCAATTTTATGTTTTGGTAGACTTGATGCCGAGATCCATTTTCGCTGGCAGAGGGTTCAAGGAAGCCATCGCAGCCGAAAATGGAGCCCGGGAGCCTGTTGTTGCTGGGAGAGCACTTGGGCCACCACAGGCGCCCCGACATGAGTGACATCGAACTGGCCACGCCTCCCCCCCCCAAGATCAAACACAACCCTGATGTGGCCCTCAGTGAAATCGAGCTTGACATCCCTGGTGTAGGGTCTCCTGCTTGGGCAGAAGGTTGAACTAGAAGACCTCCAAGGTCCCCTCCAACCCTGCTATTCTGTATTCTGATGAAAGATTGTTCAGAATATTAAACGTTCTGGCCTAACTCATGTTCTCTTTCTTTGATGTTCCAGCACAATGCTAAGGCTCAACAAATCCATCATTTATTTCTTGGTGTATCTGTTCTGGAGTTTATTCATTCTACTTCTGCACCATGGGTGGTATTGCAATACAATACAATGCAATAGCAGAGTTGGAAGGGACCTTGGAGGTCTTCTAGTCCAACCCCCTGCCTAGGCAGGAAACCCTATACCGTTTCAGACAAATGGCTATCCAACATCTTCTTAAAGACTTCCAGTGTTGGGGCATTCACAACTTCTGGAGGCAACTTCTGTTCCACTGATTAATTGTTGTAACTGTCAGAAAATTTCTCCTCAGTTCTAAGTTGCTTCTCTCCTTGATTAAGTTTCCACCCATTGCTTCTTGTTCTGCCCTCAGGTGCCTTGGAGAATAGTTTGACTCCCTCTTCTTTGTGGCAACCCCTGAGATATTGGAAGACTGCTATCATGTCTTCCTTGGTTCTTCTTTTCATTAAACTAGACATACACAGTTCCTGCAACCGTTCTTCATATGTTTTAGTCTCCAGCCTCCTAATAATCTTTGTTGCTCTTCTCTGCACTCTTTCCAGAGTCTCCACATCTTTTCTACATCATGGCGACCAGAACTGAATGCAGTATTCCAAGTGTGGCCTTACCAAGGCATTATAAAGTGGTATTAACACTTCACGTGATCTTGATTCTCTCCCTCTGTTGATGAAGCCTAGAACTGTGTTGGCTTTTTTGGCAGCTGCTGCACACTGCTGGCTCCTATTTAAATGGTCGTCCACTAGGACTCCAAGATCCCTTTCACAGTTACTACTATTGAGCACGGTACCACCTATTCTGTACCTGTGCATTTTGTTTTTGTTGCCTAAATGTAGAACCTTACTCTTTTCACCATTGAATTTCATTTTGTTAGATAGTGCCCAATGTTCAAATTTGTCAAGATCCTTCTGTATCTGAAGCCTGTCTTCTGGAGTGTATTCACTTACCTTCCCTACCGGTTTGCAAATGGGAGTGTGCACATGCACACATTACTCCCATGCGCCATATCCACCCATGTACTCAGCCTTCTGCGCATGTGCTTTGGTTAAAAAAAAAGGTCTTAAATGGGATGCTGTAGAGCTGAGGCAGGTGGACGGGGTCACCTCCGATTTTCATTACTGGTTCGGGCGAAACAGCCCAAACTGGTCGAATAGCACCTCTGTTTTGCACCCCTTTCCTTAAAAACACAAGAATATTTGGCATGACTCTGTTCAAAGCATCGTATTTTTTACACACCCCCTCCCCCAAATTTTTACATCTGGTGGCAAAATAATAATAATTGATCCAGATGGGAACAAAAAATATTTCTTTATGGCAATGAAAGTCAAGCTTCTAATCGAGGCGATGTTAATGATTTCGGAGATGGAAGTCATCCGTTTGACAGGTGAGACCCCCCCAAACAAGGCTCTTCTCATTTCTGCTTATCATATATTTACATGAGAATTAGGGTGGGGCAGTTTGAAATGCCCTCATTTTGCCTTTCAAGAAACCGTGTTCCTCATTTGGGATGCAAAAAGCAAGGCTCCTTTTCAAGTTAAACAGTGTAGGGAGTTAGCACCCACCCCTCTCCTAGGAAAATGAGACATTTTAGGAAATATTAAAAGGACAGAACATTTCCCCCTAAAAGGGAGGCAGAAACTCAGCTCCCCTCACCTTTGTCAATGGGCCATTAAGGCCTGGGCCAGTCTATTCTACTTAATAAAGATCTACCTCCTTCAGGCAGAGCCGTAATAGGAATCCCAAAGCCCTTTCATTACATCATCGCCCAGCACGAGTCAACCAAGCTTGGGACTCAGGACAGCCTACAGAGTTGCCCCTGCATGGCCCCGTGGGAGTCTGACAACCAATCAGAACACAAGCTCAAATTCAAAAGCCCAGAGAGGGCATACAACCAAGGGACTCTTAGCATCTCTTCCCTTTCCCCCCCGAGGAACATGTGGTCCTGTCCATCATCAATAAACCTTCTTTCCAAGCAACTTCCATCAATCCAGTGTCTTTCTCCCCACATGGAACTGAACCCAGAAGGACATGTCTTCCAACAACAGGAAGCAACCATTTTTACTCACCTCCCTTCTCCCATTTGGCTTTGATGGAGATCTATTTTAAAGGCTAAAGACAACTTTAATTTAAACCTGCCTTTGGTGGTTTTCCTTTAATGCTGCATGGCCAAACCATCATCGTCGTTGATTAAAAAAGGGATAATGGGGGTTTCGTGAAAAGTAACGTGCAACGGATGAGACCCTGTGCATAAGGGCCAGCTGTATTTGAAAAGAAACAGTGGGCTTAGCAAGGGGCATATAAATGTATTAATAAAATAACAATACATAATGTAATGTATCTATAAATGTATTGATTGTGCATTTATGCAGCCAACTTATTTCTCCTTATAGATTTTGTGCAGTGTGTGCTTATTAAAATAGCAATAACAACTAGTATTTTTTTAAAAAAATCAATAATAATATAAATAATTTCTCTCTTTCTCTGTCCCTTTCATTGTCTCTCTCTTTCCCTCTGTATTTATCTACCATATCTATCATCCATTCAGAATATCTATCTATCTATCTATCTATCTATCTATCTATCTATCTATCTATCTATCTATCTATCTCTATCTATCTATCTATCTATCTATCTATCTATCTATCTATCTATCATCTATCTATCTATCTATCTATCTATCTATCTATCTATCTATCTATCTATCTATTTATCATCTATCATTTATCTATCCTATCCCTCTCTCTCTCATCTCTCTTCTATCCAATCTACCAGTCTCTCTCTCTCTCTCTCTCTCTCTCTCTCTCTCTCATATCTGTCTATCATGTCTCTTTCATCTGTCAATCTATGTATCATCTATCTATCTGTCTGTCTCTGTCTACCTACCTACCTACCTACCTACCTACCTACCTACCTACCTACACACCCATCCACACACCTGTGACTCTTCACTCAACCAGTGTGGTTACAGTAAATATTTACAGTATCTTTCAAGAAGCAGCTCTACCCCAGAGGGAATATTGGTATTTTATTATTATACCAAAGAGGATTAGAATCTTTGGAAAGCATACAAACAACGATGAGATTTGCTATTTAGTTTTGCCAATTCCATATCTTTTTTTAAAAAAAGAAGTAAGACACAGGCAGGTCAACTACCCAAGAAACGTGATACTGCCAATTTGCTAGTTACATCCAGTTTGTTCCTTTGAGAAATCATTATTTATTCCGGAACTGTATTACATTGAGATACGCTTGCATTTATCACATCGATTATGTAAATAAAAGGGGGAACGGAAACATTGTTTTAATTGAAGATGGTGCTTATTTGCCCTTGCAGGTAATTGCTGCCCTTATCAATTTCTAGGACGTTAACTAGACCTTTAATGAATAATCTAATTTATCTCACACCCCACTGGATGCATTTTCACTTTTTATTTTAAAAAAAATTACTGTCAGGCCTGCATCTGGTTCCTTTTAGGATCTTTGGCCTGCCACACTCTCTATTATTTTACTATGCTTTTTCATTAGTGGGGTAATTGAGAGGGGGAATAGTAAGGAGTAGAATGCGTTGTTGTCAAAATAAAACATTCCTTTCTAGAAGCCCAAGGTCATCTTTTGTTTCCACACCTCTGAGCTTGACCGGAACTGGATGGGTGGAAATGCCAGTGTGGCAGAGGAAGATTGGACCATGTGATGGACTTGTGGGTATGGGGGCAAGATCTTGAACTTTCAACTGGGTGGGGAAACCCAGGAAGCTTTCAGATTCGGGTTTTCCACAGATGTGCCAACATGTCTCTCTTAATAAATGGGAAGTTTGAGGAAAGTTCTGCCTTGGACTCTGATTTAATTTTGGATGATATTTGGAAGGCTGACATGTACCTTGCATTCAAATGCCCCCTTTTTAAATTCATGCTTAAGAATGAACTCAAGGGACACGGTGGCCCAGTGGTTAAGACGCTTAAGCTGGTCGATCAGAAAGGTCAGCAGTTTGGCGGTTCGAATCCCTAGCGCCGCATAACGGAGTGAGCTCCCTTTACTTGGCCCAGCTTCTGCCAACCTAGCAGTTCGAAAGCATGTAAAAAAAAATGCAAGTAGAAAAATAGGAACCACCTTTGGTGGGAAGGTAACAGCGTTCCGTGCGCCTTTGGCATTTAGTCATGCAGGGCACATGACTACGGAGACATTTTTGGACAGCCCTGGCTCTTCGGCTTTGAAACAGATGAGCACTGCCCCCTAGAGTCAGGAACAACTCTGGATCCAGAGAGGATGTGCCATCCTTCTTCAGTCAGCCCTTGCTCCATTTCATCCTACTCCTCGGACCAGGCTCCTTGGACAAAACATATCTCTGTATAACGCTTTCTGACAATCGCTTCTGTTTAGCAAACCATCAGCTGCTAGGTTTTTGCTTCAACCATTTGCATACTTTTGACCTGTTATTGGTGGGGTGGTGGGGGAGGTTAACAAAATAAACTGGGGTGGAGAAAAAGGTTCCTTCCCGTAAACATTGTCACAAGCAATGATCATTAGTTTTATGGAGGTGATTAAATGTGGTTTGCCCCCCCTCCCTCACTCCTCCCTTTCATTTTGTAAATATAGTTCTTCCACGGTTGCTTTAACGACACCTGGGGAAAAGCGATAATTGAAAAACAAATTAAGAGGTTTATAGAAGAGAAAATGAAATTTCCTGTCATCCCGCCAATAGGAGCTGTACATTAATAAGGCGCAGTCACATTTGCAAGCTATTGCAATCACCTGGATGGAGTAATGAGGGTTTAGACTCCCGTTAGTAGAAGCAAGTAGGGGAAATGATCGAGAAAGCAATGCTTCATTTGGGGTGTGTTGCAGAAAACAAATTGGCTGATTTCAATCAATGTTCATGCAACCATCACCAGAACCTTTTCATTATTATTCCTCAGCTGAAGAAGGAAATTCTCATCAAAAGTCTCTTTAATGAAAAGAAGGACTAGGGGTGAGATAATAGCCGTGTTCTGATGTCTAAGGGACTGCCACAAAGAAGAGGGGGATGACACTATTATCCAAAGCACCTGAAGGAAATCTATGGAGATTCTCAGTCATCCTGATCCTGGTTGTCCCAAAGGTGCTCTTTCAAGAGGCAACGGGACTTCCTTTGAAGATGTTTCGCTTCTCATCCAAGGAGCTTCTTCAGCTCTGATTGCTTCCATTCCCCACCATCCAGTCACAGCTGAAGAAGTTTCTTGGAGGAGAAGAGAAATGTCTTCAAAGAAAAAGAAAAAAGTCCAGGGAAAGAAGGAAATACAATACAATACAATACAATACAATACAATACAATACAATACAATACAATACAATACAATAGCAGAGTTGGAAGGGACCTTGGAGGTCTTCTAGTCCAACCCCCTGCCTAGGCAGGAAACCCTATACCATTTCAGGCAAATGGCTATCCAACATCTTCTTAAAGACTTCCAGTGTTGGGGCATTCACAACTTCTGGAGGAAATGGAAGGGAGGGAGGGAGAGGAAGAGAAGAGAAGGGAAAGGAAAGAAAGAAAATGAAAGGAAAGGGAGGGGAAGAGAAGAGAAGAGAAGGGACAGGAAGAAAAAGAAAGAAAATGAAAGGAAAGGGAAGAGAAGGGAAGGAAAGGAAAGGAAGAGGGAAGGGAAGGGAAGGAAAATGTCTATGACGATACTCGGTCATCCAGGGCCTGGTGTCCCAAAGGTGCTTTTTTTTTTTCAAGAGGCATCTGGACTTTCTGGTTTGTGTTTGAAGACATTTAGCTTCTCATCCAAGAAGCTTCTTCAGCTTTGACTGCTTCCATTCCCCACCATCCATTCAGAGCTGAAGAAGCTTCTTGGATGAGGAGCTAAATGTCTTCAAACACAAACCAGAAAGTCCAGATGCCTCTTGAAAAAGCACCTTGGGACCTGAAGCACCTGAAGGACAAACCAGAAGCCAAGGATGGAAACTAATCAAGGAGAGAACCAACCTAAAATTAAGGTGGAAGCTTGCCTTGTGGATTCCCCAACACTGGGGATTTTTAAAATGAGATTGTACAACCATTTGTTTGAAAGGTAGAGGGTTTCCTGCTTGAGCAGGGGGTTGGACTAGAAGATCTTCAAGGTCCCATGAGAAGCAACTTAGAATTGAGGAGAAACTTCCTGACCGTTAGAACGATTAATCAGTGGAACAACTTGCCTCCAGAAGTTGTGAATGCTCCAACACTGGAAGTCTTAAAGAAGATGTTGGATAGCCATTTGTCTGAAACGGTATAGGGTTTCCTGCCTAGGCAGGGGGTTGGACTAGAAGACCTCCAAGGTCCCTTCCAACTCTGCTATTGTATTGTATTCAGTATCAACTCCATTTATATCTCAGAAACCATATGTAACATTGATATACACATTCTATTTTGAAAGGTTTAATTATTTTAGTCATTACCATGTAAATAGTGTTCAGTTCCTATTGTAAAAATGCCACCTTACCTTGCTGTTATTTATGTTCTTTAATATAGTAAAACAATTAACAGTGATAATTAAAAATTAGAGACAAGCATTCTTGCTGCCATGGATAATATATGGAGCGGACGTTTGGGCGGTTGGCATTCTCTGAATTGGCTTCTGCTCTTGTAGATGTTTCATTACCAGCCTAGGTAACAACATCAATAGCATGGAGTTTCTTGGCTGAGTACATGTGACAGGTTATACAAGCAACCTTGATTGGGATAGCACCAAATAAACAAGGAAAGGGGACCCAGATAAACAAGAAAAAAAGTCAAAGATGAAACTTCCAAAAAACCCTTCCAGAAAGAAAGAAAGAAAGAAAGAAAGAAAGAAAGAAAGAAAGAAAGAAAGAAAGAAAGAAAGAAAGAAAGAAAGAAAAGGGAAGGAAGAAGGGAAGGAAGGAAGACAAAGTGAAAGGAAAGGAGGAAGCAAAGAAAGGAGAAAGTCTGGAAAGAGAGAGAAAAAAGAGAAAGAGAGAAAGAAGAAAGAAGGAAGGAAGGAAGGAAGAAAGAAAGAAAGAAAAGGGAAGGAAGAAGGGAAGGAAGGAAGACAAAGTGAAAGGAAAAGAGGAAGCAAAGAAAGGAGAAAGTCTGGAAAGAGAGAGAAAAAAGAGAAAGAGAGAAAGAAGAAAGAAGGAAGGAAGGAAGGAAGAAAGAAAGAAAGGAAGGAAGGAAGGAAGGAAGGAAGAGAGAGAGAGGGAGGGAGGGAGGGATGAGGGAAGGAAGGAAGGCAAAGAGAAAGGAGGAAGCAGAGAAGGGAGGAAATCAGGAAAGAAGAAAGAGAGAAAGAGGAAAGAGGAAGGAAGGAAAGAAGGAAAAAAGGAAGAAAGAAAGAAAACATTTAAAGAAGAAATAAGACCTTAATCAACATTGTCATTTTCTTTTATGGGAATTTTTTTTAACCTTATTAAGCTGCTTATCCCATTGCCATTTTCTTCATATTTTGAAGATCGGATTCAAAAGCAATCTATTTTGAGCTGTTAAAATTTCATATTAGTTACAGCCCAAAATTATATACCCAGCTTTAAAAAAACAACACTAGTGATACATTCGACCCAGGACTTCAAATACAGAGACATTTAAAATGTGTTGTTTTGTCTGACACTGGCACTATTTATCTGATCTTTTTAAAACCTCAAGGATATGGTGCCCTTTACATACAGACTGCCAATCATTCACTGTTCCATTGGCGACATACAGAAAGTGAAATCTGGCTGCATCTTATATTGAAAACAAGCTAAGGTTTATTGGCTGTCACTTTGCTTCGAGTTGCCTGTAAAACTGGCACTCTGTTGAATCTCACTGCCGTTTGGCCATGAGCGTCCTGGGTGGGGGATAATATTTCTTGGCTTGTGAATTGTAATTGTAATGGTCTGGAAAGCAGAAGACAGAATTAGCTTCTGCTGAAACTGACATGAACTTTTATCAGTTGCCATCCTATTTTTGAAACAACTTCCAGACAGGATTTGAGGTTGTTGTTTTTCCCACCCAGTTTTCTTGAAAATTGGCAGAGACTCGTCAAAGCGATCCTTTGAGTTATTGGAGGCGAAGATGCATTTCCCATGATTTTATTCCTGAAAATCAATCTGCGGTGCCCAAATGAATAAATCTTCTAATTGACCAACTGTGGTTGGGGGGAAAATATAAATAATTTTACTGGAAGAGTAAATAGCAAATGGGGAGGTAAGAGGAAGCTTTGTCTGAATTCTGTGCGGAATAGACGGCTACTTCAAGAAGTGAACACTAAAGAAACGACGACACTGGGAAACAGATTCTGTAGTCACCATCAGTGCAGAAAAAAGGCAGAGAAACAACAAGGGCAAAAATGGCTCCTTCCTTTTATATCAAGAGCCCAAATGAACGGATGGAGAAGGAGAATTAGGAAGAGGAAGACAGAAGAAGAAGCAAAGTAGGAGAAATGGATAACGGGAAGTAATAAAATTAGAAGGAGAAGCACAAGAGATGGAGAAGGAGTAGAATTCTAAGGAGGAGGACAAGAAGAGGAGGATGGGAAGGAGAAGGGGAAAGAAAAGAAGGAGGGGAATAGGAGAAGGAGAAGGAAAAGAAAGAGAAGGAGGAGGGGAGGAGAAGGAGGAGGAGGGGAAGAAAAAGGAGGAGGAGGAGAAGAAAGAGAAGGAGAAGGACGAGAAGGAGGAGAGAGAAAGAAAAGGAGGAGGAGGAGGGGAAGAGAAGAAGTAGAAGAAAGAGAAGGAGAAGGGAAGAGGAGGAGAAGGAGAAGAAATAAGGAGGAGAAGGAGAAGAAAAAGGAGGAGGAGGAGGGGAAGAGGGGAAGGAGAAGGAGAAGGAGGAGAAGAATAAAGAGAGGGAGGAGAAGGAAGAAGAGAAGGAGAAGATTTTTGTTGAGTCTGACCAAACAGTCCCTTATTTTCCGAATAAAACCGATTATAGAATAACTTTTTCTTTCCTACTCCCTAAGGTTCTTGATAGGCTCCAGGGAGGGTGGATAATTCCTCCTACACTGCATGCTTTTTTCTCTCTCTGAACATTGTGGAGGGCCATCCAGGTATATCTAGTGCTGAGTATCCAAACCCATAGACCTCTCAATACCAGTTCAGGTGGAAACCCAGTTGAGAGGTCACCATAACCGATGAGTCTTGCCTTCCCAAAATCCTAACAGGCTTTACGGCAACAGAACTGGGAAAGCATTGGTATAAACAACACTAGTTCTCCAGATGCAGCGGCGGGCTTCACATTTTGCTACCTTCCGCGTATGCGCCCGGCCTTCCACACGTGCTTTGTTCTCACGGGTGCCTTCTACACATGCGCTTGGCCTCAAAAACATGCCTAAATAGGACAGCATAGAGCCGGGCGGGTGGACGCCCTCCCCCCGCAACCCTCCCCTCCCCACGATTTCCGCTACCGTTTTGAGCGAACCAGTCTGAACCGGCTGAATACTACTCTGTCATATGGTCCGGAATGATAAACAGCAAAGAAGGTGAAGAAGTCCGGAAATTATGGTTTATAAGGAAGGTCTTTAGACGGGGTGCTGAAGTACAGATAATCCTTGACTTACGACAGTTCATTTAGTGGCCAAAACTGAATGCAGTATTCCAAGTGTGGCTTTATAATCCCTTGGTAAGGCCACACTTGGAATCCTGCATTCAGTTTTAGTCCCCATATTATAAAACAGATATTGAGACTCTGGAAAGAGTGCAGAGAAGAGCAACAAAGATTATTAGGGACTGGAGGCTAAAACATATGAAGAACGGTTGCAGGAACTGTGTATGTCTAGTTTAATAGAAAGAAGGACTAGGGGAGACATGATAGCAGTTTTCCAATCTCTCAGGGGCTGCCCCAAAGAAGAGGGAGTCAAGCTACTCTCCAAGGCACCTGAGGGTAGAACAAGAAGCAATGGGTGGAAACTAATTAAGGAGAGAAGCAACCTCAAACTGAGGAGAAATTTCCTGACAGTTAGAACAATTAATCAATGGAACAACTTGCCTCCAGAAGTTGTGAATGCCTCAACACTGGAAGGCAGGGGGTTGGACTAGAAGACCTCCAAGGTCCCTTCCAACTCTGCTATTGTATTGTATTGTATTTTGTATTGTACTGTACTGTACTGTACTGTATTGTATTGTATTGTATTGTATTGTGTTTTGTTTTGTATTGTACTGTACTGTACTGTATTGTATTGTATTGTATTGTTTGAAGTTACAAAAGTGACTTATGATCATTTTTTGCATTTATAACCATTACAGCATTAAATGATCAAAATTCGGATGCTGGCTAATTGGTTCGTATTTATGACGGGTTGCAAGGTCCTGGGATCGTGTGATCCCCCTTTGCAACCTTCTGACAAGCAAAGTCAATGGGGAAGCCAGATTCCCTTGACGACCGAGTTACTCACTGAACGACTGCCGTGATACACTTAACAACGGGGGCAAGGAAGGTGACAAAACGGAGCAAAACTCACTTAGAAATTATCTCACTTAGCAACGTAAGTGTTGGGCTTCCAACTGTGGCCGTAAGTCAAGGACTATTTCTATTCAGGGGACATCAGAGCAAAGATCGGGAAGTAGCCAATTTTTTAACCAACCGTTCAGCGGCGTTTTCAAGCAATGCGAAAAGCGATGCATTTCACGTATCGATTCAAAATCCCATTTCTCTGTTTTATAGCTTAATCATCAATATTCCGCCCATGCCGGTTGGTAGCCTTAGAAATCATTTCACGTCGGCTGTCCTCGATCCATTTATTCAGAAGAAAGGCCCATTAATGGGATTTATTTCACAGGAAGTACACTTATGATAGATTATTTTTTTTAATTGGATTTTTTCACAGCGCCTTGTTTGTTTTCGCAGCTGTCCTTCCTGACATGCTCTCTCTCTCTCTCTTTTTTTTACTTCAACACAATGCTTAACAAAAAGAAAGAAAGAAAAGAAGAAGTATTGTGGCCCATTGGCAGCAGAGACAGACAGTGAGGGGGTTGGGGAGGAACATGGGCCAGTCCTGAGGGCTCTGCATCAGAGGCAGAGAGCGACTCAGACAGCAGTGAGGCAGAGGAACAGCTGGAGCCTGTTCCCAGTGTGGGCATGCGCAGAACTGCCAGAAATCAAGAACAACTGAGAAAGCAGGGGCAACTTGGGAGTAAAGCCAAGCTTGGAGGTGATTGGCCCTTCCTATAGGACAGGGGTGTCCAAACTTGGCAACTTTAAGACTGGTGGACTTCAACTTCCAGAATTCCCCAGCCAGCAGAGCTGGCTGGGGAATTCTGGGAGTTGAAGTCCACAAGTCTTAAAGTTGCCAAGTTTGGACACCCCTGCTATAGGAAACAAAAGAGGAGCGAATGGGGAGGTTTTTTTTTTGCAAGAAACAATACATTCCTTCAGTCGGTTCAAGAGTGGAAACTTGAACTATGAACGTTCTAGAACGTTCATAGTCTTGATGGAATCTCAACTGTGTAATACAATGGCGCATACAGAAACCTCTTCGTGCAGTGTGTCCTACCTCTTCCACTTTGCAATTCTCTTAAAGCTACTTAGAGGCATCAGTTCACTGCATCTGACACCGAGAATTTTCATTGCTCAATAAATATTCTCGAGACCTCAGGATATCTGTAGCCTGCTGCTGTCCATTTTTCATTTGGATTAACAGCCCGGAATTTCAATTAATTTTAATAACTTTTCTTCTAAAGGAAAAAAAAAGGGGTTCGCTCTGCAATGTATTATGTTTACTACATTTGTAGTCTTATTAGTTTTCAAAAGGAAGTCTCTGTCCAGGCCTGAGTTTTCAAAAGGCAGGAAACCCTATACCGTTTCAGACAGATGGCTATCCAACATCTTCTTAAAGACTTCCAGTGTTGGAGCATTCACAACTTCTGGATTTATTTATTATTTATTATTTATTTATTAAATTTGTTAGCTGCTCCCTCTCCACAAAGGGACTCGGGGCGGCGTACAATAAATAAAAACACATATTATAAAATTACACATTGTACGGAGGCAAGTTGTTCCACTGATTAATTGTTCTAACTGTCAGGAAATTCCTCCTCAGTTCTAAGTTGCTTCTCTCCTTGATTAGTTTCCACCCATTGATTCTTGTCCTGTCTTCAGGTACTTTGGAGAATAGCTTGACCCCCTCTTCTTTGTGGCAACCTCTGAGATATTGTAAGACTGCTATCATGTCTCCTCTAGTCCTTCTTTCTATTAAACTAGACATACACAGTTCCTGCAACTGTTCTTCATATGTTTTAGCCTCCAGTCCCCTAATCCTCTTTGTTGCTCTTCTCTGCACTCTTTCTAGAGCAGTGGTTCTCAACCTGTGGGTCGGGACCCCTTTGGGGGTTGAACGACCCTTTCACAGGGGTCGCCTAAGACCATCGGAAAACACATATTTTCGATGGTCTTAGGAACCGAGACACTAATTTTATGGTTGGGAGGTCATCACAACATGAGGAATTGTATTAAAGGGTCGCAGCATTGGGAAGGTTGAGAACCACTGTTCTAGAGTCTCCACATCTTTTGTACATTGTGGCGACCAAAACTGAATGCCGTATTCCAAGTGTGGCCTTACCAAAGCTTTATAAAGTGGTATTAAAACTTCATGTGATCTTGATTCTCTCCCTCTGTTGATGCAGCCTAGGACTGTGTTGGCTTTTTTGGCAGCTGCTGCCCATGGCTGGCTCCTACTTAAATGGTTGTCCACTAGGACTCCAAGATCCCTCTCACAGTTACTACTATTGAGCAAGGTACCGCATATACTGTACCTAAATATTCAGCAAGGACAAATATTTTTTAAATGATAGGCATTGTAGTCCAAAAGACCAGAGGGCATCAAGTTGAAAAAAGGTTGAGATGAAGCAAGGATTGTATGAAATCCTTTCATATATTTTATTTTCAGATGTTTTGTGAGGAGAAATGCTTTTCAGGTAGAGAAGAAATATGGCATCCTTGATGCTCTCTGGGCCTTTTCGGAACTATTGTCTAGGATGGCACAAGGACTCCTGGATTTGATCAAACAACCTTACCACTTTCCCCCAAAACATAACTATTCAGTTGTGTTAAACATCTCTCTTGGTTCAAAACTGAGCTATTATAGCTTTGGATGGGTTGTCTGTAAAACTGGTCAATCATTTTTTAAAGCCACTAAAATAATGGCTCCCGCCATTCATCGTGACGATCAATTCCACAAATAGCTGAGTGACCACAAAATCTGCTTTTGACCTCAACTGGATGCTTAAAGGTTGTCCTATTCATGGAGGGACAACCCCAAATTTCGGCTGTTGGAAGGACTAATAGTTGAGGTGACAGATTGAATGTTCTTTTTCCTCAGCTAAATTCTCCACCTGTCTGGAGTTTCTGAGTCACCACTAATTTATGGGCCCTTCCCATTACGTACAATACTCATACTATGCCTTGCATGATCTATTTGTGACCCTACTGAGCCTGGAGAAAGAATAAGGGACTATTTTTTAAAAAATCTTTTAATCCAACTTTGATATCCACACACTGCTCTTCCAAGTCCTATTGTCTTCTTACTCTTCACAACTGGCTATTTATTTCCTCGTGAGTAAGCTCCTTTTTCTGAGGAGACTCATCACAAGACGATTTGTGAGAAGGTTTACTTCTACAGCATCTCTGAAACTCAAACTAGAACAGAATAGAGCTGGAAGGGATCATGGAGGTCTTCTAGTCCAACCCCTTGCTCAAGCAGGAGACCCTATACCAGCGATGGCGAACCTTTTTTGGCTCGCGTGCCACAAGTGGGGGGAGCGCGGGGGGGGGTCGTGTGCGGGCATGCCGCGCCCATAATGCAACGCGCCCCCAGTGCGCATGCGCGCACAACGCGCCCATTTTTGCATGATTTTTTCGCCTTCCCCAGGCTCCAGAGGCTTTATAGGAGCCTGGGGAGGGCGAAAAGAGCCCCCCCCGCCCCCTCCAGAGGCTTCAGGGAACGTCTGGAGGCTTCCCTGAAGCCTTCGGAACACTTAAAACCACCCTCCGAGCAACCCGGAAGTGACTTCCGGGTTGCTCGGATGGTCGTTTTAAGCGCTCTGAAGGCTTCAGGGAAGCCTCGGGACGGTCCCTGAACGGTCCCTGCTCAGATCTCTGAATCAAGAAAAAGAGAAGCAGGAACGAACGAATACCAAATTGTCCTGAAAATGTGGCCTTATGTTTAATGAGATCTCCCTTTGATGCAGTTCCGTCTTCCGCCAGGAGTTGATATAATGGGGATGTAGCCGGGACATAACTAACATCTGTTCTCGGGTACTGAAACATCAGGACTGAAATATATCTACAACCTCCCGGTTAATCTGCAATAATGAGGGACTAATATTAGAAGTTGCATTCATTATCTTTCCCCCAGCAAATGTACCGTGGTGGAGGGACATATACTACGATTAATGTCTCTTTCTTTAAAATGGTCTCCTTAATGTCCTTTCCAGAGTGATCTTGGTTTGCCGGACGTAAGGAGCAGGCATTTTCAGGAAGTTAAGCAACTGTCAGGTTGCAAAAATGAGACCTGTTCTTTTCTGCGTTTCTGTGACTCAGGTGAGTCTGTGTTCTCTGCTTCCTGGAGACAGATAGTCTTTGCATTTATTCACAAAAGTTAGTCTCGGTTGTACTGTTGGAAGAAATGTCTTCCTGGGTTCAGTAGTTCCAAGTGGGGAAAAAGACACTGGATTCATGGAAGTTGCTTGGAAAGAAGGTTTATTGATGATGGACAAGACCACATGGCTTGAGGTCCTGGGCAAAGAGGGGCAGAGATGCTGAAAGTCCTTGGGTTTTATGCCCTCGGTTGGACTTTGGATTTGAGCTTGTGTTCTGATTGGTTGTCAGACTCCCATGGGGCCATGCAGGGGCAACTCTGCAAGCTGTCCTGAGTCCAGAACTTGGTTGACTCTTGCTGGGCGATGATGTAATGAAAGGGCTTTGGGATTCCTATGACGGCTCTGCCTGAAGGAGGTAGATCTTTGCTATGTAGAATAGACTGGCCCAGTCCTTAATGGCCCATTGACATGGCGTGGGGAGGGGGCGTGAGTTTCTGCCTCCCTTTTAGGGGAAATATTCTGCCCTTTTAATAATCCCTAAAATATCTCATTTTCCTAGGAGAGGTGCTAACTTCCTAAGGTACATTTCTTGAACGAATGGTTAGGAGGTTCTTAGTTAATCACCCGTGCAAAATGGATGCGGCCTGTTTCCATGTTTTTCCATATGAATGAAAAGTCACATTTTCTACTTAGCAAAGCAAGGAGATTGCGATGGTAAAGCCAATCAACGGTTGTGGGAACTGGGTATGTCTTGTTTAAAGAAAGAGAAGAACATAAGGGTGATGTCAGGCCTGTAATTCTGTTCCTTTTAGGATCCTTGGCCTGCCACATATTTAAAGAAAATATATATAAATATTCTTATGCTGTTTCATTGGTATAGTAGTTGGGAGGGGGGAATAGAAAGGAGTAGGATTGTGGAATGTATTGTTATGGATTTTCTTAGAAGCTCAAGGTCGTCTTTTGTCTCCGCACCTCGACACCTGGCCGGAAGAAGAGGGGTGTACATGCCAGCGTGGAAGATGAAGATTGGACCATGTGATGAATTATGGGGTGTGGGGATAGATGATGAACTTTTAACTGGGTGAACTCACAGGATGTACGTTAGAGTTGAAATTTCACAGCATAATGCCAAAATGTCTGTCTTATTAAATTGGAGTTTTAAGGATAACTTTGCCTTGGACAATGATTTAATTCTGCATGATATTTGGAACGCTGACAGGTGACATGATAGCAGTCTTCCCATATTTAAAGGGCTGTCACAGAGAAGAGAGGTTTCATTTCAGGGGTGGGCTTCAAAAATTTTAGCCAGGGGTTCTCTGCCAGGTTTCTGGGTGGGCGTGGCCTAGTTGGCCTCCTGCACCGCGGCGATGGAGAGGGTGCTTTCGTCGAGCCTCCAGGAGGGCAAAAATGGCCTCTCCAGGCTCTGGAGGCTCTCTGGAGCCCATTTCCGGCCTTCCTTAAGTTCCGGTAGGCCTGTTTTCAACCCTCCCCGAGCCTCCGTGCACCGTTTGCACTGACCTGCATCCAAAACAGGACAAGTGGGGACTCCTCGGAGGGGAGGGGCAGGGTGGGCATGGCCAGCCAGGAGTGGGATTTGCGGGGTTTCTCCAAACTGCACAGAATCTTAGCTAGAGGTTCTCCCGCACTCCCTGCAAACTCCCAGCAGCCCACCTCTGGAACTTTCACCTTTTCTCCAAAGCACCTGAGGGCAGGACAAAAAGTAACGCATGGAAACTTATCAAAGACAGATCCAACCTAGAATGAAGGAGAAATTTCCTCTCAGTGAGAAGAATGAAGCAGTGGGAGGGCTTGTCTCTGGAAGCTGTGAGTGCTCTGTAGAAAGTCAGCGCCCGCCTTCCTTAAAGAATGAAATATTTTAGGAAATATTTAATTAAAAAAAAGGAAGAATATTATATTTCCCTAAAGGGAGAAATGGAGAAACATTTTCTTGGAGGCAGGAAGCCTTTCTCAATAGCCCTCAGTTGATGTCAGTACTTAAGAGAGAAAGAGCTCATCGAAAGAAGCCAAGTGTCTAGATAGCTCTATTCATAAGCAAAGCCACTGCACTACCTGACACTGTGGTTTCTTCCCAAAACCCCCAAAGCTTTAACCTTAGACTGTCTACTGTTGACTTCACCCCATTCCTAAGAGGTCTGTGAAGGGTGTACATAAGTGCACCACCGTGCCTACCATCCCTTTCCTAATATTCCCTTGTATTTGTATTCATTTCATGTATTCATAATCGTGTCCATACTTATATCTAATTATCTAATTCATATTTGTCTCTGACAACGGGCCCCAATTCACAGCCATGTGATTTGAGACCTTCCTAGCAGCTCAAGGAATCAGGCATGCCCTGGTCGCGCCATTCCATGCGGCCTCCAATGGTCAGGCGGAGAGAATGGTGAGATCTGCAAAAGAGGCCCTCTCTAGGATGAGCCCGGGAGATTGGCAAACACTATTTGCTAATTCAGCACATCACAGCCAGTGCCACTACAGGAAGAAGCCCCTCCGAGCTTCTCATGGGTCGCCGGCTAAGGTCCCACTTAGACCGGCTACACCCCAATTATTCTGCCTCATCGCCCCCAGACTTCACAAGCAAGATTCGGACATTTAGCGTAGGGGATTCGTTATACACCCACAACTATGCCAGGGGAACTCTGTGGATTCCTGCCACAGTGGTAGGCATCACCGGCCCTCGCTCTTACCTCCTATAGCTCGAGGAGGGTAGGAATTGGAGAAGGCATATTGACCAACTCCGTGGCCGCCTCTTCAACTCCACTCTTAGAGAACCAGAGGTAACTCCTGCATGAGTTAGCCAAAGCCCTACCCAAAAGGAGCAAACACTCACTCCTTCCATGGCCAGCTCAAGCCCGAGGGTACCGGGAAACTTATCTGGTTATGTTGCAGGCCAGCAGCGAGCTCCGAGCGAACTGGCTCTAGAAGCTCCAGCCGCGGCCTGTGAAAGGTTCCAGGAGCTTCCACCAAGCAGAGCTGCGGAGCAAACAGCTCCATCTGATCTGTCCAAGGAAACCCCTCCTACTGACCTGCGCAGATCGGGCAGAGCTACCCAAAAGCCTGCCTACCTGCATGAGTATGTAACAAGTAGGATTGTTCCATCCAAGAGGGGAAGGGTGTTAGATACTTGTTCTAACTACAGTGGTTTCCACCAAGGTCCTCTGTTCCAGCAGGAACAGAGGTTTAATCCTACTGGTCGAAGGGTCTGACAGCTCCCTATAAAAAAGCTGCTGTCAGACTCAACCTTCGCTGGATTGTTCTCACTTGTACTTACAATACAATAGCAGAGTTGGAAGGGACCTTGGAGGTCTTCTAGTCCAACCCCCTGCTTAGGCAGGAAACCCTATAATGTTTCAGACAAATGGTTATCCAAAATCTTCTTAAAGACTTCCAGTGTTGGGGCATTCACAACTTCTGGAGGCAAGCTGTTTCACTGATTAATTGTTCTCACTGTCAGGAAATTTCTCCTCAGTTCTAAGTTGCTTCTCTCCTTGATTAGTTTCCACCCATTGCTTCTTGTTCTACCCTCAGGTGCCTTGGAGAATAGCTTGACTCCCTCTTCTTTGTGGCAACCCCTGAGATATTGGAATAATGCTATCCTGTCTCCCCTAGTCCTTCTTTCTATTAAACTAGACATCCCCAGTTCCTGCAACCGTTCTTCATATGATTTAGCCTCCAGTCCTCTAATCCTCTTTGTTGCTCTTCTCTGCACTCTTTCTAGAGTCTCCACATCTTTTCTGCATCGTGGTGAATGCAATATAGCTCTTAATAAAGAGCTGCTGTTACCGTTAAGCCTGTGTGTGCCTATCCATTACCCAATCTAACACTTAACCTTTCTGAAGATGTGATTCCCATATCACCAGCGATGAATTCCCAGCCTAGTTGAAAAACGGTTTTTTGTAGTTCAGAAAGGTGTAATTGAGGCACATGCCCTCCTATCTCCTCGGGGTCACAAAAGTCGGAGAGCTGATTGTCAAAGCCCCAGTTTCATATATGTTTTTTTCCTCAATTAAGGAGGGGCAACTGGTCTTGACTTCCAAAACTTTTCTAATCAGAATTATTATTTTTCCCCCCCAGCAAACATATGGCTGAGTCCACACAGAAGCAAATCTATCTCCTCCGATATCATGTTTTCAAGATATTTCTCAGTTTACTTGATAAAAAGTAAAGGTTCCCCTATGTGCTAGCCGTTCCCAACTCTAGGCGGTGCTCATCTCCGTTTCAAAGCCGAAGAGCCAGCGCTGTTCAAAGACGTCTCCGTGGTCATGTCGAGGACCAAAACATGTCCATATATGAAAGCCCAATTTAACTGGTTTTTTCGCTAAACAGCCTATGCATAGAAATTTTCTCAACTAATGGTCAGGGGGGGAGGCAGAAAAAAAACCCCAGAATAACAGAGTTGGAAGGGACCTTGGAGGTCTTCTAGTCCCACCCCCTGCACAAGCAGAAAATCCTATGCCATTCCAGACAAATGGATATCCAATATCTTTTTAAAGACTTCCAGTGTTGGGGCATTCACAACTTCTGGAGGCAAGCTGTTCCACTGATTAATTGTTCTAACTATCAGAAAATTTCTCCTCAGTTCTAGGTTGCTTCTCTCCTTGATTAGTTTCCACCCATTGCTTCTTGTCCTGCCCTCAGGTGCTTAGGAGAATAGCTTGACTCCCTCTTCTTTGGGGCAGTCCCTGAAAGAAGTTAGATAAAGGTCCACTGAATTCAAGAGAAGTTGGACTTAGTAGGCTTGTGGCTACGTAGGGATTCTCGGCTGATCCCTCCTTTAACTCCACCCTCAGGTTTTGCCACAGCTTCTCCTACACCAGCCTGGTTCTTCTGGCTTGATTATAGCCATGAGTTAGATTAGGAGATGGTTCTTCTTCATTGTTTTATTATTTCCATACATAAGATATCTACACCTTAAAGGTAAAGGTTTCCCTCTCACAAGCCGAATAGCCAGCACTATCTCCGTCTCCGTGGTCATGTGGCCGGCATGACTAAATGCTGAAGGCGCTCAGAACGTTGTTACCTTCCCACCAAAGGTGGTTCCCTATTTTTCTACTTGCATTTTTACATGCATTTTACTGCCTGAGATGATCTGTTCTCTAAAGAAAGTTTAAAATGCCAGCACATACAGGGGGGAAAAGACAAAAAAGGGTGGCTAAGATGCTGAGCTTGTCGATCAGAAAGGTTGGCAGTTTGGCGGTTCGAATCCCTAGCGCCACGTAACGGAGTGAGCTCCCGTTACTTGTCCCAGCTTCTGCCAACCTAGCTGTTCGAAAGCATGTAAAAATGCAAGTAGAAAAATAGGAGCCACCTTTGGTGGGAAGGTAACAGTGTTCCGTGCGCCTTCGGCGTTCAGTCATGCCGGCTACATGACCACAGAGACGTCTTCGGACAGCGCTGGCTCTTAGGCTTTGAAACGGAGATGAGCACTGCCCCCTAGAGCCGGGAACGACTAGCACATATGCGCGAGGGGAACCTTTACTTTTATATCTTTATATATATTGTCAATTTCAGCATGTTGGATAATGAGAAATTCTGCTTCCTTGGAATTTTCCCCTTCTGAGGTAATCATATTAAAGCCGCATCATTTATTGCCACCTGTCTGATTGGATTTTATCAACACCAAAGCATTTTTTACACTCGATATGTGATTAAACAAATCCCATTTACTGGTGCAGTAAAACATAATAGAGATCAGAGGTTTTAAGAGGCCTCCTAAATCACAGGAGCAGTTTACTAGTGCAGAAGGTGGAAAGAGACTTTTATAATGCCTGATAAATGAATAAGAATATCAGAAAGGGAACATACGCCTGGACAACAAATTGTTCTTAAAATGCAGTGTCGGGATGAAAGTTTTGGACACAAAACTGACAATATAATCCCATTGTGGTGATGTTACGTTACAAAGGTGGGATTATATTAAGAGGCGATGTATTGGAATTCATTGTTGGAATCTATTTCTATGCAACAACTTCAATAGCATTTAGCCATTAGATGGCAGGGTTTACAAGTTAGGATCTATTCTGTATACTCTATGCTCTTTTTTTTCTACGGTTTCCTGTTATAGTTAAACAGTTGAGCAGTAATGCACATGGTGACTGTGCTCTTTGTTTGCTCTGTGGTGCTATATATAAACAGAATTTCTAACATGATGTTAGACCAATCATGCTTTCAATCCAACCGATAGTCGCCATTGTTACTGTAGACATGGTGTGTTATGTATACTGCCCTGCGTTCTTAGAAGTAAGGTAGATATACAACTAAGAAATATTTTATATAATCTCCCATCTTTATTGGTTTATAAATAATCCAAGATGGCAAGCTCCTCCTGTTTTTCCTACAACAACAACCCTGTGAGTTGGGCTGACAGAGCGTGACTGGCCCAAGATTATCCAACTGGCTTTCATGCCTGAGGTGGGACTAGAACTCACAGTCTCCTGGTGATTGGCCCAAAGTCACCTGATTGACTTTCATGCCTGGGGTAAGACTAGAACTCACGGTCTCTTGATGATTGGCCTAAAGTCACCCAGCTGGCTTTCATGCCCGAGGTGGGACTAGAACTCACAGTCTCCTGGTGATTGGCCCAAAGTCACCTAGCTTAATTTCATGCCTGGGGTAAGACTAGAACTCACGGTCTCTTGATGAATGGCCCAAAGTCACCCAGCTGACTTTCATGCCTGAGACAAGACTCACTGTCACCTGGTGATTGGTTCAACGTCACCCAGTTGGCTTTCATGTAGGGTGTCCTGCTTGGGTGGGGGTTGGACCAGAAGACCTACAATGTCCCTTCCAACTCTGTTAATCTTTTAAATTTCTAAGGCAGGACTAGAACTCCAAATCTCCCGGCTTCTACTTTGGTGCCTTAACCACTAGACCAAACTGGCTATACACCAGGGATGGGTTGCTGCCACCATTACAGCTGGCTCCGCACGCATGCACATTTGCACCTTAAAAGGTCTGTGCATGGGTGCAACATTAGAAAAGGAAACAAAATTTCATTTTTGCAATGAAGATTGTTCTGCTCATCCCCAGAATCGAAAATCAAAAGGGTGGCACTGAGGATAGAACCGGTTTGGTTGCATCGACGGCTGAGTTACTACCTACTCAGCCGAACTACCTACTCAGCTGATCAAGATCACGTGAAGTGTTAATACCACTTTATAAGGCCTTGATAAGGCCACACTTGGAATACGGCATTCAGTTCTGGTCGCCACAATGTAGAAAAGATGTGGAGACTCTAGAAAGAGTGTAGAGAAGAGCAAGAAAGAGGATTAGGGGACTGGAGGCTCAAACATATGAAGAATGGTTGCAGGAACTGGGTATGTTTAGTTTAAGAGAAAGAAGGACTAAGGGAGACATGATAGCAGTCTTCCAATATCTCAGGGGTTGCCACAAAGAAGAGGGAGTCAAACTATTCTCCAAGGCACCTGAGGGTAGAACAAGAAGCAATGGGTGGAAACTAATCAAGGAGAGAAGCAACTTAGAACTGAGGAGAAACTTCCTGGCAGTTAGAACAATTCATCAGTGGAACAGAAGTTGCCTCCAGAAGTTGTGAATGCCCCAACACTGGAAGTCTTTAAGAAGATGTTGGATAGCCATTTGTCTGGAACGGTATAGGGTTTCCTGCCTAGGCAGGGGGTTGGACTAGAAGACCTCCAAGGTCCCTTCCAACTCTACTATTGTATTGTATTGAACTGGTCCAAACCTGTACAAACCTACCTCTGCTCTACACCATTAAAAAACAGCACACTTTCCCCTTATTATCAATGACTTTAATTTGGACAGGGCTGGGTATATTTCCCTAAATCCAGACTAAATCATTATTCAAGCGTTAAACAGAATTAAATGCAGTTCTATTCCATTCTAAAAGTTCAACTGATTCATATTTAAACCAGTGGTGTTAATGCAACTTTTGGTTAAGATGCACAATCCTTTTCGTTGTTGTTGTTGTTGTTTCCTTCTTTTCCCAGATGTATGCTTTTTCTATGCCCCCCCTCCCATCCCTCCCAAAAGCAGACCCATATTTTTAAAAAAACAATTTGTCAGCCAAGAAATATTTTGAGAAGATGCCCACAGACTCCAAAAAAATTACATGTCTTCCTCCTGCTGTGATGAATTTCTTTTTTGGCAAGTCACTTCATTTTGCTTGAAAAGAAATCCATTATGGATTTAGTTTGCTTTCTTTTGCACAGGACTGGCTGCCCAATCTGTGTATCTAAGATGTTTTGAAAGCTAAGGTCATTTGACACTCATTATCTCTGTTTCTGTGGTTATTAAGTGTGAAGTTGCCTAACAATTTTTAAGAACTGTGACAGATGAGAAAAAAGGGGACCATCTTTCCTACAAATGAGAGGGATCTTAGAGTCCTAGTGGGTGAATACTTAAATAGGAGCCAGCAGTGTGCAGCAGCTACCAAAAAAGCCAACACAGTTCTAGGTTGCATCAACAGAGGGATAGAATCAAGATCACGTGAAGTGTTAATAGCACTTTATAATGCCTTGGTAAGGCCACACTTGGAATACGGCGTCCAGTTTTGGTCACCACAATGTAGAAAAGATGTGGAGGGATCTGGAGGCTAAAACATATGAAGAACGGTTGCAGGAACTGGGTATGTCTAGCTTAAGAGAAAGAAGGACCAGGGAAGACATGATAGCAGTCTTCCAATATCTCAAGGGTTGCCACAAAGAAGAGGGAGTCAAACTATTCTCCAAAGCACCTGAGGGCAGAACAAGAAGCAATGGGTGGAAACTAATCAAGGAGAGAAGCAACTTAGAACTAAGGAGAAATTTCCTGACAGTTAGAACAATTCATCAGTGGAACAGAAGTTGCCTCCAGAAGTTGTGAATGCTCCAACACTGGAAGTTTTTAAGAAGATGTTGGATAACCATTTGTCTGAAGTGGTGTAGGGTTTCCTGCCTAATCAGGGGGTTGGACTGGAAGACCTCCAATGTCCCCTCCAATTGTGCTATTCTATTCTATTCTATTCTATTCTATTCTATTCTATTCTATTCTATTCTATTCTATTCACTTTATAAGGCCTTGGTAAGGCCACCCTTGGAAGACTGCACCCAGTTTTGGTTGCCACCATATAAACAAGATGTGGAGACTCTAGAAAGAGTGCAGAGAACAGCAACAGAGAGGAGTAGGGGACTGGAGCAGGGATGGGTTGCTACTGGCCGTACTGCTGTTTCAGCGTGCAAACATTTCTGCTGTTTTTAAGCCGTTTTCTGGTGCTCCAGTAGAAAAACAAAAAACAGCCTAAAATGGCCCAAAGAACTGCCTCAATGGCCTCAAAAATGGCATGAAAACGACAGCTCAAAACACGGCCTAAAAATGGCCCGACGAACAGCCTGAAAATGGCCTAAAAAAGAGCCTGAAAACGCCCCCCCCCCCCAAATGGCCCCAACACCAGTCAAAAAAACCCGGGAAATTCATATGCTCACTTTGGTGTGAGGGTGACCTTTTCTGACTGCTAAAGCTGAAATGCTATCCATCCATCTGTGAATGGGCAGGAAATGATACATGCCACAAGGACACGGCTTGCTCTTTTTTTAATTCAAAGGCTCAGCCACGTAGAAGCGAAGGTTAGCATAAAGCTTCTATTAGCTTTCTTTCCTGGACTGTGAGTCTTACTCGTTCTCACAATCATACCTACCTTTTTGAGCCAGAGACTGATATGTCAGGCTAAGGTGAAAAGAAAACTTAACGAAGTTTATTGTGGCCCGCCAACGGCCAGTGGAGCTGGCTGCAAATTCGGACAGGGAGGAGGTCAGGGAGGAACCTGGACCAGTCCTGGAGTCTGGGGAAGGCTCTGATGAGGGCTCTGCGTCGGAGGCAGAGAGGGGGCCAGAGCCATATGCCAGTTATCAGCTGCCTTCAGAGTCAGACATCAGTGAGGCAGACGAACAGCTGGAGCCTGTTCCCAGTGTGTGCATGCGCAGAGTTGCCAGACGAAGGGAGCAGTTGAAGAACAGGGGTCGCTGTGGGAATAAGGCCACAGGTGGACAAAGAATGGCCCCTCCCAGAGGAAATAAAAAAGGAGCGAAAGGGGAGTGGAGTTTGCAGGAGACAATTAGTCCGCTTCATTGGTTTGTGATTCTCCAAGACTCCTTGCCAAGTTTTGCAGATATCAACCTGTCAGCTCTCCAAGCCAGAGAAGGTCTGTGACTGTAAATCCTCCCTTGAAAGACTTTGCTGGATGTGAATGAGCCGAATTCACAGTCAATTAATAAAAGGGTTTTTTGTTGGGACAAGGAATTTGCTTCATGCTCTTGGGAAGCCTCGGTCAGTGCATTCCTATTTCATTTATATATTAGATCTCCCCTCCCCATCTTTATTACTTTGTAAGTAACTCAAAGGAGAGAATATATATAATACTCCCTCCTCCTATTTTCCAAAAAACAAACACAAAAAACCACCAACTCTGTGAAGGTGGGCTCAGCTGAGAGAGAGGGACCTGGCTGGTTTTCATGCCTAAGGCAGGACTTGAACTCACAATACCCCGGTGATTGGCCCAAAGTCAACCAGGCAGCTTTAAGGATTAAGGTGGGAATATAATTCACCATCTCCTGGTGTTTGGCCCAAAGTTACCTAGTTGTCAGGGTTCCAACAGATGCCCTAATTAATTCATGAGCCTTGAGCCAAGTTCCAAAAGAAATCCAGTTATTTATTAGGAGCAACAAGTCAGCATGTACCCAGTGGAGTCAACTCTGCCCCACATGATTTACGGCCCAACCATGACCCTGTTTCCCCCCCTCCTCCCAAGCTGTGCCATTCTCCAATGAGTATTTTCGGGGACTATAGAAATCCCGCCTCTCCAGCTAGCTCTGGTAACATGGGATACAATCTGGAAAAGGTATGCGTGGAATGTGCTTCTGGTTGTGGCAGCTTCCCCCTCTTGCCTATGGCAACTCGAGAGCAGGCCTGGAGTGCTTTGCGAGTTGACATTAGTCAGCTTTCGTGCTTGAAACTTAAAGACTAAAACTCATAGTCTCTTGGTGATTGGTCCAGTCAGCCAATTAACTTTCATGGCTAAGATGGAACCCAGTGGTGGGATTCAATTTTTTTTACTACCGGTTCTGTGGGCGTGGCTTGGTGGGCAGGGCATGGCTTGGTGGGCGTGGCTTGGTAGGCGTAGCAGGAGAAGGTTACTGCAAAATCCCCATTCCCTCCCGATCAACTGGGATTTCGGAGGCAGAGAATAGATGTGGGTGGGGCCAGTCAGAGGTGATATTTACCGGTTCTCCGAACCGCTCAAAATTTCATCTACTGGTTCTCCAGAACTGGTCAAAACCTGCTGAATACCACCTCTGGTGGAAGTACAACTCACTGTCTCCTAAGGATTGGCTCAAAGACACGCAGCCAGTTTTCATGCCTAAGATGGGGCACTAGAACTCACCACCTCCTGGTGATTGGCCCAAAGTCACTCATCCAGCTTTCACACCTAAGGCAGGGCACTAGAACTCACTATCTTCTGGTTTCTACACCAGTATTTTAACTACTACACCAGGGTGCTTGTCTGAGTATTGGACAACAACTTCAATTTTATTTTCATGGTGGTATATTTGAGCCTGATTGTTGCTGGCAAAGGATATAACTGCTAGAGTTGTTTTCTCCAATTGCCCTGAAGCTGCTCACCCTTCACAGGTTGAAAATGTGAGAAGTTATCTCTTGTGATTTTTCCTTTGGGATTGAAAAAAAAAGGAAAGAGGTTTGAATCCTGGGAAGCTGTCTGCTGTTGGTGCCTGGGAAATGAAGATATGACAAGAAGTGGGATATTTATTTAGACTCTCCTAACTGAGATTGCACAAACAAACATTCAGTTTGTTCGTTCATTCAAGTATTCAATTTATATATCCTCCTATCTCAAGTTTGCCACTCTACGCAGCTAACAACAGTAAATAAAAACCATTAAAAGACATCACTATAAAAACAACCCACACATTCAGCAGCTGAGCTACACCTCTCCCCCAAATAAATAGAACCAACAACACAAAAATCAGCATAACCATTACACAGGTTTTGCTGGATCCCTGAGCAAAAAGGGTGTGAGAGACGTATATACTTTACCCTGGATGTTATCCTCAACGCTTCCTAGTTTTAAGCCAATTCTAACAGGATAAGTGAATAAGAGAGTTGGAGGGAACTTAAAGATCTTCTAGCCCAACCCCTTGCTCAAACAGGGCACCCTACATTATTTCAGACAAAGGATTGTTCAATCTCTTCTTAAAAACTTACTGTCAGGTTTCTGAAAGATCCCCTAATTAATTCATGAGCCTCGAACCAACTTTCAAAAGAAAACCAGTCATTTATTAGGAACACCATTTCAGGAATACCCCATTGCACTCAGATCTAACCTCATTTAAATTATGGCTGAACTTTGCCCTTGTTCCTTCTCTCCCCTGAGTCTGTGTCATAAATCACATTCTCCAATGAGGTGCATGCCTCACAAGCCTGCTGTATAATGTGAGATCCGACTCCAGCCGAAGGTATTCATGGAATGCGTCTCCCCCCCCCTTTCCTCACAATGGAGGAGTTTGGAGGGGTCAGTTGTGGTCATAATTTGAGGACTACTTTAGTTACTTAGTTGGAATAGCTGGAAACTAATCAGGGAGAGAAGCAATCTAGAACTCAGAAAAAAATTCCTGACAGTGAAAACAATCAGTGGAACGACTTGCCTCCAGAAGTTGTGAATACTCCAACACTGGAAGTTTTTAAGATGTTGGATAACCATTTGTCTGAAGTGGTGTAGGGTTTCATGCCTAAGCAGAGGGTTGGACTAGAAGACCTCCAAGGCCCCTCTGCTATTCTATTCCATGTGATGCTCAAAAGCTACTAGTTTAAGGAAGTTCAAGATCTTGATCAGACAATTAATTTCAAGGCTATGAATGGGAAATTCTATCCACATGAGATATGATTTTCTAGGTGATGACCCTATCTCATCAATCATAGAGTCATCTAGCAGGACTTAGGAAGCTCTTCCCTTTTTAACAATGTTCTATTCAGCATCAGCTCCATTTATATCTCAGAAATCATATGTAACAACAATTTGTCTGAAGTGGTGTAGGATTTCATGCCTAAGCAGGGGGTTGGACTAGAAGATCTCCAAGATCCCTTCCAACTATTCTATTCTATTCTATTCTATTCTATTCTATTCTATTCTATTCCATTCCATTCCATTCCATTCCATTCTACTCCCAATCTGTGGGAAGGTAATTGGCATTCTGCCATGATGGCCACATGATCACAGAAATTGTTTTTGGACAATGTTGGCTCCCTCAGCCAAATAGAGATCAACATGGTGCTTTAGAGTCAGACACAACTGACAGAAAAACCTACCAGAATGGAGAATGGAGTCGAGGATCTTTCTTTTCTAAGTGTCCAAGTCAGGATAAGCCTGACACCTATAGTAATAGCAATAGCACTTTGACTTATATAATGCTTTACAGTGCTTTACAGCTCTCTCTAAGTGGTTTATAGAGTCAGCCTATTGCGCTCTCCCCCAACAATCTGGGTCCTTGTTTAACTGACCTCGGAAGGATGGAAGGCTGAGTCAACCTTGAGCCAGTCAGGATCGAACTGCTGGCAGTGGGCAGAGTTATCCTGCCAATACTGCATTCTTACCACTGTGTCACTTTCTAAATAAATAAACTGCTTCAAGCACTGAGACTTCATTGATGGAGAGACTTCATCTACCTACTGAAAGTCTTTTGATGATCTCTCTCTCTTTTTTTGACAGAATGTCTCCTTCTTCCTCGTCCTTTCTGTTCTGACTGAGATTTCACAAGAACATGAAGCAGACTCCTTGTCCTGACAAAAAAACCCTTTTATTAATTGACTGTGAATTCTACTCATTCACATCCAGCAAAGTCTTTTGAGGGAGGATTTACAGTCACAGACCTTATCTGGCTTGGAGAGCTGCCAGGCCAATATCTGCAAAACATGGCAAGGAGTCTCAGAGAGTCACGAACCAATTAAGTGAACTAATGTTCTCCTGCAAACTCCCCTCCCCTCTTGCTCCTCTTTTATTTCCTCTGGGAGGGGCCATTCGTCATCCACCTGTGGCCTTACTCCCAAGTCGACCCCTGTTCTTTAGCTCTTCCCTTCCTCTGGCAACTCTGCTCATGTGCACCCTCCACCTGTGGCCTTCCTCCCAAGTCCTGTTCCATTCGTCTGGCAACTCTGCGCATGCGCACACTGGGAACAGGCTCCAGCTGTTCCTCTGCCTCACTGATGTCTGACTCTGAAGGCAGCTGATAATTGGCATACGGTCGTGGCCCACTCTCTTCCTCCAACACAGAGCCCTCATCAGAGCCTTCCCCAGACTCCACGACTGGCCCAGGTTCCTCCCCAACCTCCTCACTGTCCGAATCTCCTGCCAGCTCCGCTAGCGGGCCACAACATTTTCATCCCTAGCTTTGTGACCCTTGCCCTTCGATTCTCTGCAGATTCCGTCCCGTTTCCAACCCGCTTATCTTTCTCAAACTTTTCATTTCTGCTTTCATAACCCCCCGCCAACGATTCCTCTTTGATCAGCAGCCTGTTTTCTTCCCTTTCGGTTCCTTCCTCCGCGAGCAGCACCGGAGGCCCAGCGTGATCGATGGCAAGGTGGAAGAGGTGAGCTGCAAATATTTGAAGAGAAAAGAAGTAAATTTGTCCTTGGCATGTGCTGAATAGTCCCAGCAGAAAGAGGAATGAGGTGCTCAGAGCTAGAAATGAACATGATTTAAACTAATCTCCACAGCAGGGAATCCAGTGTGTAGAGTCTGCTGGCCTCTCTTTCGGTGCCTGTGTATAGAGAGCAGATGATAGAAAATGGGCTGAGCTAAGGATGAGTGACTTTCACTTTCTCCATTTTGTTCCATTTCTTATTTTCCCAGTTGTGGTTTTTTTTGTTTTCCTTCCCCTGCATAAGTTTGAATCGATTATCTTTCTCGTCCTTTCTACGAACCTTCTCCTATTGGTATATTAGGATGATATAGTTGTGAATGCCCCAACACTGGAAGTCTTTAAGAAGATGCTGGATACTACTTGTTTTTGTAGTATTTTGTCCCTTGAATACTGTTAACCACCCAGAGTTATCCTGTGGTACATGAATGCGGGAGACAATGCATGGTACTGGTTAAAATGTTGGAGTTATTCTCTCTCTCTCTGTCTCTGTCTCTGTCTGTCTCTCTGTCTCTCTGTCTCTCTCTGTCTCTTTCTCATCTATCCATCTTACCTATCTATCTGTATCATCTATTTATATCTATCTATTTGTCCGTCCGTCCATCCATCTATATCATCTATCTCATCTATCCATCTATTTATATCTATTCATCCATCCATCTATCTATCTATCTATCTATCTATCTATCTATCTATCTATCTATCTATCCATCCATCCATCCATCCATCCATCTATTTATATCCATCCATCTATCCATCCATCCATCCATCCATCCATCCATCCATCCATCCATCCATCTATCCATCTGTATTTGCCTATTTATCTATTTGTCTGAAATGGTATAGGGTTTCCTGCCTAGGCAGGGGGTTGGACTAGAAGACCTCCATGGTCCCTTCCAACTCTGCTATTGTATTGTATTGTATTGTATTGTATTGTATTGTATTGTATTGTATTGTATTGTATTGTATTGTATATTGCTTTTTTTTATTTGTAGGTACATGGAGAGTTTATGCCCTGCAGACAAATTCCAATCACACTTGGCCACTAAAGAATCGGGAGTTCTAATCTGCCCTGGACATGAATTCAGGTGGGTGACTGTCATGCTCAGGAGTGGGATTCAGCCGGTTCAGATGGGCTCGGGTGAACTGGATGCTAATTTTACATCTGGTTTGCCGAACTGGTAGTTGAAAGGACTGGCTGGGTATGCAGACATGGTTGGCCTTGACCAAACCCAAACACGGACCTTCGGCACGCGCAGAAAAGAGTGAGAACAAAACTCCCTTTTTCGAGATGTCTCTGTCAGCACACTTCCCTTCCTAAATACCATGCGCCCCCTCCCTCCTCATTATTATGGCATCTGATAGCAAGCAAGCGAGATAGAGGCTGACACACTGCGCCATTCCCCGGGTCATCACAGTGGGCCAGTCCCTCTCTCTTAGCCCTAGGAAATAGGCAATGACAAACTATTTCTGGAAAACCTTATCAAAAAAACCCTCCGAAAACCTGTGCAGGCATTCTCCAAGAACTGGACACAACTGAATGGAAGAGAAAAAAATAGGAATTATGACTGCTCAATATACACCCCCTTAAGTGCAGATTGACATTTATTTAATGACTTTACGACTTTTCCCTACTATGCATTTTTTTATTTGCGTTCCAAATTTCCTTTCATGTGCCCTTTGTACACACTTACTCCTAGTGTACGCAACACATTTCCAGCCCTTATTCGAAAGCAAACCGTGTCACCGAATTAAAATAGCAGGGATTATAGATGCGTTATACAGTTCAGATACAGGTGAAGAACTATGCACTGGGTAATTTGTCATTTAAATGCAAATAAATGTCGGTCTTCCCCTACCTTTGGTGCTAAATCTTCTCCAGTTCAAATACTCCACTTTGAGCCATTCATTCCAAAGGTTGAATATTAGTGAGTCTAGGAATGATTTCGTCAACCTCTCACTTAGCTTTCCTGCTGATATCCTTCCAATATCTGTTTTTTTAAAATCAGTGCTACTATTTATGTGTGTGCTAGAATAGTGCACTATTTTATCCATGCCACTATTTCTTTCTTTCTTTCTTTCTTTCTTTCTTTCTTTCTTTCTTTCTTTCTTTCTTTCTTTCTTTCTTTCTTTCTTTCCTTCCTTCCTTCCTTCCTTCCTTCCTTTTTCCTCTTTCTCTCTTTCTCTTTGTTTCTCTTTCGTTCCTGACTTCTGCCCTTCTCTGCTTCCTTCTTTCCTTTCACTTTGTCTTCTTTACTTCCTTCCTTCCTTCCTTCCTTCCTTCCTTCCTTCTTTCCTTCCTTCCTTCCTTCCTTCCTTCCTTCCTTCCTTCCTTCCCTGCTTTCTCTGCTGCCTCCTTTCCTATCACTTTGTCGTCTTTCCTTCCATCCTTCCCTCCCTCCCCCTTCCTTCCTTCCCTCCCTCCTTCCTTCCATCCTTCCTTCTCTTCCTCCATCCGTCTTTCTTTCTTCTTTTCTTTCTTTCTTTCTTTCTTTCTTTCTTTCTTTCTTTCTTTTTCTTTCTTTCTTTCTTTCTTTCTTTCTTTCTTTCTTTCTTTCTTTCTTTCTTTCTTCTGATCCTTGACCTATTGAAATGAGTGAATCATATGACTTTAATCTCAGAAAACAAATAATAATTAAAACAAAGCAAAGAAAAGGGGGGGCAGAATAATAATCATAATAATTCATTGCTGTCCAAAAAAAAAAAAAAAAAAAAAAGCCAGGAGCATCAGGATGTTATAAGCAAGTCTGTTCTTGGCTGGTAACTAATAATTACTACCCTGTTTCCACAAAAATAAGACCTCCTGAGATAATAAGCCCAATCGAGCTTTTGAATGCATGTGCTAAAATAACCCCTCCTCTGAAAATATTGCATCACAGCAGCACCCATGAGGTGATCACGCTTGCTACCTTCTGCTCCTCAAAAATAATAAGACCTTCCTGAAAATAAGGCCAAGCACTTATTTTGGGGGGGTCAAAAGAAAATAAGACCTTGTCTTATTTTCAGGGAAACATGGTAGTAGAATAGCAACAGCTCTTATATACCACTTCATAGAGTTTTACTCTAGTGCTCTCTAAGCGCTTTACAGAGTCGGCCTCTTGCGCCTAACAATCTGGGTCCTCATTTGACCCACCTCGGAAGAATGGAAGGCTGAGTCAACCTTGAGCCTGGTGAGATTCGATCTGACAAACTGCAGGCAGCCGGCAGTCAGCAGAAATAGCCTGCAGTACTGCACTCTAACCACTGTGCCACCGACGCTCCTGTGTTTGCTACCTGGTGTTATTTATGAAAATAATAAAGGTGAGATATGAATGAATGAATGAATGAATGAATGAATGAATGAATGAATGAATGAACGGACGGACGGACGAACAAATGAATAAATAAATAAATGGCAACAAAGCATATATTAAGCATTGTATGAGATGCAGCCCTAACACTAATTCACTGAACTATTGAAGGAAATGGCTGTAGATGCACAATTAGGCTTACAAAATCCTGAACTGTTTTTGTTGTGGTCACTCAACTGCTAAGCTGTGTATGGCTTTTTGTGACTCCATGGAGCACTGCACCCCAGGACTCCCTGTCCTCCACCATCTCCTGATGTTCTGACTGAGGCTTCCCGAGGGCATGAAGCAAACTCTTTGTCCGGACAAAAAACCCTTTTTATTAGTTCCCTGTGAATTCTGCTCATTCAGAGACAGAATAGTCTTTCAAGGGAGGATTTATAGTCACAGACCTTATCTGGCTTGGAGAGCTGCCAGGCCGAGATCTGCAAAACTTGGTAGAGAGTCTCGGACAATCACAGGCCAATTAAGCGAACTAATGGTCTCCTGCAAACTCCACTCCCCTTTCGCTCCTCTTTTATTTCCTCTGGGAGGGGCCATTCATCGTCCACCTGTGACCTTACTCCCAAGTCGGCCCCTGTTCCTTAGCTGATCCCTTTGTCTGGCAACTCTGTGCATGCGCACACTGGGAACAAGCTCCAGCTGTTCTTCTGCCTCACTGATGTCTGACTCTGAAGGCAGCTGATAACTGGCATACGGCCTTGGCCCCATCTCTGCAGAGCCCTCATCAGAGCCTTCCCCAGACTCCAGGACTGGCCCATTTTCCTCCCCAACCTCCTTACTGTCCAAATCTGGTGGACCACAACACTTGGAATCTGCCCAAACTCATGTTCATTGCATTAATAACACTATTTAAACACCTCATGTTCTGCTGTCCCCTTCTCCTTCTGCCTTCCATCTTTCCCTACCTCAGAGTCTTTTCTCAATAAAGGTAATTTTAGCCTTCCCATGGAGCTGATTTCCCAGTTTGGTCTTCCTGCTGGAGCTGACACATAGTTTATGCTGCTATTTTTTAGAAGATATTCCTGCCTGCTGATTTTATTTCGTTGCCGAAAGTATGTGAGGTTGTGAGAGAATTGAAGCATTGGGATGCTCATGTCCCCTTGGCACTCAGAATAGCAATTTGTGTCTCCCTGAGTTGTAAAAAAAAGGCCCATTCATGAGAACGGGTTTATGCCAGTGGTGAAATTCAAAAAAAAATTGCTACTGATTTTGTGGGCGTGGCTTGGTAGGCGTGGCAAGGGAAGGATACTGCAAAATCCACATCCCCCCCACTCCAGGGGAAAGGATGCAGCAAAATCTCCATTCCCTCCCCACTCCAGGGGAAAGGATACTGCAAAATCCCCATTCCCTCCCCACTCCAGGGGAAAGGATACTGCAAAATCCCCATTCCCTCCCCACTCCAGGGGAAAGGATACTGCAAAATCTCCATTGCCACCCTACTCTGGGGTCAGTCAGAGGTGGTCTTTACCAATTCTCTGACCAACTCAAATTTCTGCTACCGGTTCTCCAGAACCTGTCAGAACCTGCTGAATTTCACCCCTGGTTTATGCTTTATTCCAGATTCTCAAGTCTTCGGTCTCATTTGAAGCTTGCTGAATAGGGAAGAAACGGGAGAAAGAGTCCATCCGTGGAAATAGTTTAGCTGACTACATTCCCACACAAGTGGCCTTTACTTGACACAACAATTATTGAATTTCAACAATATAATGTGGTTGTATATCAGTGTAATTCAATGGGGGCACGGTTTGAAATGCCATGTTTGCAGTCTTCCCCAAATGTGAGAGTTTTCTTGCCTTCCTTTTTTCTAATTGTTTCCAGTATGAAGCGAGTGTGTTTGTGTGTGATCAAATTGTCGGGTACTACAACTGATGCAAATGAGGATGGACAGTTATTTTAATCAGCTGTGCCACGTACTTAAGAAATTCTTCAAGCCTTTGCGTTCTGCAACAGTAATCACAGCTCATTAAAAAAATATCAAGTAGTTTGTTAACATGTGTCCAACACACTTTTAGAGTGTTTTTGCAGATGTATATAAGAGCTTCTTTTTAGATTTCCATACTATGGAAAGATTTGGTGGTGTTTTTTTCTAGGTCTGTGGTCAAATTACTATCATTTGGAAAAGACAAGGAAGTTAAGAAAGTAGGAAGGGAGGGAGGATGGAAGGGAGAGAGGGAGGAAGGATGGAAGGAAAGAAAGTAGGAAAGGAAGAAAGTAGAAAGGAAGGAATGGAGGGAGGATGGAATGGAGGGAGGAAGGAAGGAAGGAAGGAAAGAAAGAAGGAAGGAAGGAAGTAGAAAGGAAGGAATGGAGGGAGGGAGGATGGAATGGAGGAAGGAAAGAAGGAAGGAAAGAAGGAAAGTGAGAAAGTAGGGAGGGAGGAAGGGAGGGAGGAAGGAAGTTCCCACACCTTCTGAAGGCAATTTATATTCCATTGGTTGATTGTTCTGTCAGGAAATTCCTCCTTATTTCCAGGTTGAATCTCTCCTTGATCAGTTTCCATCCATTGTCTGGCCTTCATGGAAAATAGCTTGACTCCTTCTTCTTTGTGAGAGCCCCTCAAGTATTGGAAGACTGCTATCATGTCTCCCCTGGTCCTTCTTTTCACCAGACTAGCCATGCCCAGTTCCTGCAACCGTTCTTCATGTTTTAACCTCCAGTCCCCTAATCATCCTGGTTGCTCTTCTCTGCATTCTTTCTAGAGTCTCAACATCTTTTTTATATTGTGGTGACCAAAACTGGATGCAGTCTTCCAAGTGTGGTCTTGCCATGAGGCTATGCACGGTCATTTTGGTGAAGGGGCGGGGTTCCAGGAGGCAAAAAGTGCTGCATTCAGTGTATAAGACGCACCCAGATTTTCAGCCTCTTTTTTGAGGGAAAAAGGTGCGTCTTATACTCCCAAAAATACGGTAAATCTGGCCCACGGGGCCACCTTAGAAACAGTGAAGGTCTGGCCCATGGTGCCTCTGCCGGTGAAAACAGACCTCAGGAGGGTCCCGTGTGGCCCTCCTGAACTCCATTTTTGCTGGCAGAGGGCAGCAGAAAGTCGTCATGGCCAAAACCTGAACTTGGGAGCCCATTTTTGCTGGCAGAGTGCTCAGGTAGAGACAGGTGCCTCTGACACGAGTGATGCCAAGCTGACTGTGGCCACCCTAGTCACACGCACCCTGGCCCCTCAAGGTCAAACACAACCCTGTGGCCTGCCAGCAGCCTGCGTAGCTGGCATCAGATTTGGACGGTGAGGAGGTTGGGGAGGAACCTGGGCCAGTCCTGGAGGTTGGGGTAGGCTCTGGTGAGGGCTCTGCATCGGAGGCAGAGAGGGGGCCAGGGCCATATGCCAGTTATCAGCTGCCTTCGGAGTTGGACATCAGTGAGGCAGAGGAACAGCTGGAGCCTGTTCCCAATGTGCACATGTGCAGAGCTGCCAGATGAAGGAACAGCTAAAGAACAAGGGCCGACTCAGGAGTAAAGGCACAGATAGACCCCACCCCCATAAGGAATAAAGAGGAGCAAAAGGGGAGTGGAGTTTGCAGGAGACAATGAGTTCCATTCATCAGGGTGAAGATCTGTTCCTGACGTCTTGCCAAGTAATTGCTGCTACAGCATGGAGTTTGGAAGATATCGGCCTGGCAGCTCTCCAAGCCTGATAAAAGTCTGTAGTTGTGAAATCTCACGAAAGACTGTTGGCTGGGATTTTGCTGGAGAGGAATTCCCTTTGACCTAAAATAAAAGGGGTTTTATCGGGATGAGGAGTCGGCTTTGTGCTTTTGGGAAGCCTAGGTCAGAACAATGCAGCCCTCAATGAAATCAAGTTTGACACCCCTGTTCTAAAGCGAGAAGATGAGATAAAAAGGACTGTTGACTCTTCACAGGCAGCCACAATTCCAGAAGTCGGAGCGATAAAGGAAAGGCATTATTAATATTCATGCAATAGACTGGGAGGGAAACGGCGCGACAATATGACAACCAGGGCCTCGCCTGAGGATTTCTCCTGCTTGGCTAAGTCACGCCCAAGAGGATGCGTGGATAGGAAAAGCATGAAGTAGATCTAGCTGTGTTTTCTGCATATAAAAGGCGACGGTAGGAACAGAATCAATGAATGACCCTTTTGATAAATGCTCGGAGGCAAAGGAGGAAAAAAAAATATCTTCTCTGTCTTGCTCTGTTCTCCTCTGGGAAAGACACCTCGCAAATGCTAATCTATTGGTCTGGTAAGATTGGCCAGCTAAGCATCTAAGCAAGGCAAGAGCCGTGGTGGAGCAGGGGTTAGAATGCTGTATTGCAGGCTGACTCTGCCCACGGTCAGGAGTTCGATCCTGAGTGGCTCAAGGTTGACTCAGCCTTCCATCCTTCCGAGGTGGGTCAAATGAGGACCCCGATTGTTGGAGGCAGTTGGCTGTCTCTGTAAACTGCTTACAGAGGGCTGTAAAGAATTATATTCTACTCTACTCTACTCTACTCTACTCCACTCCACTCCATTCCACTCCACTCCACTCCACTCTCCACTTCACTCCACTCCACTCTATTCCATTCCATTCCACTTCAATCCCCTCCACTCCACTCTACTCCACTCCACTCCACTCTATTCCATTCCATTCCACTTCAATCCCCTCCACTCCACTCTCCACTCTACTCCACTCCATTCCATTCCACTCCACTACACTCTCCACTTCACTCCACTCCACTCTATTCCATTCCATTCCACTCCAATCCCCTCCACTCCACTCTCCACTCTACTCCACTCCATTCCATTTCCCTCCCCTCCCCTACAATCTCCTCCCCTCCATTCCATTCCACTCCACTTTCCACTCCACTTCACTCTCCACTCCACTCATTCCATTCCATTCCATCCCATCCCATTCCACTCCTCTCCCCTCCCCTCCCTCCCCTCCATTCCCCTCCCCTCCCCTCCATTCTATTTTATTGCATTCCATTTCATTCCATTCTACTTTCTGAAAAAAAATGAAAAGAAATAAAAAAGATAGTGTCTAGGATAATGACAGCAGATAGAACCTGTTGACAAAAAAAAAATGAAGAGGAGACATTTGTCTTTATCCCCTTTTCAATATAAAAGGAAACATTTATCAACTTGCTGATTATATATATGTTTTATTTTGTACAAGAAGGAAGGAAGGAAGAACGAAGAAAGGAGCCAACTGTCCCAGGCATCTTGTGCCTTATCAAAAGTGAGGTTACCCCCCCTCCCCCAGGAGGGATTAGCACTAGCTGCTGTTAATCCATGCAAAATATCACCTTGTCACGGATATGCTGAGGGTGAAAACCCCGTATTTGCTGCCAGCAATATCCAGGTTGAAATTATTTTAAACTCTGATTTGGAACGAATGAAACAATGAGCATTCAATGGTGAAAAAAGTAAAGTTCTATATTTAGGTAAGAAAAACGAAATGCACAGGGAAAGTATATGCGGTACCTTGCTTGATAGTAGTAACTGTGAAAGGGATCTTGGAGTCCTAGTGGAGAACCATTTAAATAGGAGCCAGCCATGTGCAGCAGCTGCCAAAAAAGCCAACACAGTTCTAGGCTTCATCAACAGAGGGAGAGAATCAAGATCACATGAAGTGTTAATACCACTTTATAATGCTTTGGTAAGGCCACACTTGGAATACTGCATTCAATTTTGGTCGCCACGATGTAGAAAAGATGTGGAGACTCTGGAAAGAGTGCAGAGAAGAGCAACAAAGAGGATTAGGGGACTGGAGGCTAAAACATAGGAAGAACGGTTGCAGGAACTGGGTATGTCTAGTTTAATGAAAAGAAGGACTAGGGGAGGTATGATAGCAGTGTTCCAATATCTCAGAGGTTGCCACAAAGAAGAGGGAGTCAAGCTATTCTCCAAAGCACCTGAGGGTAGAACAAGAAGCAATGGGTGGAAACTAATCAAGGAGAGAAGCAACTTAGAACTGAGGAGAAACTTTCTGACAGTTGAACAATTAATCAGTGGAATAACTTGCCTTCAGAAGTTGTGAATGTCTCAACACTGGACGTTTTTAAGAAGATGTTGGATAACCATTCATCTGAAGTGATGTATGATATCTTATCTAAGCAGGGGGTTGGACTAGAAGACCTCCAAGGTCCCTTCCAACTCTATTCTATTCTATTCTCCACTCCACTCCACTCCATTCCATTCTCCGCTCCACTCCACTCCATTCTATTCCATTCCATTCTCCTCTCCTCCACTCCACTCCATTCCATTCCATTCTCCACTTCATTCCATTCCATTCCATTCCATTCCATTCTCCTCTCCACTCCACTCCACTCCACTCCATTCCATTCCATTCTCCACTTCACTCCACTCCATCCCATTCTCCTCTCCACTCCACTCCCTTCCCCTCTTCTTCCACTCCCCTCCATTCCATATTTTATACTTGATTCTGTCCCTCCCCACCTCGCCCTGCCCTGCTCCGTCCCGTCCCATCCCATGTTTTTTGTTCTGTTCCATCCCATCCCAAAATCATGTGGATCGTGCAATGGCCGTAAGTGTGAAAAATGTCCTAAGATACTTTTCCCAGTATTATTGTAACTTTGAACAGTCACTAACTGAACTGCTGTTCATTGAAGACTTCCTGTATTAGTGGCCCCACAGAAAGCAGAAAACATGGAGGACTCGTTGGCCCAGGTCTACATCTTTCCCTCTTCCTTTGGACACCATAAACCCTGTTAGACCTGATGCTGACTTCCACTCACGAGGAAGGAAACCCTTTAGCAGAGTTAAAAAGAGCAAAGAGGCAATTAACAGAGAAGAAGCCACAAATAATCTCTGGTCATTCAATTAAGCTACCAGCGGTCTCATCAATTTGGGAGAAAAGGCATCTTTCTCTTGGATTGCACCGAAAAAGGAGAGGTGAAGAGAGAAATTGAGAAAAGTGAATGCGGGGGGCGGGGGGAACGACCAGGAAGGCATTAGACATCTGTTACCTGTGTGAGTTGTACATTTTAATTAGCGCAACCTTGATCGCTCACCTTGGAAAGAGGCAAAGGGATGGAGGTTTTTAATGTGCTTGAATTCTCCGTGCTCACGCTTGCCATTGTGCATTCTGTTCTGTTCTGACTCGAATTCAAATCTCAAAATATTGGGCAAAAAAAAAAGGAAGGGGATAAGTCAAGAGAATGCAGCAACGTCAGACTATTATGAGGAGAAAGAAGGAAGGAAGGAAGGGAGGAAGGAAGGAAGGAAGGAGAGAGAGAAAGAGCGAGAGAAAACAAAGAAGGAAATAAAGGAAGGAAGTAAAGGAAGAAAGGAAGGAAGAAAAAGGAAGAAAGAAGGAAAGAAAGAAAAGGGAAGGAAGGAAGGAAAGAAAGAAGAGAGAGCGCGCGAACAAAGAAGTAAATGAAGGAAGGAAGGAAGTAAATGAAGGAAGGAAGGAATAAAAAGGAAGGAAAGGGAAAGAAAGGGGAAGGTACGAAGGAAGGAGAAAGAAAGGAAGGAAGGAAATGAAGAATGAAGGAAGAAAAAGGAAGAAAGTAGGAAAGAAAGAAAGAAAGAAAAGGGAAGGAAGGAAAGAAAGAAGAGAGAGAGCGAACAAAGAAGTAAATGAAGGAAGGAAGTAAATGAAGGAAGGAAGGAATAAAAAGGAAAGAAAGACAAAGAAAGGGGAAGGAAGGAAGGAATGGGAAAGGAAGGAAGGAAATGAAGAATGAAGGAAGAAAAAGGAAGAAAGTAGGAAAGAAAGAAGGAAAGAAAAGGGAAGGAAGGAAGGAAACAAAGAAGAGAGAGAGAGCGAACAAAGAAGTAAATGAAGGAAGGAAGTAAATGAAGGAAGGAAGGAATAAAAAGGAAAGAAAGGGAAAGAAAGGGGAAGGTAGGAAGGAAGGAGAAAGAAAGAAAGGAAGGAAATGAAGAATGAAGGAAGGAAGGAAGTAGGAAAGAAAGAAGGAAAGAAAAGGGAAGGAAGGAAGAGAGAGAGAGAGAGAGAGAGAGAGAGAGAGAGAGAGAGAGAGAGAGAGAGAGAGAGAGAGAGAGAGAGATCTCAGAAGAAGCCCATGGAAGGCTGCATCTGGGTTGCTTCCAAGCAAATTATCTGGATGTGTTGCTGAAGTCACCAGGAACTGAGCTCAGCTTGAAGAAAACAATAACTTGGAAGGGAGAAGTAATAATGAGCAATCCGTTGGCATTGCAACAATCCATGCCGAGGTGAGGTTGCTATCTGCACCATCCCTCCTGCTTTATAAATTGCTCAAGCTTCCTTCCAAGAGTACGCAACGCCTGAGTAGAAACGGCCTCCTGGTGCTTTTCTTATTGGAAAACTGGATGTGTCAAAAAAAAAAAAAAAACAACCCAATAACCAGCAAACACTTCAGGAAACATACATTGAGGTGGAAGACTTGGAGAAAGACAAGCAACCATCTTCAAAGCTGCCTGCAGGCTTCTATTGAACCCCCTTGGAATGGAGCAGGGCCTCGGTAAGATTAGCATTTTGGTCCCGTCTTAAACAAAGAATAATAATAAAAGGAAAAAGCACCCCCTCTGCAACACTCATTGTTGTGCTAAAGAATAAAGGCGCCTCTGAGGGAAAACATTTTCTTCTATTGTCGAGTCACTTGTGCAGCAGATGGACTGAAACGTCCACACCCACCAAAGAACAGAGAGGCTTGGCTCTTGAAATTAAAAAGACAGAATGGAAAACAACATCTCAAACAAAATGCACAGGTGCAGTATAGGTGGTACCTTGCTCAATAGCAGTAATTGTAAAGGGGATCTTGGAGTCCTAGTGGACAACCATTTAAATAAGAGCCAGCCGTGTGCAGCAACTGCCAAAAAAGCCAACACAGTTCTAGGCTGCATAAATAGAGGGATAGAATCAAGATCACGTGAAGGGTTAATCCCATTTTATAAGACCTTGGAAAGGCCACACTTGGAATATTGCATCCAGGTTTGGTCGCCACGATGTAGAAAAGATGGTGAGACTCATGAAAGAGTGTAGAGAAGAGCAACCAAGATTATGAAGGGACTGGAGGTTAAAATATATGAAGAATGATTGCAGGAACTGGGTATGTCTAGTTTAATGAAAAGAAGGACTAGGAGAGACATGATTGCAGTCTTCCAATGTCTCAGGGGTTGCCACAAAGAAGAGGGAGTCAAGCTATTCTCCAAAGCACCTGAGGGCAGAACAAGAAGCAATGAATGGAAACTAATCAAGGAGAGAAGCAACTTAGAACTAAGGAGAAATTTCCTGACAGAACAATTAATCAGTGGAACAGAAGTTGCCTCCAGAAGTTGTGAATGCCCCAACACTGGAAGTCTTTAAGAAGATGTTGGATAGCCATTTGTCTGAAATGGTATAGGGTTTCCTGCCTAGGCAGGGGGTTGGACTAGAAAACCTCCAAGGTCCCTTCCAACTCTATTCTATTCTATTCTGTTCTGTTCTGTTCTGTTCTGTTCTGTTCTGTTCTATTCTATTCTATTCTATTCTATTCTATTCTATTCTCCACTCCACTCCACTCCACTCCACTCCACTCTGCTGCCACAAATACGATGTAAACAAGATGTGGAGACTCTAGAAAGAGTGCAGCTTGCAGAGAAGAGCAACAAAGAGGATTAGGGGCAGTGGTGGGTTACTATCAGTTCGAACCGGTTCGCCCGGTAGTGGTTTGATGGCCTGGGTCACTGGAACCAGTAGCAACTCAGGCCTGCCACGCCCCCAAACTGGTTTCCCGGTCGCTCAACCCGCCCACCCGCCCCACCCAGTCACTCCTCACCTCCCGGGTGGCTTCCCTGCCTTCGCTGCCACGTGTTGCCGGCCCTGCATTCTAACTGAGCTGCCTCCTCCTCCTCCTCCTGCCTACAGAGAGAAAAGGAACATCATCGGCTTCGTTTACAATGGGGAAAAAAATGTGGAAAATAAAAATAAGAACAAATTCTTGTAGGATGACATTTCAGGTTTTCTCATTGTCAATTGTTGGAAGAAAAGTCCTTCTGGGTTCAGTTCCAAGTGGGGAAAAAGACACTGGATTCGTGGAAGCTGCTTGGAAAGAAGTTATTGATGATGGACAGGACCGCATGGCTTGAGGTCCTGGGAGGAAAAAGGGAAGAGATGCTGAGAGTCTCTGGGTTTTATGCCCTCTCTGGGCTTTTGAATTTGAGCTTGTATTCTGATTGGTTGTCAGACTCCCATGGGGCCATGCAGGGGCAACTCTCTAGGCTGTCCTGAATCCCAGGCTTGGTTGAGCCTTGCTGGGTGATGATGTAATGAAAAGGCTTTGGGCAATTCCTATTATGGCTCTGGCTCAAGGAGGTAAATCTATGTTGTGTAGAATATACTGGCTCAGGCCTTAATGGCCCATTGACAAAGGTGGGAGGATGAGCTTCTGCCTCCCTTTTAGGAGAAATATTCTGCCCTTTTAATATTTCCTAAAATGTCTCATTTTCCTAGGAGAGGGATGGGTGCTAACTTCCTACACGTCAAGGGGCTTTCTTCTCACATCACAAAACTTTTGCGCCAATAACTTCAAACTATAGATAGAGTGTTGTTGTTGTTTCTTACTTTTCAAAACAAACACTAACTCATTCCATTTGTTAAGTTAGCCAAGGAGAGCAAGGGATTCGTGGAAAAACGGTATCTGGTTCAGCCTTTGATGTAGACAATATAGGTCACAAATTGTATCCATCAATACGAAGAGGGTGGCTAACATAAATATTTGAAGAGAAGCTGGCCTAAATTTAGGGGGGATACTTTTTTTTTTACTCCTCCAATTTCTTCACTTGATTTCATTCCAGTTTCCACTCCTCCTGCTCTCACTTCTTATAGATTTAGTAGAGTTATCTGCAATTGATCTTCAATGCAAAGCGAATTTGCGCTGATTAATCAAAGACAGGAATTTGGATTTTTTCCCCACAAGATTTCGTTGTTTCACTATCATTGACAAGCTTTTATAAGAAAACAAAGTGGGTATGTATAGTTTAATGAAAAGGAGGACTACAGGATAGCAGTCTTCCAATATATCAGGGGCTGCCCCAAAGAAGAGGGGGTCAATTTATTCTCCAAAGCATCTGAAGGCAGTTTAAGAAGCAATGAGTGGAAACTCTTCAAGGAGTGAAGCAACCGAGACGTAAGGAGAAATTTCCCGATGGTCGTAAATGTGAAACCTTGTCATAAGGTACACTTTTCAGTGCTGTTGTAACTTCAATCACTCATTAAACTGTGGTTAGTCAAGGATTATCTGTACTGACCAATTTTCAGGTGAAACAGTGAGAACATTTGATATGGATACGCTGGTTAATATTTTTCTACGCCGTTTGCTTTCAGCCTGATGAACTTCAATCAGTCACAGAACAAGAAAGTAAGTTGTAGCATCAGTGTAAGAGATTTTGAGTAGAGTAGATCAAAGGCAATTTATTGACTGAGAAAGAGATACAGTTGGATTGGCAGCTCCCTTGTTGAGTGAACTTCAACCCATAATTAGAACGGCAGAAAGAAACAATGGCTACCAACCTGCCTTCCATTGAGGACCTGCACACTGCACGAGTCAAAAAGAGGGCCGGGAAAATATCTACAGATCTCTCACATCCTGGACATAAATTGTTTCAGCTTCTACCTTCAAAACGGTGCTATAGGGCACTGCACACCACAACAACTAGACACAAGGACAGTTTTTTTTCCTGAATGCCATCACTCTGCTAAACAACTCATTCCCACAACACTGTCAATAATTTACTAACACTGTATTACTATTCTTCTTCTCTTCCTTCCTAGTGTCTATCTCTCCCCACTTATGACTATAACCATGTTGCTTGTATCTCTACAATTTATATTATTTTTATTTGTTCCCCAGTACGATTTGATAGCTTATTAGTAACCTGGACTATCACTAAGTGTTGTATCTTTTTATTCTTGATGAATGTATTTTTATTTTCCTTATGTACCCTGAGAGCATGTGCACCAAAGACAAATTCCTTGTGTGTCCAATCACACTTGGCCAATAAAGAATTCTATTCTATTCTTTAAAAGAAAAATTGCTTCCATCAGGCTCTTTTTAATTCTCCAGATCTAAAAAAATAATAATAGCAGAGACATCACTTTGCTGGAAAAGGTCTCTAGAGCAGGGATGTCAAACTCAAGGACCAGATCAAGCCTGCAGGATGCTTAGATTCCAGGACCCTGGAAACAGCAAAGGAACGGCCACTGTCAGCGAAAATGGAGCACTTGGCCTTATTTTCGGGGAGGTCTTATTATTTTTGAGGTGCAGGGGACGGCGAGCGTAGTCACCTCATGGCTGCTGCTGTGTTGCAATATTTTCGGGGAAGCTTATTTTGTGGGGAGGGCTTATTTTAGCGCCTGCACTCAAAAGCCTGATAGGGCTTATTATCCGGGGAGGGCTTATTTTGGGGAAAACAGGGTATTTGTTCTGCATGCCCTCCCTTGTAGCCTCTGAGTTACAGGATGCCTTCAGGGCACATCCGCCGACTCCCTTAGTACTGGGTATCCTTTCTCACTGCTGTGATTCCCCAAAATTAACTTCCACTCTCCAGCTTTTTCAACAGACAGAGACATTTCTCACCAAAGCTTTAATTATATCCCTTGCAAGCTGATAGAAAGTCAGGGAAATATTGAAATATGGATTTGCTCAAACTTTGCTGCCTTCCAATGGAGAATGTGTTACCGAGTGACCTTTCTCTAATGTGGTTCTAAGGATTTGCTCTTGAGTTTTATAAACACGGCTCTGAGTAAATAGGAAAATTGAACTTTTGGATGCGTCTCTGCTGAGAATGGCCTGGAGAAATGGACAGGATTTTGGAGAAATGAGCTGGGGGGGGCACAAAATGTTCCAGGGTGGAAGGCTGTGTCCAGATTTTGGGCCCATCTGTACAATGGGGTCCTTGAGACACTCTGAACCTGGTGGTTTTCTTGTAGGCGTTTCATTACCAAACCAGGTAACTTCATCAGTGTTAGTAGGGAGTGGGGTTTGCTGTCCCTGCTAGCTCTAATGATGTTACAGTTCATCAGATAATGAAACATCTATAACAAAAGAACCAAGGACCCACGTTTCTCTTTCTTCTCCTTGTTGTGGCTCACCAGCAGAGCTGGCGGTAGATTCAGACAGTGAGGAGGTTGGGGAGGAAGATGGGCCAGTCCTGGAGTCTGGGGAAGGCTCTGATGAGGGCTCTGTGTCGGAGGCAGAGAGGGGGCCAGGGCCTTATGCCAGCTATCAGCTGCCTTCAGAGTCAGACATCAGTGAGGCAGACGAACAACTGGAGCCTGTTCCCAGTGTGCGCATGCACAGAGCTGCCAGATGAAGGGAACAGCTAAAGAACAGGGGTCGACTTGGGAGTAAGGCCACAGGTGGACAATGAATGGCCCCTCCCAGAGGAAATAAAAGAGGAGCGAAAGGGGAGTGGAGTTTGCAGGAGGTCATTAGTTCACTTCATTGGTTTGTGACTCTCCGAGACCCCTTGCCAAGTTCTGCAGATATCAACCTGTCAGCTCTCCAAGCCAGAGAAGGTCTGTGACTGTAAATCCTCCCTCGAAAGATTTTTCTGTCTGTGAATGAGCAGAATTATAAGTAAATTATTCAAGGTTTTTTTTTTTTTTTTGTCAGGACGAGGAGTTTGTTTCATGCTTTTGGGAAGCCTCGGTAAGAACACTCCTCCTCCTCTCCACAAAGCCCACTCCCTTCTAGCACTGATGATGTTACCTACTTGGCTCATGAAATGTCTGCAAGAAAACCACCAAGCTCAGAGAGCACCAAGGAACTCCCCAGTTCAACTCTGGGCTACCAATATTCTCTTCTATTGGTACCACTTACACAAGTTACCTATCAAGCTGTTCAGACTTTGGCAGCTACCAAGATCATACCAGTTTTACAGTTGGCTTTTTATGAACTTCCAAATATTTGTGGTCTTCCTTTGACACGATTTCAAGAATTCTTTTTTTTTTAATTATTGAAAAAGTTTTACACAAACAAATTTTCCCCCTTTTTGTCCCCCCCATATAATGTAAATCACATACAAATAGTGTATCCCTCCCCTCCCCCGTATTAAAAAAAATTCTGATTCAAATATTGTACCAAATACTGTACCCCCCCTCCCCCATCTTAAAATAGATTTCTCATTCAAATATTGTACCTAAACATATATAAATCCTAATATAGGTTTCTCTTAAAGTAGCAATATTTCATTAATCCCATCTTCTAGTTTATTTATACATATATATTGCCCCGCCCTCCACCCTAACCCTCCCCCACCTCCAATCAAACCCACCCCCCTGACTTCCGCTATACACCACTCTAACAATTCCAAGCATCCCATGTATTATTTACTCTGATCATCTGTCAATCTAAACATTCTTAACTAAAGGCTACAAGAATTCTGATTCCTGCTCAGAGGGATAGCGGATCTTTTTCCTTCCAAAGTTTTTCAGTCTTGCTTTCAGCAAATCTTCATATTTTGTTGTTAGTTTTTCCCATTGCTTTTGACAATTTCCATCGGCAAACCTTATTAGGCCTGCCATGATAATTCAAGTATTGTTTTTCCCCCCCTCTTTTTTTGACTTGACTTAGCATAATCCTCTCCCACTTTTAACTCTGGTTCTTTAATTGATTCATGCTCATTAGTTTTCTTGTTTTCTGATCAAGTGTGTATAATTCAGCTAGCGTCCAATCAATTATACCTGCAGTATATCAAATAATTAGAGCAGCCCATGTGTTTATGACTTTAATTATGTTTCTTGCATTTAGTTCTATTTTTCCAAAAAAAAAAAAAAAAAAGAAGAACCAAGACTAACCCCCTCCTCTTTCATTAGAGCTGGTATTCTTTTAAACTTGCTTTCACAAAAAGTCAGAGGCTTCCGTTAATCCTAAGAATTTGCAAGCTTCTTTTGATGCCAGTTGTCTTATGATACTTTTATTCATTCATCGTAATCTATCCCCTTCAACAAAGCCTTAACTCCTGGGGTTGTGGATGCCTCGTCACTGGAAGTTTTTAAGAACTGACTGGGCAAACATTTGAACTCATCAAATTTGCAGCTAGCTAGCAGGAATAGCCAACACTCGGGAAGAGAGGCTAAAGATACAGAAGGATCTTGACAGACTTGAACATTGGGGGCTATCTAACAAAATGAAATTCAGTGGTGAAAAAAAGTAAAATTCTACATTTAGGCAAGAAAAACAAAATGCACAGGGAAAGTATATGTGGTACCTTGCTCAATAGTAGTAACTGAGAGGAATCTTAGAGTCCTAGTGGATGAATACTTAAATATGAGACAGCTGTGTGCTGCAGCTGCCAAAAAAGCCAACACAGTTCTAGGCTGCATAAACAAAAGGATAGAATCGAGATCAGGTGAAGGGTTAATACTACTTTATAAGGCCTTGGTAAGGCCACACTTGGAATACGGCATTCGGTTTTGGTCACCACAATGTAGAAAAGATGTTGAGACTCTAGAAAGAGTGCAGAGAAGAGCAACAAAGATGATTAGGGGACTGGAGGATAAAACATAAGAAGAACGGTTGCAGGAACTGGGTATGTCTAGTTTAAAGAAAAGAAGGACTAGGGGAGATGTGATAGCAGTCTGCCAATATTTGAGGCCCTGCCCCAAAGAAGAGGGAATCAACCTATTTTCCAAAGCATCTGAAGGCAGGACAAGAAGCAATGGGTGAAAACTAATCAAGGAAAGAAGCAACTTAGAACTAAGGAGAAATTTCCTGACACAATAATTAATCAGTGGAATAACTGACTGCTCGTTAGTTCTTTACAAGGCCAGATCCTGAAGACGAAACTCAAATACTTTGGCCACCTAATGGGAAGGAAGGACTCACTGGAGAAGAGCCTAATGCTGGGAAAGATGGAGGGAGAAGAAGAAGGGGATGACAGAGAAGGAGGTGGCTGGATGGAGTCACCGAAGAAGTCGGCATGAGCTTCAATGGACTCCAGAGGATGGGGGAGAACAGGAAGGCCTGGAGGAACATTTTCCATGGGGTCGCGATGGGTTGGACACAACTTCACAAATAACAACAACCTAGGTAGGTGCCTCTACCTTCCTTGCCCAGCAGAAACACACCAGACTCCAGGACTGGCCCATGTTCCTCCCCAACCTCCTCACTGTCCAAATCTTCTGCCAGCTTGGACCATAAGAAAGGATGAGCATCAAAGAATGGAGGCTTTTGAACTCTGGTGCTGGAGAAGACTCCTGTGAGTCCCTTGGACTGCAAGGCCATCCAACCAGTCAGTCCTAGAGGAGATCAACCCTGGCTGCTCTTTAGAAGGCCAGATCCCGAAGAGGAAACTCAAATCCTTTGGCCACCTAATGAGAAGGAAGGACTCCCTGGAGAAGAGCCTCATGCTGGGAAAGATGGAGGGCAAAATAAGAAGGGGACGGCAGAGAAGGAGGTGGCTGAATGGAGTCACCGAAGCAGTCGGTGTGAGCTTCAAAGGACTCCGGAGCTTGGTAGAGGACAGGAAGGCCTGGAGGAACGTTGTCCATGGGGTCGCGACGCGTCGGACATGACGTTGCAGCTAACAACAACAAAATAAATAAATAAATATTTTGAGGCGGCACAAAGAACAAGAAGCAATGGGTGGAAACTAATCAAGGAGAGAAGCAACTTAGAACTGAGGAGAAATTTCCTAACAGTTAGAACAATTAATCAGTGGAACAGAAGTTGCCTCCAGAAGTTGTGAATGCCCCAACACTGGAAGTCTTTAAGAAGATGTTGGATAGCTATTTGTCTGAAACGGTATAGGGTTTCCTGCCTAGGCAGTGGGTTGGACTAGAAGACCTCCAAGGTCCCTTCCAACTCTACTATTGTATTGTATTGTATAAATCTAGACAATGACCATTAGGTGGCAGCAAATAGAGAACCCTCATATTTCCTGCCATCCTTCAACTCCCTGTACTCCAAAGAAGGAAAATCTAACATTGATGGCCCGGTGCTGACATTTTTTTTTTTACAAGATGCCCTGGTGATATTCATGCGTTGTTTTTCTACCTGCATCCTCCCATGAAAAAATAGATAATAAAAATGACGGAGCACTGCCTGATAATGATCCACCCAGCGGTACGTTTGATGGCATATATTTGTCCTATTGAGGCTCAGCAGGGGACTGTAAGAGAACTCCGGCATCCATAAATTGGGCCGAGATAAAAGAACACAAAGTGCCCTGGATTCTAATAACTAGGAAAAGGACATAACATCCGTGCAAGGAATATTGTGAGAATGCTGGAAAAGAAATCCCAAGGGAGGCATTCGTTTAGGATTCTTTTAGCAAATGCTGCCTAATAGGTTTTCTCCATTTTTCACAATTGTCATATGTGTGTAATGTTGTTGTTGTTGTTTTTCTTTTGACCCGTGTCATATTTCAGCTCATCTTTTGGAATACAGGTGTCCCAAAATGCAGTTAAATATTTCAAAATGAAAAAAAAAGGATTTGATTGGTTCTGCTAATGAGTATAGTTCAGGGTTCTACACCTTTGTTAATGAATAGAATTGAATAGAACAGAACAGGAGTAGAATAGAGTAGAGTAGAGTAGAGTAGAGTAGAGTAGAGTAGAGTAGAATAGAATAGAATAGAATAGAATAGAGCAGAGTATCAAGTGCCTTAAGATGGAAGGCTAGATGAGGAAATATAGGAGTTGAAGTCCACATGTCTTAAAGTTGCCAAGGTTGGGAAATCCTAGTGTAGTTTAGAAACCCTAGTATAGTTGAACAATTCCCCAAAGGACTAGAATAGAATCAATTTCTCCTTAGTTCTAAGTTGCTTCTCTCCTTGATTAGTTTCCACCTGAAAATACACCTGGAAAAGAAAATAACCACAACAACAGAAAAGGAAAGGAAGAGAGCAGGAGAGGAGAAGAGAGGAAATGGGAGAGAAGGAAGAAAGAGGAGAGGAAGGGATAGAAAGAGAAGGAGCGATGGTAGGAGGGGGAAGAAGAAAAGAGGAGTAGGGGAGAGGCAAGGGAAGAAGGAAAGAGAAAGGAGAAGAGGGAGGAAGAAAGTAGAGAAGGGAGGAAGGGTAAAAAGAAAAGAAAAAATAGGGTGGTGATAATACAAAATAGGTGCATGGGATGGTAAGCAAAGCAATCCAGAATGTATATTTTAACCTTTTATATGGAAAAAAACAAATATATAAACGTGATAAAGATAAATAAGAACAATAACTATGTGAAGGTATACCTGTAACTATACATAAGAGAATTAAAAAAAAACTTTTTTTAAAAAAAAGATGGAAGGCTGGCCGAGGAATTATGGGAGTTGATGTGCACATGTCTTAAAGTTGCCAAGGTTGGAAAACCTTAGTGTAGTTGAACAATTCCCCAAAGGACTAAAATAGAATAAATTTATCCTTAGCTCTAAGTGTCTTCTTTCCTTGATTTATTTCCACCCATTGCTTCTTGTCTTGCCTTGAGGTGCTTTGGAGAATAGCTTGACTCCCTCTTCTTTGTGGCAACCCCTGAGATATTGGAAGACTGCTATCATGTCTCCCCTAGTCCTTCTTTCTATTAAACTAGACATACGCAGTTCCTGCAACCATTCTTCATATGTTTTAGCCTCCAGTCCCCTAATCCTCTTTGTTGCTCTTCTCTGCACTCTTTCTAGAGTCTCCACATCTTTTTTGCATCGTGGTGACCAAAACTGAATGACAATGCTTTTGTCAAAATATGTCTCAGTTCAAAGATAAGTGTCAGGTTTCCGAAAGGTGCCCTAATTGATTCATGAGCCTCGAGCCAAGTTTCAAAAGAAAACCAGTCATTTATTAGGAGCACCATTTTGGCAATACTGTATTGCAGTCAGATCTAATCCTCATTTGAATTATAGCTGAACTTTGCCCTTGTTCCTTCCCTCCCCTTAGTCTGTGTCACAAATCACATTCCCCAATGAGGTGCACCCCTCCCCAGCCTGCTGTAGTAATCTGAGATCTGACTCTAGCTGAAGGTATGTGTGAAATGTGCTTCCCCCCCTCTTTCCTCACTATGGCAGCTTTATGAATTGACAATAAGTTTATATAATAAAGTTTATGAATTTATAGGTAACTTTTTATAAATGTGAATGTTCTTCTGTGATAAGTACATGGTTTGCGCTGAAAAAAACATTGTCTTAGTGAAAGTCATTTTACCCCAATCTGGCAAATCCCGTATTTCTATCCCAGCCCATGGCAACTGAAATGTTAAGAGTTGCAGCTGCAACTTATCCAATCTAAGCCAATTCTCATAGAACAAACTATCTGAAAAAACAAGAGAGGATCCAGACAGTTTAATCTAGTCTGTCAAATTGTAGGCTTTTCGCTATATGAAATTGTGCTATTCCCGGTTTCATTTTTCTTTTCTTTTTAAGAGAGCCAAAGATGGATGAGAGGAAGTAAAATGTGTTGAGCTGGATGAATAGAATGTGGGTTGTAATTGTGCATTCTCATCATGCCAAGATAAATTTCCATTTCTTCATTTCAGTTATGGGTTGTCAGGTAGCGGATCTTGAAAAAAAATATTTCTCAATATCTCCAAAGTTGCTACTCATGGCTGTGGCAAAATTTGGGATATTTAGAATAGAATAGAAGAGAAATAATAGGAATGGAATGGAATGGAATGGAGCAGAGCAGAGCAGAGCAGAACAAAACAGAACAGAACAGAACAGAAATAATAGGAATGGAATGGAATAGAGTAGAGCAGAGCAGAAAAGAACAGAAATAATAAGATGGAATGGAATGGAATGGAACGGAACGGAACGGAACAGAACAGAACAGAACAGAAATACTAGGAATGGAATAGAGTAGAGCAGAACAGAAAAGAACAGAAATAATAGGATGGAATGGAATGGAACGGAACAGAACAGAACAGAACAGAATAGAAATACTAGGAATGGAATGGAATAGAGTAGAGCAGAACAGAAAAGAACAGAAATAATAGGGATGGAATGGAATGGAACGGAACGGAACGGAGCGGAGCGGAGCGGAGCGGAGCGGAGCGGAGCGGAGCGGAGCAGAGCAGAGCAGAACAGAACAGAACAGAATAGAATTCTTTATTGGTCAAGTGTGATTGGATATACAGGGAATTTGTCTTTGGTGCATATGCTCTCAGTGTACATAAAAGAAAAGATACATTCATCATGAATCATAAGGTACAACACTTAATGATAGTCATAGGGTACAATTAAGCAATCAAATCATACTAAGAAAAAATATAAATAGTAAGGATACAAGCAACAAAATTACAGGTCCTGCAGGCATAAGTGGGAAGAGATGTGTGACAGGAATGATGAGAAGATTAATAGCAATAGTAATGCAGACTTAGTAAATAATTTGACAGTGTTGTGGGGATTAGGTGTTAAGCAGAGTGATGGCATTCGGGGAAAAACTGTTGTGTCTAGTTGTTCTGGTGTGCAGTTCCCTATAGCATCCTTTTGAGGGTAGGAGTTGAGACAATTTATGTCCAGGATGTGAGGGGTCTGTAGATATTTTCACGGCCCTCTTTTTGACTCGTGCAGTGTCCAGGTCCTCAATGGAAGGCAGGTTGGCAGTAATTGTTTTTTCTGCAGTTCTAATTATCCGTTGAAATTTGTGTCTGTCTTGTTGGGTTGCAGAACCAAACCAGACAGTTATGGAGGTGCAGATGACAAGACTCAACAATTCCTCTGTAGAACTGAATCAGAAGCTCTTTGGGCAGTTTGAGCTTCCTGAGTTGGTGCAGAAAGAACATTCTTTGTTGTCCTTTTTGATGACGTTTTTGATGTTAGTTGTCCATTGTACAATACAATACAATACAATAGTAGAGTTGGAAGGGACCTTGGAGGTCTTCTAGTCCAACTAGTGCCTAGGCAGGAAACCCCATACCGTTTCAGACAAATGGATATCCAACATCTTCTTAAAGACTTCCAGTGTTGGGGCATTCACAACTTCTGGAGGCAACTTCTGTTCCACTGATTCAATGTTCTAACTGTCAGGAAATTTCTCCTCAGTTCTAAGTTGCTTCTCTCCTTGATTAGTTTCCACCCATTGCTTCTTGTCCTGCCCTCAGGTGCCTTGGAGAATAGCTTGACTCCCTCTTCTTTGTGGCAACCTCTGAGATATTGGAACACTGCTATCATGTCTCCCCTAGTCCTTCTTTCTCTTAAGCTAAACATACCCAGTTCCTGCAACCGTTCTTCATATGTTTTAGTCTCCAGTCCCCTAATCCTCTTTGTTGCTCTTCTCTGCACTCTTTCTAGAGTCTCCACATCTTTTTTACATCGTGGCGACCAGAACTGAATGCAGTATTCCAAGTGTGGCCTTACCAAGGCTTTATAAAGTGGTATTAACACTTCACGTATTCTTGATTGTAGGTCTTGAGTAGTGGTGAAATTCAATTTTTTTACTACTGGTTCTGTGGGTGTGGCTTGGTGGGCGTGGTGTGGCTTGGTGGGCGTGGCTTGGTGTGTATGGCAGGGGAAGGAGACTACAAAATCTCCATTCCTAGCCCACTCTGGGGCCAGCCAGAGGTGGCATTTGCTGGTTCTCCAAACTACTCAAAATTTTCGCTTCCGGTTCTTCGAACTACTCAAAATTTCTGCTACCGGTTCTCCAGATCATGTCAGAACCTGCTGGATTTCACCCCCGGTCTTGAGATATGATAGAACCTAGAAATTTAAACAACCACGCGACTCAAACTGTTCTTCTCGTTTCCTTGAAAACTGACCGAAGGACATATATTAATATTTTATGAAAGCTCTGTCTTCACAGACCCCCTTAGAGATCAGATGCTTTGAAAAATGATGAGGTGGCTAACCATCCAAAAACTTCACTTTGCTATTGTTCTTCCTTACCAAAAAGGTTGCTGTGAGAGTTACGGGGTCTCCAGGCATACATTTTTGATACAGGTTTTGCACTCATACCTTCCAGTCTTGTTTCCTCCTTGTTTAAACTTTAAAATCTTGTGCATTGGTCAAAAAAACAGGCCTTCCTCTTTAGTTTAAAGATTAACCTGAAAAAGTGGACTCCCCTCACAGGGGTAGTAGGAGACTAAAAAAAACCCCAGCAATAAGTACCTGATATTATTAATGCTGGCAGGTTTGAGAAATAATTCCATGAATGCAGAGAAGCCAATTGGTATGATGCCTGCTCGATTTCATATGTTGTGCAGTGCATAGAAAATTGTGGCGTAGCTCTAACTGAAAAGGATTAGAAGCCTGAGGATATGCAGGTAATTCACAGATTCACAGAGTTGGAAGGGACCTTATAGGTCATCTAGTCCAACCCCTCCCAAGCAGGAGTTTCTACACCATTTCTGACAGACGACAGTCCTGTCTCTTCTGGAAAGCTTCCAGTGATGAAGCTTCCACAACTTCTGAAGGCAACTTCTATTCCGTTGGTTGATTGTTCTCACTCTCAAAAAAATTCTCCTTAGTTCTAGGTTGCTTCTCTCCTTGATTAGTTTCCACCCATTGCTTCTTGTTCTACCCTCAGGTGCTTTGGAGAATAGTTTGACTCCCTCTTCTTTGTGGCAGCCCCTGAGATATTGGAACTCTGCTATCATGTCTCCCCTAGTCCTTCTTTTCATCAAACTAGACATACCCAGTTCCTGCATTATGGCCATCTCTGCTCTATCAGACTATCACTATCTTATTAAAATAGGTGATATCTTTATATCATTGGTCTGTGCATGGAATCTATGGGCAAAATCCCCCATCCCTATAATGTTATATATAGATAATTTTATTATAAGGAACATGGCCCATTAGGTTTTTTGGAGATGGAAGTTACTGTCTGAATCTTGAGAAGATTCAGGGCAAAGAAAGTAGAGAGGATTTTCTTTTTTTTAAAAAATGGCAAAACCCAAAGTGTGAAACTAAACAAAATTGTTATTCATGTATTGCGTTCATTCCTATATAAAGAGTGCCACTGGAAACCCTGAAAAATTCTTCAATATCTCCCTGTCTTCACACCTTCAGTAAATTTATCTCACGAGATACCCTGCCGTTCATTTTGTTTTCCATCACCGAGGAAATGTTCCTCCTGCGAGCAAAGTCAGAAGAAAACGTATGAATGTCAAAATCCCGTTGAACACAAGGAATGTGAGCTAAGTGGCATAAAGCAGGATTTCGTTTTGTTTTGTTTCGTGATGGTGGGGTGGACATTTATCTCCCTGGCATGTATTCTGTTCATCTCTGAACCTGATGGGAGTGATAAACAAAACACCAATATTGCTGGGGGGGGGGGGAAGAGGAGGAGGAGGAGGAGGACTGTGGCATCCTTTGTCTCTCTGACCCTTTTTTTTGTATTTCTATTTATTTGTATTTATTAGTTTGTCAAACGTGTACAAGATAACAGATATAAGGATAAACAAGGACATGAAATGAGTACAAATAAATGGGGACCGTAGGACAGGGACAGAAGGCATGCTGGTGGGCTTATGCACACCCCCTTTACAGAGCTCTTAGGAATGGGGTGAGTTCCATGGTAGACAGTTTGAGGTTGAAGCTGTGGGGGTTTGAGGATGTAACAACGGAGTCCGGTAGAGCCTTCCAGGCGTTGACCACTCTGTTGCCGAAGTTGTATTTTCTGCAATCGAGTTTGAAGCAGTTTGTATCAATTGTTTGCCCGTGTATTATTGAGGATGAAGCTGAAGTAGTCATTGACAGGTAGGATGTTGTAGCAGACAATTTTGTGTACTACGCTTAGATCGGACCGTAGGGGACGTAGTTCCAGATTGTCCAAGCCCAAAATTTTGAGCCTGGTGGCGTAAGGGATTCTGTTGTGAGCAGAGGAGTGGAGGACTCTTCTCGTGAAATACCTCTGGACTCGCTCGCTCGTATTAATTTCCGATATACAGTGTGGATTCCAGGCAGACGAGCTGTATTCGAGAATTGGTCTGGCAAAGGTTTTGTATGCCCTAGTTAGCAATACAATGTTACCGGATTGTATTTTTCACAGATGTTTCATTACCCAACTAGGTAACATCATCAGTGCTGGATTGATTAGAAACACAAACTTACTACAGGTGGTCCTTGACGTACGAGCACATTCACATCTTGTGAATGGGACACCGTTTCAAAGCGTAACGTTCTTCCTTCATTGGAACATGTCATGTTTCTTGCACCCATCAATTGAGTCTGGTTTATCGGCGCTGAAAATTAGTAGATTTAGTGTGGATTTACCAGGGCTTAGAGTTTGAGGAACCGCCGTAGATTTACTGAATGTTGCAAATAGTTCACACAATTAGCTACGGATATAAATGGATCAGCTTCAAATGCAAACAACAGCCAGAGTTAAACAAATGAATTAACTGGAGTACAGGAGGTCTTTTTTTTTCCAGCACAAGGATGGAAACAACCTGTTTGCCAGATATCCATTTTTACGGGGGGGAATCCATGATGAACGGTGCTGTTTTCATTTCTATAGCTTTTCATGAAGAACAGCTTGGCATATATTATTTGTACATCTGACAAGCTAAGGGTAAGAGGGAAGGTTCGTAGCATTAGCCTCCCCGAATATTCCTGTTGGAGTTGGGTAAGGATTAGGAACTGATCCAAACACACACAAAAACCGGAAGATTAATCAAAATTTATTTATTTATTTATTAAACTTCTAGACTGCCCCCTCTCCCCGAAGGGGAAATTCGTTATGGTTACTAAGGAGTATAAGAAAGAACAGATGTAGTTTGTGTGTACAGACAATCTCGTATTCCTATTCTAAGTGAATACGAATGTGAATATCTACTTAGGAGCTTAATATATTATGCAGATCAAGGCGTTGTTGAAAAGTTCCCTAAACTTTCTTAAGTTTTCAACGCAGGCAGCGTTTGTTTTTTCCCTTCTCACCTGGTTGGTGATCTAACTGCAGGCTCCGAATGTTAATTCGTTCCTAATTTAATCTAGTGTAATCAAGGGAGAAAAAAGGGATGCAGTGGCTCAGTGGCTAAGACACTGAGCTTGTTGATCAGAAGGTAGGCAGTTCAGTGGTTCGAATCCCTAGAGCCGTGTAATGGAGTGAGCTCCCGTTACTTGTCCCGGCTTCTGCCAACCTAGCAGTTCGAAAGCAGGTAAAAATGCAAGTAGAAAAATAGGGACCACCTTTGGTGGGAAGGGAACAGCGTTCCGTGCTCCTTAAGTGTTTAGTCATGCTGGCCACATGACCACCAAGACGTCTTCAGACAGTGCTGGCTCTTCGGCTTTGAAATGTCTGCAAGAAAACAACCAAGCTCAGAGAGCACCAAGGACCCTACAATCATCGTCGTCATCCTCCTCCTCCTCCTCCTCCAACCCTACTAGCGTGGATGATGTTGCCTAGTTTGGTAATGAAATGTATGTAAGAAAAGAACCAAGCTCAGAGAGCACCAAGGACCCTACAATCGTCGCCCTCCTCCTCCTCCTCCTCCTCCTCCTCCTCCTCCTCCTCCTCCAACCCTACAAGCATGGATGATGTTACCTAGTTTGGTAATGAAATGTCTGTACGAAAAGAACCAAGCTCAGAGAGCACCAAGGACCCTACAGTTGTTGTTGTCCTCCTCCTTCTCCTTCTCCTCCAACCTGTCTTGTAGCACTGATTATGTTACCTAGTTTGGTAATGAAATGTCTGCAAGAAAACAACCAATCTCAGAGAGCACCAAGGACCCTACAGTCATCGTCCTCCTCCTCCTCCTCCTCCTCCTCCTCCTCCTCCTCCTCCTCCTCCTCCTCCTCCTCCTCCTCCAACCCTACTCTCTTCTAGCACTGCTGATGTTACTTAGTTTGGTAATGAAATATCTGCAAGAAGACAACCAAGCTCAGAGAGCACCAAGGATCCCAGAAAACCTTCTGCCCTTAAGAAGAAGATTTGATGTTTATTTTCCTTCAAAAAGTCAAATAATCCACCCAACAGAGGGGAATGGACAGGCCCAGGCTGGTCACAGCGAAAATACGCAGGGAACTTTCCGATCAAAAACCACGAGGAAGGTCAAGCGAGATTCGCCATGGGGAGCCCATTAAACCAAAATGTTTAGTCTGCTGCTTTAATGGCCACCTTCAGTCCTGGCAGCTCATCTCTTGCAATTTGCTGTCAGTCTCATTAAATAGAAAAGGATTGAACTCCCAAAGACAAGTGTGACCCTCTCTTTCTCCCTCCCTCCCTCTCTTACAATCACACACACACACACACACACACGATAACAAACCTGGGATGGGCAGTCAGAGCAATTAGCAGCTAGCAATTCTTCTGTTGCTTGCAGCCACCTGAGCACAGCAAATTAAAAAAAAAAAAACTTGACTCTAGGGTTGAACATTGAAAGTCTGTCACATTAGACAAGGACCCCAGATTGTGGCAAAGGCGGCAAGCTCTGAGTTTCCACCACAGCTGCGGCTTTATGAATGGCTGAGGGCTGGCATGGGGCTCCTGCGTGAAAGATTTTTTGTTTTAAAAAAAGGGATAGTCAGGGCTTGAGTCTGAAAATCTGATTTTGGTTTGGAGCAAAAGGAAGAGTAGGAAAGCAGACTTGAGAAAGGCCTGAGAGGGGTTAACAGAGCAACCGAGTTGGAGGTGTGGGAAGTTAGCACCTACCCCTCTCCTAGGAAAATGAGATATTTTTGGAAATATTAAAAGGGCAGAATATTTTCCCTAAAAGGGAAGCAGAAACTCATTCCCTCCCACCTTTGTCAACGGGCCATTAAGGCCTGAGACAGTCCGTTCTACATAACAAAGATCTACCTCCTTCGGTCAGAGCCATAAAAGGAATCCCAATGCCCTTTCATTACATCATCACCCAGCAAGAGTCAACCAAGCCTGAGACTCAAAAGGCAAATGCATGGCCCCATTGGAGTATTGACAACCAATCAGAATACAAGCTCAAATCCAAAGTCCAACAGAGGGCATAAAACCCAGGCACTCCAAGCATCTCTGCCCATTTTTGCCCAGGATCTCAAGCCATGTGGTCCTGTCCATCATCAACAAACCTTCTTTCCAAGCAACGTCTTCTCCCAGGACCTCAAACCATGTGGTCCTGTCCACCATTAAACCATCTTTCCAAGCAGCTTCCATGTTTCCAGTGTCTTTCTTCCCACTTGGAACTGAACCCAGCTGGAAATTTCTTCCAACATAGGTCTTCTCATCCAACTCAATACCTAAACCGTTCCAGAAAAGTGGCTGTCCAGTCTCTTCTTAAAAACCTCCAGTGATGGAGCACCCGTGACTTCTGAAGACAAACCGTTCCACTGATTAATTGTTCTCACTATTAGGAAGTTTAGAAACCAGTACAATGGAGTGGATTCAGAAGTGCTTCACAAGAAAAGCCTTGCACTCTTCTGTACACAAGAGAATTCCCTATGCTACTAGGCTCGAAATTCTCACTTTGGATAACTTCAAACTGTGTTGCTTGTGGTGAGACCTAGGTATTGCATACACAATTATATGTAGTAATCAATGGTGGGATTCCAAAGTCTTTACTACAGGTTCTGTGGGCGTGGCTTAGCTTAGTGGGCATGGCTTGGTGAGTTGGCAGGGAAAGGATACTGCAAATCCCAATTCCTTCCCCACTCCAGGGGAAGGATATGGTAAACTCTCCATTCCCTCCCCACTCCTGGGGAAGGATACTGTAAAATCTCCATTCCCTCCCCACTCCTGGGGAAGGATACTGCAAAATCCCCATTCCCTCCCCACTCCAGGGGAAAGGATACTGCAAAATCCCCATTCCCTCCCCACTCCAGGGGAAGGATATGGTAAACTCTCCATTCCCTCCCCACTCCTGGGGAAGGATACTGCAAAATCCCCATTCCCTCCCCACTCCAGGGGAAAGGATACTGCAAAATCCCCATTCCCTCCCCACTCCAGGGGAAGGATATGGTAAACTCTCCATTCCCTCCCCACTCCTGGGGAAGGATACTGTAAAATCTCCATTCCCTCCCCACTCCAGGGGAAGGATACTGCAAATCCCAATTCCCTCCCCACTCCAGGGGAAGGATATGGTAAACTCTCCATTCCCTCCCCACTCCAGGGGAAGGATACTGTAAAATCTCCATTCCCTCCCCACTCCAGGGGAAAGGATACTGCAAAATCCCCATTCCCTCCCCACTCCAGGGGAAGGATATGGTAAACTCTCCATTCCCTCCCCACTCCTGGGGAAGGATACTGTAAAATCTCCATTCCCTCCCCACTCCAGGGGAAGGATACTGTAAAATCTCCTTTCCCTCCCCACTCCAGGGGAAGGATACTGCAAATCCCAATTCCCTCCCCACTCCAGGGGAAGGATATGGTAAACTCTCCATTCCCTCCCCACTCCAGGGTACGGATACTGTAAAATCTCCATTCCCTCCCCACTCCTGGGGAAGGATACTGCAAAATCCCCATTCCCTCCCCACTCCAGGGGAAAGGATACTGCAAAATCCCCATTCCCTCCCCACTCCAGGGGAAGGATATGGTAAACTCTCCATTCCCTCCCCACTCCTGGGGAAGGATACTGTAAAATCTCCATTCCCTCCCCACTCCAGGGGAAGGATACTGCAAATCCCAATTCCCTCCCCACTCCAGGGGAAGGATATGGTAAACTCTCCATTCCCTCCCCACTCCAGGGTACGGATACTGTAAAATCTCCATTCCCTCCCCACTCCAGGGGAAAGGATATTGCAAAATCCCCATTCCCTCCCCACTCCAGGGGAAGGATATGGTAAACTCTCCATTCCCTCCCCACTCCTGGGGAAGGATACTGTAAAATCCCCATTCCCTCCCAATCAGTTGGGACTCGGGAGGCAGAGAATAGATGGGGGTGGGGCCGCTCAGATGTAGTATTTACTGGTTCTCCAAACTACTCAAAATTTCTGCTACTTGTTCTCCAGAACTGATCAGAACCTGCTGAATACCACCTCTGGTAGTAATGCTTTACTTGTAAATGATTTTTTCTGTTTTAATCGCAATAATACTCATTCAAACAACTGCTTTAAACTCAATGTATATCGTTCTAATCTTTTTTTTTTTTTTTTTCTTACATAGTTTGTTTTTACATTTTCAATTAACATACTTATGTGTAATGTCTGGATCAATTGCTTACATAATTATATAACATATAATAACAATAATAATATTGATAACAACAAGAGCAACATAATATTTTCCCAGCATCTAATTTCTACTTCTGTTATCCAAGCAGTTATAAAACAAATCCCACATTTGAAAATATTCTGTATCTTCCTTCTCTTTAATCTTTAATGTCGGTCTATCCATTTCTATGTGATCGAATATTTTTTTAATTACATCTTTTTCCCTCGGAGTTTCCTCATCTTTCCAAAAATGTGCAAATATAATTCTTGCTTCTATCAAGACATGCAATATTAAATACAAATTCCCTTTATTAATATTTTCCTGGGACTACCCCTAACAAGAATATTTCTATTTTATAATCCACGTGCAGCTTTAACATTTTTTTCCTAACACTGAATATGTATTTTTAGCCAACAATTCTTTGCTTTCACACAAGTCCTTCACAAGTGATAGTACGTGCCTGGTGTCTGATTACATTTCCAGCATTTGGCTGACAAATTTGTGGGTGCTTCGATCACTGGAAGTTTTTTTTTTTTTTTTTATTAAAAGAGTTTTGTACAAACAAATTTTCCCCCTTTTCACCCCCCCCTCCATACAATATAAATCTCATACAAATGCTATACCCCCCCGCAAAAATTCACATTCAAATATTATACCAAACACTTTACCCCCTCCCCACCCCCCATCTTAAAATAGATTACTCATAACCCCTCTCCTCCCAACAAAAACTATATAGATTAGTCTTAAATTAATAATAACACATTGATCATTTTCTAAGCTAATTTAACATCTATAACTCTTAATATAAATTTCTCCTAGCCTAACAATGTTTCATTAGTCCCATCTTCTAATTTATTCATACATATATATTGCCCCACCCTCCACCCTAACCCTCCCCCACCTCCCACACAAACCCACCCCCCTGACTTCCGCTGTATACCACTCTAATAATTCCAAACATCCCATATACTATTTACTCTGATCATCTATCGGTCTAAACATTCTTACCTAAAGGCTAGATAATAACTCCTAGTCTGGTATTTATTCTGTATATAATCAATCCATTTTGCCCATTCCTGTGTGTAATCCTCCTGTTTCTGAGCTTTTAAGAAAGCTGAAATTTTTGCCATTTCAGCGAACCCCGCCACCTTCTGAATCCATTGATCAATTGTTGGCAAAAAATCTTTTTTCCAATGTTGCGCAATCAACAACCTAGCTGCTGTAACCATATACAAGGCCAATTTTGTTTCCCCTTTGGTAAAATCCTTAACTATACCCAATAAAAACATTTGTGGAGTGAATTGTATTCTTTTCTTAAATACATTCTGCATAACCCACCATATTTTTATCCAAAAAGCTTTAACCTTGTTGCAAGTCCACCATACATGAAAAAAGGTAGCATCTAGACACCCGCATCTCCAACATTTTGGTTGAACATTTGGGTACATGCATGATAATTTTTTAGGATCTAAATACCATCTGTAAAACATTTTATAAAAATTCTCCCTTAAATTCTGTGACTGTGTAAATTTAACATTCTGAACCCATATTTTTTCCCACGTTTCCAACATAACCACTTCACCAAAATTCTGAGCCCATTTAATCATACAATCCTTAACCAATTCACTTTCTGAGTCTCTTTCTAACAGTACATTATATATTCTTTTAACTTGTTTTGGACCAGTCTCTTTTATCTGCTTAATCAGTTCCACTTCTTTATCCATAAAGCCGACCCTGCGATCTTCTTCCCATCTCTTCTGAAGCTGTATGTAATGTAACCAATTTAAAGTAATTCCTTCTTCCAACAGCTGTTCCAAAGTTTTTAACTTCCATTCGCCCCCATCAGCAATAAGCACATCTTTATATAAACAACCCCCGAGTGACTTAATATTCATAATCCCCATGGTGTCTGCAAGATCCAACCAAAGCGGTATTTTATAATCCCAATTGGGCCGGTGCTTCTTCCATATTCTCATCAAGGCACTACGGAGAACATGGTTGTTGAACACTTTATCCACCCTGTCTTCATAAAAAAGATATGCATGCCATCCCAGAACAAGATCATGGCCTTCTATATTGAGCAATTCCATTTTTGTTTTCCCAAACCAATCTGCTACATGCGTTAATACCGCAGCTTCATAATACAATCGAAGGTTTGGGAGTCTGAGGCCACCTCTTTCACGTGTATCTTGCATAATCTTCATCTTTACTCTCGGTTTTTTCTCCTTCCAAACAAATTTATTTAATGTTGTTTGCCAATTTAACAAGGTTTTGTCTGACTTGAGCACCGGAATCATCTGGAATAGAAAGATAAATCTAGGTAGAATGTTCATTTTAATTGCTGAGATCCTTCCAAGCAAAGACAATTGTAACTTTTTCCACGCTTCAAGATCTTTCTGTATCTTTTGCCACAACACTTCGTAGTTATTTGAGAAAAGTTTTGTGTTTGATTCTGAAATTTGTATTCCTAAATATTTAACTTTAGAAACTATTTCAAAACTTACAAGTCTCTTTCTTTGAGTCTCTGTCATGTTTTTAACCATCATTTTCGTTTTGTTTTGATTTAGTCTAAACCCAGACACCATGCCAAATTCTATTATGATATTTTTCATCTGGATTATTGATTTCAAAGGATGTGAAAGGGTAACAACCAGATCATCGGCGAATGCTCTAGTTCTGTATTCCTTTTGCCTGATAGCTATGCCATCTAAGAATTTTGAGTCCCGAATTGCGTTCAACAAGACTTCCAAAGTTAAAATAAATAACAATGGGGATAACGGGCAACCTTGTCTTGTGCCTTTTTGTATCTCGAAAGTTGTTGACAAATTTCCATTAATAATAAGTTGTGCATTTTGTTGCTGATAAATTGCTCCAATCGCCTGCCGCAATCGTGGTCCCATATCCATCTTTTCCAAAGTCTTGGTTAGAAAGTTCCAGTTCTAATCTTGACTGTAAAAAATACGATTTCTGTAATGGAGTTGACAAACTCTGGAATGCCCTACCTGATCCAGTTGTCTCAGCTACAAATTTTCACAGTTTCAGTCACCCCTTGACTTCCATGGACCTTACTTCCTACCTAAGTGGTCAGTAGAGGGGGCGTGCATAAGTGCACTAATGTGCCTGTCATTGCATTTCCCCCCCCCCCCTCTTTCATTCTTGTTCTCACTTTTGTTTGACAAATTCTGATAAATGAATAAGTAAAATAAGTTTCTCCTTCATTCCAGGTTGCCTTTCTCCTTGATAATTTTTCATCCCTTATTCCTTGTCTTGCTTTCTGCTGCTTTGGAAAACAGGTTGACCCCTTCATCTTTGTGGCAGCCTCTCCAATATTGGAAGACTGCTATCACGTCTCCCCTAGTCCTTCTTTTCTGTAGACTAGCCATACCCAGTTCCTGCAACTGTTCTTAGGATGTTTTACCCTCCAGCTAAAACTGTAAAGTTCTTAATTATCCATGCGGCATTCTAAGCTACTGATCCAAAACACTGAGCTCAAAGAAATATCTACTGAACTACTTCTTCCTAGTTACATGTGCAGCGATAAACAGGGGAAAGCAATGATTCCCTTCACCTTTGGCCAAACCAGAGTAGTAAAAACTTCTGATGCATTTCCCCCACCCATCTGTTCTCGTTCGACTTGAGGGAAGAGAAGCTTATTTTAAAAAATTGTTCTCTAAAGAGAAGACAATTCTGGTAAAGTTCTTATGGGAGGTACACTCTGTCCTTTGCTCTTAACTGGTGGTCCTCATGTTATGACCAGAATGGAACCTGCCTATGGCAGTTGTAAGTCGTAACAGACGTAAAATGGGTCGGTCATGTCACCGACACAATTTTAGAAAGTTCATTATGTGGTCATTGTTTGCTTGTTTGTTTGTTTGTTTATTTGGATTTATATGCCGCCCTTCTCCCAAAGGACTCAGGGCGGCGTACAACATTAAAAAAACACACATCCCAAAAGTTAAAAAAAAAAAATACATATCCAAAAAAACAAACCGAATTTAAAAGACAATACATTTAAAATAAGTTAAAATTAACAGGCCAGGCCGGCTTGCTGGAAAAGCCAACTTTTTAGGGTGCGTCAGAAGGACCGGAGGTCGGGGGTTATGCGAAGCTCCGGGGGCAGCTCATTCCAGAGGGAAGGCGCTCCCACAGAGAAGGCTCTCCCCCTGGGGGTCACCAGCCGACACTGCCTGGCCGACGGCACCCTGAGGAGGCCAACTCTGTGGGATCGTACTGGACGGTGGGAGGCTACTGGTGGCGGTAGGTGGTCTCGCAGGTACCCTGGGCCTAAGCCATGGAGCGCTTTAAAGGTCATAATTAATACCTTGAATCGCACCCGGAAAACAAACGGCAACCAGTGCAGGCCGCCTAAAAGGGGTGTAACATGGGAGCACCTAGGTACCCCCATGACAACCGGCGTGGCCGCATTCTGGACCAGCTGAAGCCTCCGGGTGCTCTTCAAGGGCAGCCCCATGTAGAGAGCATTGCAGTAGTCCAGGTGAGAAAGGACGAGGGCATGAGTGACGTACACAAAACATCCCGATCCAGGAAGGGGCGCAACTGATGTACCAGGCGAACCTGTTAAACCCCCCCCCCACCGGTCACGGCCGTCAGGTATGATTAAACGTAGGTGCGAACAGCGTGGTCGGTAAGGAAATGTGGTTGTCATAAATGCAAACCTGTTGTTTGTTTGTTTGTTTTGCCAAAAACTGGAAATAAGTGGTGGTTTTCAGCAAAACCATCATAAAATGGAGTCAGGGAACTGCAGGGCTCTGCAAACGGCTGTAAATGCCACCATGTTGTTGAGCATCCAAAATGTGGTCACATTATCACTCTGTGTGTGTGTGTGTGAATGAGTGAGAGAGAGAGGGGGGGAGAAAGAAAGAAATATGAGAGATGAGAGAAAGAGAGATCGGGGAGAGAGAGATGAGAGAGAAAGATAAGAGATGGAAGAGAGAGATGGGGAGACAGAGAGATGAGAGAGAGAAAGGTGAAAGTTGAGAGAGAGAGATGAAGGAGAAAGAGAGATGAGAGAGAGAAAAATGAGAGATGAGAGAGAGAGATGAGAGAGAGAGAGATGAGAGAGAGATGGAGGAGAGAGAGAGAGAGATCAGAGAGAGAAAGGTGAGAGGTGAAAGAGAGAGACCCTCTCTAAGTCCTTTTTTGAGTCAGCCTCTTGCCCCCAACACAATCTGGGTCCTCATTTTACCAATTTTGGAAGGGAGTCAACTTTGAGCCAGTCAGGATTGAACTGCTTGCAGTCCGCAGAGTTAGCCTGCCATACTGCATTCTCACCACTTCGCCACCACAGCTGGACTCTCTGGATCCCCTTAACAACTGCAACGATTTGCTTAATAACCGTGGCAAGAACGGTCTTAAAGTTGAGTGCAATTCATTTCACATGCTTACTTAGCGATGGATATGCAGGTCCCAAATTCCGGTCATAAGTGAGGACTACCTAAAGTAACTTAATTTCAGGGATAGTTGACTATTCAGCCTGAAAAAAATCTCCACTCTCCTATTACCTCTGAATGAACTGCCTATATATTCAGATGTAGCAGAGTAGTTACCTATCGGTGCAAAATAACTATATATCAAAACTGCTATCAAGAGGCAAAAAATGTGGCTTCTGGCAGGTCTGAATGTCAAGACTGTTTTTTTCTTTTCTTTTTTTCGTCTTTGCTTCCAAGTGTAAACACGTCTGATCTTTTCCCTCTAAAGTGGGAGTCGGTGACTAATAAGGCAGAATTGAAATGTCAGAGTAAACATTTCCAAAGCTCAGAAAATGCATCTGTTGAGCAAGCATCTCTGCTTCTTAAGGGAGTGGGGGGGGGGAGAACTATCCTGCTGCTTGATATTATGAAGCACAATCCTGCACGGATCTTTACTTGGGAGTTTACTACTTGAGATGGAGCGTGCATAGAGCGGAACTGTTTTAATATAGGGAGTCTTTGACTTAGGACCAGCAGTAGCTGTCACTACTGCCGATTCCCTCGTGGGTGCGCCATACGTGTGCGCTCCATGTGCAGTACAATTAAAATTGTTCTGCGCATACACACACACACAAAAAAAATAGGATGGCAGCATCTATGGCACCACCTGGAGAACTGGTTCAGGGGCGTGGCAGGCCTGGGTCACTGCCAGTTGCAGCGACCCAGGCTGCCATACCAGAACCTGTTCAGCCGAATGTGGTAAGAACTCACCGCTGCTTAGGACCAGAACGGAGCCGGAAATGTCTGTTGCGAAGTGAGATCTTTCTGAAATGAGTTTTGCCCAGTTTTATGACCTTTCTTAGGGATGCAGTGGCTCAGTGGCTAAGCCGCTGAGCTTTTCGATCAGAAGGTCGTCAGTTCGAATCCCTAAGCACCATGTAATGCCAGGGTGAGCTCCCGTTACTTGTCCCTGCTTCTGCCAACCTAGCAGTTCGAAAGCACGTAAAAAATGCAAGTAGAAAAAATAGGAACCACCTTTGGTGGGAAGGTAACAGCGCTCTGTGTGCCTTCGGCATTGAGTCATGCCAGCCACATGACCACGGAGACGTCTCCGGACAGAGCTGGCTCTTTGGCTTTGAAACGGAGATGAGCACCGCCCCCTAGAGTCAGGAACGACTAGCACATATGTGCGAGGGGAATCTTTACGTTTCTTACCTTTATTACCACAGTTGTTAAATGAATCACTGCAGATTAAATTAGCAACACTAATGGAATATGGCTTCCCCATGAGGAGAAGAGAAGAGAAAACTTTTATCGTCATTTTTTACAGTAAAAAATGAAATTTTGTTGCTTGCTCTCAAAAGAAAGTACGTATCTACCCAAACATAACACACATATACACATACATACATATATACATACATTTTGTGTTGCATTTTTTGCTGATAAATAAATGAAGGGAGACTAGTATAGATCTATTTCAAGCTACTTAGCTCTCATCTGCTAGCCATTACCCTTACTAGGATTCGAACTTGGGCTATTTTACATGTTAGGCAGTTATATTAACCTCTAAGCCACAAGCTCTCCTCCCCTATCAGCTGAGCCAAGGAAATGACTAAGTGTCTTGTCAAAGCACCTGATATGCCCAAATATGTGAGGAAGCATACTGCTTCCCTTTTATACAAACATATACATACATACATACATACATACATACATACATACATACATACATACATACATTATATCACAGAAGTGAGTACTTATTGACATTTTGTAAATAAGTATAACTTTTCATGTGACAACACTGAAGAAATGACACTTGGCTAGAATGTAAAGTAGTGAGCACACAGCTTGTATAACAGTGTAAATATGCTGTCCCCTCAAAATAGCGCAACTCACAGCCATTAATGTCTAAATGGCCTTCTCTCACCTTCTCTATAATTGGTGCCACACCAAAATATTGTCGAATGGTGTCATTTGTGATCTGGTCGAGAAGGGAGATGCCCGATATCCAAGGGAGCATTTGCATTTCCATGGCATGGAGATAGCTTCCGGTCCCTCTTGTTGCTGCCCAGCATTCAGAACCCTACAGTGCAACAAGGTGGATGGTTGTCTTGTAAATCTTAGATTTAAGATGGGTTGGCATTCGTCCGTCACATAACACACCAGAAGAAGAAGAAGAATTGCTGAGATAAAGATGTTGCAGGTAAGATTTGAGCACTCCCTACCACCATGTAAGGGATACGGAGGCTCAATGGCTAAGATGCTGAGCTTGTCAGTCAGAAAGGTCGGCAGTTCGGTGGTTCGAATCCCTAGCGCCGCGTAACGGGGTGAGCTCCTGTTACTTGTCCCAGCTTCTGCCAACCTAGCAGTTCCAAAGCACGTAAAAAATGCAAGTAGAAAAATAGGAACCATCTTTGATGGGAAGATAACAGTGCTCCGCGCGCCTTCGGCGTTGAGTCGTGCCAGCCACATGACCATGGAGACGTCTTCGGACAGCGCTGGCTCTTCAGCTTGGAAACGGAGATGAGCAACGCCCGCTAGAGTTGGGAACGACTAGCACATATGTGTGAGGGGAACCTTTACATTTACCCCCATGTTTGAGCACAAAGGGGATTACATAACACAATATCATTCACACCAAGACGACAGATGATCCTAAAGTGTATTCATTTATTTCATTGTACTTTTTTGCATCCATCAGATGTTGCATCCTTGGAGTGCATTTACCAAAAGGCCATATTAATAAACGGAGAGGAGGAAAGATCTACATTTCGAAAGTATTTGGGGGTCTTTTAAAAGAGCTGAGACGGAATGTTTTCAAAGCAACTCATCATTTCTGAAATGTTCGGCCTTTATTTAGGCTACATTTACCCTTTTAAAACGTTATTCTGCTTAACTGGCAGTGAAATTAGTATACAGAAGGAGGTTGTGACTCTCAGCATCGAACCGGCTGAATTATAGCCGAATTGAACTCGTTTAGGGTGATTTTATCTCCTTCCCTTATTATCATTTTTGCGAGGCTTTGTTGCCTTGCGTCTTCCTCATGTGGACCTGACACATTTATTTCCTGTCTTATCCTCATGGCATTGTTTTAATCTCATCTCTTACTTACACCACTTTATAAAGCCTTGGTAAGGCCACACTTGGAATGCTGCATCCAGTTTTGGTCGCCACGATGTCAAAAAGATGTGGAGTCTCTAGAAGGAGTGAAGAGAAGAGCAACAAAGAGGATGAGGGGACTGGAGGCTAAAACATATGAAGAACGGTTGCAGGAACTGGGTATGTTTAGCTTAAGAGAAAGAAGGACTAGGGGAGACATGATAGCAGTCTTCCAATATCTCAGGGGTTGCCACAAAGAAGAGGGAGTCAAGCTATTCTCCAAGGCACCTGAGGGCAAAACAAGAAGCAATGGGTGGAAACTAATCAAGGAGAGAAGCAACTTAGAACTAAAGAGAAGAAATTTCCTGACAGTGAGAACAATTAACCAGTGGAACAGAAGTTGCCTCCAGCCATTTGTCTGAAATGGTGTAGCACTTCCTGCCTGAGCAGATGGTTGGACTAGAAGACCTCCAAGGTCCCCTCCAATGCTGTTATTCTATTCTATTCTATTCTATTCTGTTCTGTTCTGTTCTGTTCTGTTCTGTTCTGTTCTATTCTATTCTATTCTATTCTATTCTATTCTATTCTATCCAACACAGTGCCTCCGTGGCTAAGACACTGAGCTTGTTAATCAGAAAGGTTGGCAGTTCAGCAGTTCCCTAGTGACATGTAATGAAGTGGGCTCACCTACAAAATGCAAGTAGAAAAATAGGGAACATTTAGTCATGCTGGTCACATGACCATGAAGACATCTTCGGACAGTGCTGGATCTTCGGCTTTGAAACGGAGATGAGCACCACTCCCTAGAGTCGGGAATGACTAGCACATTTGTGTGAGGGGAATTTTTATCTTATTCTATTCTTCTCTACTCTACTCTACTCTACTCTACTCTATTCTACTCTTCTATTCTATTCTATTCTATTCTGTTCTGTTCTGTTCTATTCTATTCTATTCTATGAAGAGCTGGTAGAAAAAAAGCAATACAATTCACCTCAGAATTGACTGGAAAAAGTGAATTTTGGTGCTGAATTTTACTAGTTTTTGCTGCTTTCATTTTTTTGTTTTTTGTTTCAGAAGCCGGAAAGCATGTGGTGGAATTCTATTCTATTCTATTCTATTCTATTCTATTCTATTCTATTCTATTCTATTGAACTCGATTTAACTCGTTTCGATTCCTTCATAAGTAAGATAAGCTTGTACAGAACAATAAAAAGCTCTAACTCAAACATGAACCAGAAGACATTTGACCAATGGTGGAAGTATCTATCAATTCCCCTTTTGCTAGAGTGGCACATTTTGCTTCCATCGTGGTCTATTTTCACTAGTGTGAAGATGGCTGAAAAGGAGAAGGAAATGGTGGAATTTATAACCCAGTTGAAAGCTTTTTTTCTCTGTTCCTCAATCCACAAGACCATTTCCAACTGAAAATTTCCTAAGCGTAGATGTGGATTTGAAATGAGCAGCAGGGATATTGACACTGGCAGTCCTCAATTTGCAACAGTTCATTTAGTGACTGGTCAAAGTTACAGCGACCCTGAAAAAAGTAACTTATGTCCATTTTTTTAGACTTACGACCATTGTAGCATCCCCGTGGTCATGTGATCAGATGCTTGGCAACTGGTTCATGCTAATGGTCACTAAATGAACCACTGTAAGTCATGGTCTAAAGTTAAAGGTTCCGCTCACATATGTGCTAGTTGTTCCTGACTCTAGGGGGCGGTGCTCATCTCCGTTTCAAAGCCGAAGGGCCAGCTCTCTCCGAAGACGTCTCCGTGGTCATGTGGCCGGCATGACTAAATGCCGAAGGTGCATGGAACACTGTTACCTTCCCACCAAAGGTGGTTCCTATTTTTCTACTTGCATTTTTTTATGGGCTTTCGGACTGCTAGGCTGGCAGAAGCTGGGACAAGTCACGGGAGCTCACTCCGTTAGGCGGTGCTAGGGATTCGAACCACTGAACTGCCGACCTTTCTGATCAACAAGGTCAGCGTCTTAGCCACTGAGCCACCGCTTCCCCATGAAATCCTTAATCCATAGAATTATACAAACTTAGGGCTGAAAGGAACCTTGGAGATCTTCTAGTCCAACCCTCTGCCTAAGGCAGGAGTCCTCATATCATCCCAGACAAACGGATGATTAAACCTTCACCTCTGAAATCGGAATCACGAGGTGCTTTGAGAAAGGCTTATTAATTGGTGTATCTGTTGTGGGAAATGAAAGCAGAGAAACGGTTACTATCTCCAGGATCAATTACAGCTGTTTTTTTTTAAAGAAGTTACTGCATTTTTCAGAGTATAAGACACACCTTCCCCCCCCCCAAAAAAAGAGGGTGAAAATCTGGGTGTGTCTTATACACTGAATACAGCATTTTTCACTTCCCAAAACCTCGCCCCCTTTGCAAAAATGTATGTGCAGAGGGTTTGGGAGGCTTGCAAAGTACTCCTGGGGGCTGGGGAGGAGAAAAATGAGCCCAAAATGGGCTGTTTATGCTCGTTTTTGCCCCCCCCCCAGCCCCCAGGAGCACTCTACAAGCCTCCCAAAGCTCTGCATCCCCCTCCCACATTTTTTTTGCAAAAAACGAGGCGTGCAGAGTGTTTGGGAGGCATGCAGAGTGCAAAAAAGTTTTTTTAATAAAATTTACCTCTTCAAAAACATGGTGCGTCTTATAGTCCGAAAAAGAGAAGAGCAACAAAAAAAAAAAAAGAGAAGAGCAACAAAGATGCTTAGGGGACTGGAGACTAAAACATATGAAGAACGGTTGCAGGAACTGGATATGTCTAGCTTAAGAGAAAGAAGGACTAGGGGAGACATGATAGCAGTCTTCCAATATCTCAGGGGCTGCCCCAAAGAAGAGGGAGTCAAGCTATTCTCCAAGGTACCTGAGGGCAGGACAAGAAGCAATGGGTGGAAACTAATCAAGGAGGGAAGCAACTTAGAACTGAGGAGAAATTTCCTGACAGTTAGAACAATTAATCAGTGGAACAGAAGTTGCCTCCAAAAGTTGTGAATGCCCCAACACTGGAAGTCTTTAAGAAGATGTTGGATAGCCATCTCTCTGAAACGGTATAGGCCCTATATACTATAGGGTTTCCTGCCTAGGCAGGGGGTTGGACTAGAAGGCCTCCAAGGTCCCTTCCAACTCTACTATTGTATTGTATTGTATTAAATATGGTAGGTGTGTAGATCGGTTCCAGATCTGTGCCTGAAATCAAATCATGACTTTGCTCTGGTTTGCTAACTTGAATCCATTTGGAAAATCGTGGCTGTTTGACTCGATTTTGCAAACCAGTTAAGAGAAAAGAGGAGGAGGAGGAGGAGAGGGGAGAACAATCAGATACGATTTGACAGTTTGATCTGGATCAGCAATTCAATTTGGAAAGATAATTCACTTCAACGGTTCCATCCGATCGTCGCGGCATTGAAACTTTGCTGACCCTCTAAGAGATAGCTGAAGGGAAGAAGACACAGGATTGATGGGAACAAATGTATTACACGGTTACCTCTTTCTGTTATCCCAGAGGGGTAGACATTTATCAAATACTAGAGGGAAAAAGTATACTTAAAAAAAAAAAAATTCCCTGAGGCTAGTTCATCACCCCTTTTTCTGAGTCCCCATATTTCAAGCTCTGCTTTTAATAGACGTGGCTCCACCATCATTACCCCACCCCATAAATTCACCCTGAGCAACACTGCATCATGTTTAAAGATGTCATTTAAAGGGAATTGTGGGAGAAATAGCAATAGCCGTAGAACAATTCACTATATTCATTCCGTTTAACACTTAGGGAAGAAAAACCGAATGTACCGGAACAAATGAGGCAAAATTCGGCTCCACAGCAGCAACTCTAAGAAGTGGGACAATCACTTAAATAGGAGGCAACAACCAGTGGTGGGATTCAGCCAGTTTGCACCTGTTCGGGATTACAGGTTGTTAACTTCCTAAGCAGTTCAGAGAACCGGTTGTTGAAAGAAATCTCCTTTTGGTTTTTCCCCACTTTACAGGGCTAATCCTGTAAGGAAGGCAGGAAGGAAGGAAGGAAGGAAGGAAGGAAGGAAGGAAGGAAGGAAGGAAGGAAGGAAGGAAGGAAGGAAGGAAGGAAGGAAGAAAAAAAGGAAACATTCTGGTGTTATTTCTAGCCTAATCTTTATTGCCCTGCTTACAGAAACTGCCTCTCTGGTTAACCCTTATGACATTGTAACAGCTAAGGCGAAGCGCCCTTCGATCTGAATGATGTTGAGTTGGCCACACCCACCCAGTCACATGACCACTGAGCCCCGCCTACCCTCCCCAGCTGGTCATTAGGGAAGACCGGTTGTTAAATTATTTGAATCCCACCACTGGCAACAACTGCCAAAAAAGCCAACACAACCCTAGGGATAGGAGCAAGATCCTGTGAAGTGTTAATATCACTTTATAAGGCCTTGGTAAGGCCACACTTGGAATCCTCCATTCAGTTTTGGTCACCACAATATAAAAAAATATGTTGAAACGCTGGAAAGAGTGCAGAGAAGAGCAATAAAGAGGATTAGGGGACTGGAGGCTAAAACATATGAAGAACGGTTGCAGGAACTGGGTATGTTTAGTGTTAGATATTAACATATATCGGAGGAAGTCTCCTCTCTGGTCCGCTGCTGCAGCGGGAAACAGGTATCGCTCTGATTGGTCGAGAGGCGTACCCGAGTACTATAAAAGGGGAACCCTCCGGCCACAGAGCAAGCTGGATCACTACTACTATTAATAAAGAGCTGTTAAGTCACTTCGTGTCCGCAGTCTGTTCTCTCGTGGCCCAGATCTAACATTTAGCTTAAGAGAAAGAAGGACTAGGGGGAGACATGATAGCAGTCTTCCAATATCTCAGGGGTTGCCACAAAGAAGAGGGAGTCAAAGTATTCTCCAAGGCACCTGAGGGTAGGACAAGAATCAATGGGTGGAAACTAATCAAGGAGAGAAGCAACTTAGAACTGGGGAGAAATTTCCTGACAGTGAGAACAATTAATCAGTGGAACAGGAGTTGCCTCCAGAAGTTGTAAAAGCCCCAACACTGGAAGTCTTTAAGAAGATGTTGGATAGCTATTTGTCTGAAAAGGTATAGGGTTTCCTGCCTAGGCAGGGGGTTGGACTAGAAGACCTCCAAGGTCCCTTCCAACTCTGCTATTGTATTGTATAGTTTGTGTTTGAATACATGAATGAGTGAACGAACGAATGAACAAATGAATGAATTAAAAAAAATGAATGAAATAGCTTGTTCAGAAGCCTCAATTGATTTTTTTAAAAAAAGAAACACCGAAAGAGTCAAAACTCTTTCCTTTTGATCGCAATCTGTATTTATCCCTTCATCTTTGGTGGTTGATTTATGACTTTGTATTCCTGAATGAGACAATCCCAGCAGAAAGAAGCCAGAACATGGTGCCAGATAATTAAACCCAGATCAGATTTTAAATTTCCCAGTGCACTTTTCCAAGTCTAAGAACTTTCAATGATGGAATTCAGGAGACACTGTGGCAGTTCAAATAATGGTTAAAGTCAGCCATGCATTTTTGGTCGGAGTAGCAGAGTAGGAAAATAACTAAGCAAACACACAAATAAATAAAATTAAAAAGCAGTGATCAATGCATTGTTAGTGATCTCTGCAGAAAGGTGATGATCCCAGTAGCTGCCCCATTTAGGAGTGTCAAGGACTAACTTTGGCAGAGGATTTCTTGCAAATCTTCTGCTTATTTACTTTTTTGGGGGGGAGGATTCAGGGATGGGCTGCTGGGGGGGTTCCCAGGGGTTCCCCTCCCCTTCCAGGAGTCCCCACGTGGCCCGTTTTGGATGCAGGTAAGTGCAAGGTGCATACGGAGGCTCAGGGAGGGCGAAAAGCAGGACTACCGGAAGTTCATGAAGGCCGGAAATGGGCCCGTTTTTGGCCTTCAGAGGGCCTCCAAAGCCCAGGGAAGGCAAAAGCACCCCCCCCCCCGGTGCAGGAGGCTGGCTAGGCCATGCCCACCATAGCCACGCCCACACAGCAACCAGGCAGAGAACCCCTTGCTAAAATTTTTGAAGCTCACCCCTGGGGGGGGGGTGTTCTTCCTATAAAATGAATTTCAGCCAAAACGCAGCTTCATCGCTGTGAAGAATTGATTCCTCCATTTTGATATTTCGAACCTTTCCTCAAAGGGCACAACGCCCTCCCCCCCAACCAATTAAATCTCCTACAGAGATGACTTGGTCCATCTCCAATCTCCAAGGAAGACTGTGGGGACTTCTCCAGTGTCTGCGTCAAAGCGGGCAGCCAAAGTCACGCCCCGCAATTTTTGTGCCTGAAAAGGTTGCTGTTTTATTGTTGCGGGGTGGGGGGACGGATGGCGAAAACTGTAATGAGTTGGAAAATAATGGCAGCAAATAATAATTAATAATTTAATTTATTAAATTTCTAGACCGCCCCCTCTCCCCGGAGGGACTCGGGGCGGTGTACAGGCATAAATTTAAAACATATAAACAATCAAACACATAAGTAAAAATCAGATTAAACAGCCCCTGTACAATTTATAAAAATTAAAAAACAGACCTTAAAACCAATCTTAAAAAATTTAGAAATAGGACTGAGGTGGGATAGGTGGAATTAGGCCAAGCCGGCTAGCTGGAATAGGTGGGTTTTAAGTTTAAGAAGGAGCGGAGATCCGTAGTCATTCTAATGTCGGGGGGGGAGGTCATTCCAGAGGGTCGGGCCCATCACAGAGAAGGCCCTTCCCCTAGGCGTCATCCGCTGGCACAGCCTAGTGGACGGCACCCGGAGGAGTCCCTCTCTGTGTGAGCGAATCGGCCAGAGGGATGCAAAATTGCTCAATTGAAATGATTGATGCTCATTTGGATCAGCTCAAATTGTTTTTTAAATGAGACGATGGGGGTTTGTGGCCATTGTCTCACATCTCATTCCAAAAGGCATCGCAGGATACCTTAAAGCAGAAAATTAGGAAGAAGAGTTCTAGCAAGCCACTCAGCGAATCTCGCCCAATTTCACCAGGATAATCCCATCGCTATTTGGAGCATTATTCTTCATCAAGCGATGAGGTCGTGGCCTTTTTTATGAAATCCATGGCCGAAAAAAACCCATAGAGATGAGCTTTGACTCTGATTCATCAAAAGAAGTTGGGTTTAAGCAAACAGAACCAATAAAACAGTTGGAAGGGACCTTGGAGATGCTCTAGTCCAGCCCCCTGTTCAAGCAGGAAACTCTATACCATTTCAGACAAATGGTTGTCCGATCTCTTCTTCAAATCATCCATTGTTGGAGCACCCAGAATTTCTGAAGGAAAGCCATTCTGTTCTGACCCGGGCTTCCCAAGAGCCTGAAGCAAACTCCTTGTCCTGACAAAAAAACCTTTTATTAATTGATTGTCAGTTGTTCCCATTCACATCCAGCAAAGTCTTTCGAGGGAGGATTTACAGTCACAGACCTTATCTTGCTTGGAGAGCTGCCAGGCCGATATCTGCAAAATTTGGCAAGGAGTCTCGGAGAGTCACAGGCCAACTAAGCGAACCAATGGTCTCCTGCAAGCTCCATTCCCCTTTCACCCCCCTTTTATTTCCTCTGGGAGGGGGCATTCAGCGTCCACCTGTGGCCTTACTCCCAAGTCGACCCCTGTTCTTTAGCTCTTCCCTTCCTCTGGCAACTCTGTGCACGCGCGCACTGGGAACAGGCTCCAGCTGTTCTTCTGCCTCACTGATGTCCAACTCCGAAGGCAGCTGATAACTGGCATATGGCCCTGGCCCCCTTTCTTCCTCCAACACAGAGCCTTCATCAGAGCCTTCCCCAGACTCCAGGACTGGCCCATGTTCCTCCTCAACCTCCTCACTGTCCGAATCTGCTACCAACTCCACTGGTGGGCCAAACACATTCCTCTGATTAATTGTTCTTGCTGTCAGGAAATTTCTCCTTAATTCTAGGTTGTTTCTCTCCTTGATTAGCTTCCATCCATTGCTTCTTGTACTGCCTTCAGATACTTTGGAGAATAGCTTGACTCCCTCTTCTTTGTGGCAGCCCCTCAAATATTGGAAGAATGCCATCATGTCACCCCTAGTCCACCTTTTCATTAAACTAGACATAACCCAGGATATATGTTCTGAGAGGGAACAGCTGTTCTCACTAGTTGCCTCTCTCTTTTATTATTTGCTTTCCTTTTTACTGATGATAGCTTTATGGCTATACATGATTACTTAAGGCTCCTGATTCTGTTTTAGCTGTTCACTTGCTTAATTGCTTAGTTTTATTTAAGAGCCATTCACAGGTATCTTAGCATTGCTGATGAGAGGAAGAGAAAAGGAACATCACCGAACAGTTTTGAGAACTTTGATTTCAGGAAACCATCAAAAATGGATGAAGTCATTAATCGCAAACCTTGATTTAGTTTGCTAAGGTTTTTATATGCTGGTTTATTGCTTTTATTTTTCTTTTTAGACTTTTTACATTTTTAGACTTTTTAGGTTTGTATGTGTTTTTTTCTAGTGAAACCGGTCAATCGGCAACCTGGTCTATTCAAATATGGGACGGAGCATACTGTTTCCACTTTCATCTTTCAGCCCCAATCTGGGAGCTTTCGCACGCAATCGCTTTTATGGCAAACTATTTTTGTTTTGAATTTATATTATACCAACAAAGAAATAAAGGGGGACTAGTATAGATCTATTTCAGGCTATTTAGCTCTTGTCAGCTAGGCATATCCTTTCTGGGATTCGAACCCAGGCTGCTTACACATTAGCTGTAATATGTACACATTAGGCGTATTTGTTCTGGCCCACCAGCGACCAGCAGAGCTGGCAGCAGATTCGGACAGTGAGGAGGTTGGGGAGGAACATGGACCAGTCCTGGAGTCTGGGGAAGGCTCGGATGAGGGCTCTGTGTTGGAGGCAGAGATGAGGCCAGGGCCGTCTGACAGTTATCAGCTGCCTTCAGAGTCAGACATCAGTGAGGCAGACGAACAACTGGAGCCTGTTCCCAGTGTGTGCATGCGCAGAGTTGCCAGGCGAAGGGAAGAGCTAAAGAACAGGGGTCGACTTGGGAGTAAGGCCACAGGTGGACAAAAAATGGCCCCTCCCAGAGGAAATAAAAGAGGAGCGAAATGTGAGTGGCGTTTGCAGGAGACAATTAGTTTGCTTCATTGGTTCGTGACTCTGAGATTCCGTGCCAAGTTCTGCAGATATTGTCCTGGCAGCTCGCCCAGCCAGAGAAGGTCTGTGACTATAAATCCTCCCTTGCTGGATGTGAATGGGAAGAATTCACAGTCAATTAATAAAAAAGTTTTTTGTCGGGACAAGGAGTTTGCTTCATGTTCTTGGGAAGCCTCGGTCAGAACAGTATTAACCCCTAAGCCATGGGGAATCCTCACCAACAGAGTATAGTCTTTAGGTTTTTATGTACCAGTAGTGTGGTGACTCAGGAGGTTAGAAAGCTGGGCTGACAACTGGTAGTCTTGCGTTCGGGACCCGTTGCTACCACGGGATGGGGAGAGCTCCTGCTACGACCTCCCCCCCGATATTAGAACTACTGTTGATCTCCGCTCCTTCCGTAAGAAACTCAAGACCCACTTGTTCAAATTAGCTGGCCTGGCTCAATTGTAATCGAAAGCAAAATATAGTATAAGTGAATCCTGACCTTCCTGGATGGCATTTTAAAATTTTTAAATTTTGGGGTTTTAAATTGGTTTTAATGGTTTTAATGGTACTATTTTAATTATCGTAAAATAGTTTGGTTTGTACGGACTGTGTATTTAAGTTGGTTTGTCTGGTTTTGTGTGTTGCTTTGTTATTCTTTCTGTATATTGTCTGTACACCACCCTGAGTCCCTTCGGGGAGAGGGGGCGGTTTATAAATTAAATAAACTAAACTAAACTAAACTAAACTAAACTAAACTAAACTAAACTAAACTAAACTAAACTAAACTACATGCTTCATCTTCCGCCAACCCAGTGGTTGAAAAGCAGGCGACTGCAAGCAGATAAATGGGTACCACTTCAGTAGGCAACTTCATGGGGACATGGAAGGAGACCCCAACTGGGTGTCTCCCAGGCAACGGTGATGTCACCAGCAAATCCTTTCATCATGGAAGCACTTTTGTGTTTCCAATGTGGAAGTACCATAGTAGTAGCTCTGCGTGTAATTTTATTTTGATAATATTTTTAATTTTTTGTGCCCCACCCTCCTTATGCTTGTCTTTGATGCTAATAAAAGTTGATTGAAAAAGTAAGTTTTACAAGGTTTTACAAGATTATAGGCAGCTTGCTTGCTGTTATTCAGGATACTGTTTATAAGCGTTAGAGCTCGAAGCAATGTTAGAGACCCCATACACTCACTTCACAGTCTGTTTCTGTTGCTCCCCTCTGGGAGGAGGTGTCACAGCATTTCCAGCAGGACTACAAGATCCTGCAACAGCTTTGTTCCCTAGGCCATCTGTCTGGTAAACTCGCAGGATTCGTTTTTCTTGCCATCTTTCTATCTATCTACTTACCTACCTACCTACCTACCTACCTACCTACCTACCTACCTACCTACCTACCTACCCATCCATCCATCCATCCATCCATCCATCATCTGTCTGTCTGTCTCATTCTCTCTCTCTCTCTCTCTTTATGTATGTATGTATGTATGTATGTATGTATGTATCCATCCATCCATCCATCCATCCATCCATCCATCCATCCATCATCTTTCTCTATCTATCTATCTATCTATCTATCTATCTATCTATCTATCTATCTATCTATCATCTATCTATCTATCTATCTATCTATCTATCTATCTATCTATCTATCTATCATCTATCTATCTATCATCTATCTATCTATCTATCTATCTATCTATCTATCTATCTATCTATCTATCTATCTATCTATCATCTATCTATCTATCATCTATCTATCTATCTATCATCTATCTATCTATCTATCTATCTATCTATCTATCTATCTATCTATCTCTATCCATCCATCTATCTATCATATCTCTTTCTATCTCTCTGTATCTGTCTGTCTGTCTATCTTTCTGTCTGTCTGTCTATCTATCTATCATGTATCCATCCTTTTCTCTTCTCTTTTCTCTTCTCTTCTCCTCCACTCCACTCCACTCTCCTCCTGCTCTGCTCTGCCCTACTCTACTCTATACATCAAGCAATACTTCAAACAATATCTGTAATCAAATCAAGGGGAAATAGTAGGCTGGAAACTACCTAAAGTATCCTTTTTCTATAGCACTTGGGGAATTGTTTTTCCTATATTTTTTCACCTTTCTTTTTTTGACTATTTTAGAGGTGACAGAAATGGCTAGAATAAAAAGGTGTCACTAAGTGAACACACACTTATTTTCCAGGTGTCACAGAATGACTGAATGTAAGATTGGTAGAGGTCCTGTAGATTGCTCGGCCCAACCTCCTGCCTCTGGCTTGCATTAAATGATTGGAATGATTGCAGATAGCTTTACAATACAATACAATACAATACAATACAATAGTAGAGTTGGAAGGGACCTTGGAGGTCTTCTAGTCCAACCCCCTGCCTAGGCAGGAAACCCTATACCTTTCAGTAAGGAAATGAAGGCAGAGAAAAACATCCTACGCTAAACATTTCTTCTTTGTTTTAATGGCATTCTTATTCAGTTGGATGGAAAAATCAGTGACCTCTTTTAAAAAAATACTTTCTATTAGGGGATTTTTGACCCTAACAGATTTATTTGGTGACTAAGGTAAGGTGGCTCAGTGGCTAAGACATTGAGCTTGTCGATCAGAAAGTTCGGCAGTTCGGCAGTTCGAATCCCTAGCACCACGGAGTGAGCTCCCGTTACTTGTCCCAGCTTCTGCCAACCTAGCAGCAATTGAATTTAGACCATAGAATCAGTTATCCAGGATAACAGTAGAGAAATAAGATAGGGTTAGGGTTAGAGTTAGGGTTAGGGCTAGGGCTAGGGCTAGGGTTAGGGTTAGGGTCAGGGTCAGGGTCAGGGTCAGGGTTAAGTTTAGGGTTAGGGTTAGGGCTAGGGTTAGGGTCAGGCTTAGATTTAGAGTTAGTGTTATGCTCTGGGTTAGGGTTAGGATCAGGGTTAGAGTTAGGGTTAGGGTCAGGGTCAGGGTTAGGGTTACAGTTAGGGTTATGGTCTTGTTTAGGGTTAGGGTTATGGTCTTGTTTAGGGTTAGGGTCAGGGTCAGGGTCAGGGTTAGGGTTACAGTTAGGGTTATGGTCTTGTTTAGGGTTAGGGTTATGGTCTTGTTTAGGGTTAGGGTCAGGGTTAGGGTTAGGGTTAGAGTTAGGGTTCCAGTGTGGTTTAGGGTCAGGGTCAGGGTCAGGGTTAGGGTTAGGGTTACTGTTAGGGTTAGGGTCTTGTTTAGGGTCAGGGTCAGGGTTAGGGTTAGAGTTAGGGTTACAGTCAGGGTTAGGCTTAGGCTTAGGCTTAGGCTTAGGCTTAGGCTTAGGGTTAGGGTTAGGGTCAGGGTCAGGGTCAGGGTCAGGCTTAGGCTTAGGCTTAGGGTTAGGGTCAGGGTCAGGGTCAGGGTCAGGGTCAGGGTCAGGGTCAGGGTCAGGGTCAGGGTCGTGGTCAGGCCCAGGGCCAGGGCTAGGGCTAGGGTTACTACTCCCATTAGGTACCTGGAATAGAAAAAGACAACTAAGCCAAATCAAAGAAAGGAACATTCTCTCTCATTTCATTATTCTTTACGATCACGGCAACAAAAGTTTAGAGTTCTTAGTTGAGAAGTAAGGAAAATAGAAACAAAAATAGGCACAGTCAAAATGAGCCATTTGCTCTTCATGCATAACTTATCCTCTCTTTCGTTAGCATCCATTTATGAGCTGAAATCCTTCAGAGGGTTTCTTGCTAACTCAAGGCCTCTTGGGATGGTGAAGAGCAGAAAGCCCCTTAGAAATTTCTATCTGCCGACTCTATTGAGGTTCAAGAGATCCTCGTGTCAGTCTTTCCCTGAAGGAGAAGCATAGCAGATGCTTTCAAGATACATTTCCTGGCAGCTTTAAGGGGAATACAACCGATTGCCATTCATTCAGCCCTGACTGACTGGGTTTTTCTCCATTAGTTCAGCTGGTAATGGTTCCCTCCCTCCCCTCCCCCCAACAAAACTTGCATATACAACAAAATGATGTTCTCTGGTGCATCAAAACAGGCACTTAAACTTAGGAAAGAGGAGGAGGAGGAGGAAATGAAGTAGTAGTAGTAGTAGCAGCAGCAGTAGTAGTAGAAAAAGTACTAGAAGAAGAAGAAGAAGAGGAGGAGGAGGAGGAGGAGGAGAAAATAAGTACAAGAAGAAGAAGAAGAAGAAGAAGAAGAAGAAGAAGAAGAAGAAGAAGAAGAAGAAGAAGAAGAAGAAAAGTAGTAGTAGAAGAAGAAGAGGAGGAAGAAGAAGTGAAGTAGTAGTAGTAGTAGAAGAAAAAGTACTAGAAGAGTAGTAGTAGTAGTAGTAGTAGTAGAAGAAGAAGAAGAAGAAGAAGAAGAAGAAGAAGAAGAAGAAGAAGAAGAAGAAGAAGAAGAAGAAGAAGAAGAAGAAGAAGAAAATGTACTAGAAGGAGGAGGAGGAGGAGGAGGAGGAGGAGGAGGAGAAGAAGAAGGAGAAGGAGAAGGAGAAGGAGAAGGATAAGGAGAAGGAGAAGGAGAAGGAGAAGGATAAGGAGAAGGAGAAGGAGAAGGAGAAGGAGAAGAAAGCTAGGAGGGGGGGAAGGGTGGAGAGTGAAGTGGTGAAGAAGAGAAAGAAGGAAGAGTGGGAGAGAGGAGATATTGCTAAGTACTGGTAACCAGGGCACACAAATAGATAATACAATAAAACCATCAACAATTACCACTACTATTATGATGATGATGGTTAAACTTAGAAAATTAGTAAGATGAAGTATTTGAGTGAGATTTGACCAGAAGCCGGTATAGGCAAAAATCTGCGTGCAAAGAAAGAATTCAATATATTTGTACAAAAAAAGGAGCTTTGGAAACAGATAACACTGTAAAAACCCAAAGTGATTATTTTTTTTAAAGTACACTGCAGAAAAAAAAATAATCCAAGAGGCTTTCAAAGTAAGTCATCATGATAGCCTGATAAAGACAGAGGATGAAAGCCTCAGGCAAGGGGAACATATGACAATTGAAGGCAGACTTTCAGCATCAAGCAAGGAAGAGCAAGGGAAGATAACTCCAGCAAGCATGGGAAGAGAAAGAGAGAGAAAAACAGCAACAAAAGAAGAATAAGAGATGGTTTTAAGAAGCCTGGGGAAATCAGAAGGCAGCACGAAAAGAAACTTTGTTTTATTCTCGTCTAGGCATAAAGATAACATACAAAGACTTTAGTTCTTCACTTTTTGGGCAAAACTCTTTTTTTTTGTCTTTTTTGAAAAGCTAAGTTCTCCCTTCCATGCTCCCTCCCCCCCTCTCCTTTCTCAATTCTTCCTCTGTCATTTCCTTCGCTCCTTCCTTTTTCCCTCCCTCCCTCCCTCCCTCTCTACTCAGCCTTCTCTCCATTCTTCCTCCGTCATTTCCTTCCTTCTTTTTTCTTTCTTTCTTTCTTTCTTTCTTTCTTTCTTTCTTTCTTTCTTTCTTTCTTTCTTTCTTTCTTTCTTTCTTTCTTTCTGTCTGTCTGTCTTTCCGTTCTCCCTCCCACTCCCTCTCTACTGAGCCCTTTCTTCATTCTTCCTCTGTCATTTCCTTCCTTCCTTCCTTCCTTCCTTCCTTCCTTCCTTCCTTCCTTCCTTCCTTCCTTCTGTCCTCCCGCCCTCCCTCCCTGTCTACTCAGCCCTTTCTCCATTCTTCATCTGTCATTTTCTTTCTTTCTTTCCTTCTTTCCTTCTTTCCTCCCTCCCTCCCTTCCTCTCTACTCAGCCTACTCTCCATTCTTCCTCTGTCACTTCCTTCCTTCCTTCTTTCTTTCTTTCTTTCTTTCTTTCTTTCTTTCTTTCTTTCTTTCTTTCTGCCTTTCCTTTCTTCCTCCCCCCTCCCTATCTACTGAGCCCTTTCTCCCTTCTTCCTCTGTCATTTCCTTCCTTCCTTTTTCCCTCCCTCCCTTCCTCTCTACTCAGCCTACTCTCCATTCTTCCTCTGTCATTTCCTTCTTTCCTTCTTTCTTTCTTTCTTTCTTTCTTTCTTTCTTTCTTTCTTTCTTTCTTTCTTTCTTTCTTTCTTTCCTTTCTCCCTCCCCCCTCCCTCTCTACTGAGCCCTTTCTTCATTCTTCTGTCATTTCCTTCCTTCCTTCCTCTCTCTCTCCCTACCTCCCTCTCTCCCTGTCTACTCAGCCCTTTCTCCATTCTTCCTCTGTCATTTCCTTCCTTCCTTCCTTCCTTCCTTCCTTCCTTCCTTCCTTCCTTCCTTCCTTCTTTCTTTCTTTCTTTCTTTCTTTCTTTCTTTCTTTCTTTCTTTCTTTCCTTCTTTCCTCCCTCCCTCCCTCCCTTTCCCAAAAGAATTGGAGCATCCCTTGAATGCCATTAGCATTGACAAAATTCCCTCCCATCAATTGCAAAAGGCAGTTTTACTTGAAACAACTTACACCCTGTGACAATACTTTTAATCCTCTCAAGAAACAACACCGGCCTATCTACCCCAGTTTCTTGGGAAAGACTCATAGGTGGGGTTGCTCCTGCTTCGGCACGGATTGGGTGAACCAGTAATAGCGGTAGCAGAAGGCTCCGCCCATCTGCCTGGACACTTCTGTGCATGCGCAGAAGCATTGCGCAGAAGCACACGAGTAACAAAATTGGCAACCCACCACTGGAAAGACTCGCTAGGCAGACAGAAATGCCCAATCCAATCTTAAATTGACTATGCAGTGAACCATAAAAATAAAATGTATATGCAAAACCCAACTTATACTTTAAATTTAAATGAGGCCCAACTTCCAGTAACCCTGCATGATCTACTCTAATAATTCCTTCCACAGATTTTTTTTAAAAAAAGCATTGCACCAAACAAACCTGGATAACAATAAACTCTGTTCTTTCCAGTAAAATGATTAAAACGTTTGCATCTGTAATCCATGACCATAGCAATTTCCTCCCCTCCCAATGGCACCAATGGAACGATACGTTTGATGTGGATGTCTTGAGTTGGGCTGGAAGAATCTGGAATATTCTAGAGGCGGATGTAATGAGTCCTTATGAAAAAAATACCCTTGATCTTTTTTCTTAAAAAAAAAAAGTTATTACATTTTTGGCACCTTGAAACTCTTCCGCAACTTCTTCAAAGCGAGGCTTCCCAAAATCAGCATCAAACGATCCGCTATAGGTAAAATATCGTAATTAACCTGCCTGAGAATCTTATTAAATCTCTCCGTAACATAATGAGTTTACTTAACCAGACCTGAAACTCCCAGTAGGATATCTCGTGCTGACGAGAGAGAGAGAGGCGGGGGTGATTTGTATTTATTTTAAAGATTCTTTTACCCTCTTTTTCACAGCTCAAGACAGCTTACAAACTAACAAACTAATTAAATAAAAGAAACATCAATATTTAAACGTGAAGGTAAAACAATCTGTACCATTCTGTTGAAGATACCAGGCAAATTTGAACATAAAAATAAGAGCCAGGCAAAGAAACCCCATCCAAGAGAGATTTAATTGTTGCTGAGCATCAGATTTTTTTTTCCAGATCTGGACCAAATATTAAGAAGTTTGCTTCTTTCAGCTGAGATTCCTATATTAAAAGCAGGACTGCAATCCTGTGTGTCATTACAAAGGGATGGATTGGGTGATGGTGGTGGGTGTTGTTGTTGTTGTTGTTTTTTACAATTCTTGTTTAAATTGTACTCAATATATTTTGAAGAAGGTCTCATCATTATTACTTTTCTCCTAAAAAATTTCAGTAAACAACACCGTGAAATTGGGATTGTGTGCTCCAGCTGCAGGGGAAGAAAAGAAAGGAAAAGAAAAAAGGAGCTTGAAGAAAGGAAAGGAAAAGAAAAAAGGAAAGGAAAAGGGGTGGAGGAAGAGGAGAAGGAGAAAGAGGAGAAGAGGGGGAGGAGAGAGAGGGGGAGGAGGAGAAAGAAAGAGAAGGAGAGGAGGAGGAAGAAGAGAAGGAGAAAGAAGGAGAAGGAGAATGAAGGCGAAGGAGAAAGAAGGTGAAGGAGAGGAGTAGGTGGATGAGAAAGAGGAGGAAAAGGAGGATGAGAAAGAGAAAGAAGGAGAAGGATAGGAGGAGGATGAAGAAGAGGGAAAGGAGAAGGAGGGGAGGACGAGAAAGAGGAGGGAAAGGAGGAGGAGGAGAAAGAAGGAGGAGAGGAGGAGGAAGAGGAAAAGAAGAGGAGGAGAAAGAAGGAGAGGAGGAGGAAAAGGAGGAGAAAGAGAAAGAGAAAGAAGGAAATGGAAAAAGGAGGAATGAAGAAAGGAAGGAGACGGAGGAGCACCCCATCGGTCTGCTCGTCGTCTGTCTCTGCCTCGCCCTCCCCTTCTTCGCCCGCCTTCCGGCTTCTTCCCCCTTCTTCGCCCTCGCCCGCGCCCTCCGTTCCCTCTCGTTCTTCGTGCCTCCTCTTCGTCATCCCTTTTCGCGTTCCCCTGCGAGTCGCTCTTCTGCCTTCTATCTCTCCTCTCGCTTCCGCCTTCTTCGCCCTCGCCGCTCCCTCCTTCTCGCCTCTGCATCTGCCGTGCCTCCTCTTCACCCTTTCTCCTTGCTACGCTCATTATGTACATCTCCTTCGCCCTCCCTCTCCTTCTCTCCTCCAGCTTCCTCGATCACCATGTTTCAGTTTCTTTCCTCACCACAATAATCACTACCCCCCCCGAGCCCCCCCCCCCCGTGCCCGGAAACTGAATTGTGAAAGCACCCATGCCGACTCGCGCCCACCGTGTACCTACCCCGTAAATTAGATAAATATATAAATTCAACTAACTCCCAACTAAACAATCAACTGTGCAATATAATAAATGTTATAAAAATCAAATAATTTAAACCAAACACACCAGTCCAAGTCATTTTGAACAACACCCCCACGCAACCCTTCCTCTCCCCAGCCCTCCCCTGTATCCCCACAACACCACCAACGAAACCCCCAGTACCCCCCCCCTATACAGGCTGACAGACGGCTAGGAGATTGGTGGAGAAATTGATCACAAGGACCCCCCCCACGACTCCCCCCCCCCCCCCCCCCCCCCCCCCACCAACACTCAGACCCATTATGGTCAAAGTGCAGGCCCTTGAACTCCATGTGACTCCACTCTTAATCCCAGTTTTTTAGATTCCTGGTGCCTACTTCTCTCCATGTGCTGCTTTGTAATTATTCAGCTGTGTCGCCATTATTCATTAGTTAAGATTAGAGAGCAAGCGTGTTTGTGCTCCTCATGCATTTGAAACTGGCAGATAAATAACTTTGATAAGGCCTATTAACCTAATAGCCATTCTATTGATTAACAAGGAGAACAATTTTATCTGTCTGCCACAATTAACTGTTCCTTTAATGGCCCTATTGGCTAATTTAATTGTTTCTCAATCATATTAAAAATACAACGCATCCCTCCCTTCTGGTTCCATCCTGTTTTTTCACTAGAAAAGAACAAACATTTTTTTGGGGGGGATGTCCCAATCCCCAAGTCCCGGCCACAGCTAACAAACTGGGAATTTGACTAAATCCTAAGTGAATTTGGGTGAGAAGTCACTGCTTTTTCTGGATGTAAGGCAACATGGGAGGAGAACAGAGCCTGAGATTCACTAAAATTAAATCAACTGGTTCCTTAGACTGTTAGGGTTTGGACTGGATGATCTAAATTCAGTATTTCTCAACCTTAGCAGTGTACGATATCTACACTTCAACTGGTAGTTCAGAAAGTGCTTTTTCAAGAGGCAACTGGACTTTCTTTTTCCTTGAAGATGTTTTGTTTCTTGTCCAAGAAGCTTCTTCAGTTCTGACTTCTGTTATTCTGAACTTCTGCTGACTAGATTCTTGTGTATTCAGTAGATGTTAGAAATGTAAACAGACAGACAGATGAGGGATGGATAGATCGATGAATGGATGGATGGTTAGATAGAAATAGATTATAGATAGAGAGATTAGATAAATAGAATGATAGAAAGACAGAAAGATGATAGATGATAGATGGATAGATGGATGGATGGATGGGAGAGAGAGAGAAAGATTATACATGGATAGAATGAATGAATGGATAGATAGATAGATAGATAGATAGATAGATAGATAGATAGATAGATAGATAGGAGGGAGGGAGAGAAAGATTATACATGGATAGATAGATAGATAGATAGATAGATAGATAGATAGATAGATAGCCATAGAGATGAGAGAGAGAGAGGAGAGAGAGAGAGAGAGAGACTAGATAGACGATAGATAGATAGATAGATAGATAGATAGATAGATAGATAGATAGATAGATAGATAGATAGATAGATAGATAGATGGGAGAGAGGGAGGGAGAGAGAGAAATATTATACATGGATGGATGGATGGATAGATGGATGGATGGATAGATAGATAGATAGATAGATAGATAGATAGATAGATAGATAGATAGATAGATAGATAGATAGATAGATAGATAGACAGACAGACAGACATACAGGCATACAGGCATAGAGACAAGAGAGAGAGAGAGAGTACGCCATAGACTAGATAGATAGACGATAGATAGATGATAGGTTGATAGATTGATAGATTGATAGATTGATAGATTGATAGATTGATAGATTGATAGATTGATAGATTGATAGATTGATAGATTGATAGATTGATAGATTGATAGATTGATAGCCATAGAAATGAGAGAGAGAGAGAGAGGAGAGGGAGAGAGAGAGGGGGGGACATAGACTAGATAGATAGACGGTAGATAGATGATAGATAGATAGATAGATAGATAGATAGATAGATAGATAGATAGATGATAGATAGATAGATAGATAGATAGATAGATAGATAGATAGATAGATAGATAGATAGATAGATGGGAGAGAGGGAGGGAGGGAGAGAAAGATTACACTTGGATGGATGGATGGATGGATGGATGGATGGATGGATGGATGGATAGATAGATAGATAGATAGATAGATAGATAGATAGATAGATGGGAGAGAGGGAGGGAGGGAGAGAAAGATTACACATGGATGGATGGATGGATGGATGGATGGATGGATGGATGGATGGATAGATAGATAGATAGATAGATAGATAGATAGATAGATAGATAGATAGATAGATAGCCATAGAGACTAGATAGATGATAGATAGATAGATAGATAGATAGATAGATAGATAGATAGATAGATAGATAGATAGATAGATAGATAGATAGATAGGATGGATGATGGAAATGAGAGAGAGAGGGAGAGATTATAGATAGATAGATGACAGAAAGAAAAGAAAAGAAAAGAAAGTAAGCCGAGGAAAGCAGAACTGCACTGAAACCGTCTCAATGGTAGACATGGAAAGACATTGGGAAGAGAGTCATTCCTCATTGGCAACAAAGCTAAACAGCAAAGGTGCCAGCACTTTGACCCCATTCATCAGGATGAAACACCGGGTTCAAACAAAGGTTAGAAAAATGACAAGGACTGCTTTATCGAAGTTTGCATTCATCCCCCACCCTCCTGAGCCAATATATAACACTCGGGTGCCAGCGAAAGAGACAAAACGGACTTCACTTCCATTCAAGCTTCAGTGCTCAAGTTCTTTCGGCCGCCTCCAGTCTGCAGGAAACGATGCCACCGTGAGATTTCATTAGCCCTGTTGCTGCTTCCTATCCTTTCCCCCCCCAGTTGCCTTCGCACCCGGCCATTCCTCATTGAAGTAATGGGTGATAAAGGCGAACAGATTTTATATGCTTTAAGGCTTAGCTGTCCTTGGACGTCATCGGAACAAAGAGGGATGTGTTGGTTCAATATCAGCAGAGCTAAGAATGATTTAAGATTGCCTACCTCACAGGCTTGGCAATGAGATGAATTCAGTGTCACAGAGACGTGGTAGGCAGAAGAGACCGCAGGGGTGTGCTTGTTGTCTTGGGGGCGGGGGAGGTGTCAACCACAAATAAGAAAGACTCTGATTTTGACAATTTGAGGCAGAATTCAAAGGCTCCGGTTGGTCAATTAAATACAGGAGGGGGAAAAAAGAAATCCAGCCAGGGTAGCTTCCGTCATTGTCAAGCACATTGTTTATTTGTCAAATTTAAGGGAGCCAGGCCATCAGAGAAATGATGGCTGGACACCATCGAAGCTGACACCAGGCAGAGCATAGAGAAGCTCAAAGAATGAGTGAAAGTTTGGAAGATGTGGAAGGAGGAAGGGGGGAGAAAGGGAGGGAGAGAGACAGAGAGATGGAGATGGACAGACAGACACACAGAGGATATAGGGAGAGAGAAATGGTGATAGGTAGATGATTGCTGGCTGGCTGGATAAATAGATATAATAGATAGATGCATAGAGAGATGATAGATTATATATATAGAGATGATAGATAGATAGATAGATAGATAGATAGATAGATAGATAGATGATAGATAGATAGACAGACAGACAGACAGACAGACAGACAGACAGATAAATGGATGCATGGATGCATGGATAAATAGATATAATAATAGATGCATAGAGAGATGATAGATTATATATATATAGATGATAGATGATAGATAGATAGATAGATAGATAGATAGATAGATAGATAGATAGATAGATAAATAGATAGATAGATAGATAGATAGATAGATAGATAGATAGATAGATAGATAGATAGATAGATAGATAAATGGATGTATGTATGGATGGATAAATAGATATAATAGATAGATGCATAGAAAGATGATAGATTATATATAGAGAGATGATAGGTAGGTAGATAGACAGACAGAGAGAGAGAGATTAGAACAGAGAGATATAATAGATGGATGGATGGATGGATGGATGGATGGATGGATGGATGGATGGATGGCTGGCTGGCTGGCTGGCTGGATGGATAGATGGGTATAGATGGACAGGTGAGAGAGAAAGTGAATGAGAGAGAGAGAATGAGACAGACAGACAGACTGATGATATTACTTAGTTGGGTAATGAAACAATTGCAAGAAAACAACCAAGCTCAGATATAAGGTAGAATAGATAGACAGACAGAAAGACAGAAATAAGGAGAGAGGGAGAAGGAGGGAGACACACACACACAGAAACGGAGGGAGAGAGGGAGAGAGAATGGATAGACAGAGATAGTCAGATGAACAAAGAAGAGAGAGAGAAAAGAAGAGAGGATTCCACCACCCAAAATGACGTGGCTGTCAACTAGAAAAGACATAACAGGGCATATGTGGATATCAGTGAGAAGGAAACTTCACTTGACGAACAATCAAACTTGATTCATTATTTTCAATGTGATGGTTCCAAAATTGTTCAGATCCACCATCTGAAAAGAAGAAGGAGAAGAAGGAGATCTAAACTGCATGCCTTTATGCAAATGAATGAATCTATCTAGACAAGGTCCCAGGTGGAATTATCAAAGAAAGTACAGAGAGAAAATGTGCCACTAAGCTTTAGCCTCTCCAGCTGTTGAGTTTCTTGAGGCTTACCCTTGTTGCCCTTCGCATGAAAGTAGCTGGCAATTAAATCTGAGTTTTCACCACTTCCCAAAGGAGGAGGAGAGGGAAAGAGGGAAAGAGAAAAGTTCTTGAACATAGTTTGTCGAAAGGCTGGGTGAATATGCAATTATTCTAACTGCTTCCTATGAAACAGAGCATGATTGTCAAAGAGTTAGGTCAGAAACACTTCAACAAACTTTGGGAGTCAAAGAAAGAAGGGTGAAGGCGGATTTTAGATATGAGGGGTCCTGGGCGCCCTCTGAGCTTGGATGTTTTCTTGCAGATGTTTCCTTACCAAATTAGTTAATATCAGTCTCTCTCTCCCCCTCCTTCCTTCCCTCCCTCCCTCCCCCCTCTCTATCACTCTATCTATCTATCTATCTATCTATCTATCTATCTATCTATCTATCTATCCAACTATCATCTATCATCTATCAATTTATCAACTATTATCTATCTATCATCTACCTATCTATCACCCATCCATCCATCTATCTATCTATCTGTCATCTGTCATCTATCTATCATTTACTTATCTATCTATCATAGATGGAATATCTATGGAATATCTATCTAATACCTATCTAACAAAATGAAAATCAATGTAGAGAAAAGTAAAGTCTTACACTTAAATAAGAAAAAAACAAAATGACACATAGAAACTGGGTGAGACCAGGCTTAATAGCAGTGACGGTGAGAGGGATCTTGGAGTCTTAGGGGACAACCAGCTAAATATGAGCAGAAGCATGCAGAGGCAGCCAAAAAAGCCAATGCAATCCTAAATTGCATTAACAGAGGGATACAATCAAGATCAGGTGAGATACTAATACCACTCTATAAAGCCTTAGTAAGACCACACCTAGAGTACTGCATCCAGTTTTGGTCATCACGTTATAAAAAAGATGCTGAGACTCTAGAAAAGTGCAGAAGAGAGCAACTAGTATGATGAAAGGACTGGAGGCTAAAACATATGAAGAACGGTTGCAGGAACTGGGCATGGCTAGTCTAGTGAAGAGAAGGAGCAGGGGAGACAGGATAGCCGTCTTCCAATATTCTTGAGGGGCTTCCACAGAGAGGAGGGGGCCAAGCTATTTTCCAAGGCCAGGTGAGGAATAATGGATGGAAACTGAACAAGGATAGATTCAACCTGGAAATAAGGAGGAATTTTTTGACAGTGAGAGAGCAATCCACCAATGGAACAGAAGTTGCTTTCGGAAGTTGTGGGAGCTTCATCACTGGAAGCTTTCAAGAAGAGATCGGAGTGCCATTTGTCAGAAATGGTGTAGGGTCTCCTGCTTGGGTGGGGGGTTGGACTAGATGACCTACAAGGTCCCTTCCAACTCTGTTAATCTGTTATCTGAATCAAGGGAGTGAACCAAGCCACTCTTCCAGCCTGACAAATGCTCTCTTCCCCTCTTCATCCTTCAACGTTCTTTTGGAAAACAACAACAGAAAAGGGGAGGGGGGGAAAGTCATAAAACAAGGTCATAAAGTGTGGCAGATGTTATCCTTGATGTCAAGAAGGTCCGATAACTTATATGCCTGAAGGTGGCAATAACAATTTATGTAAAAAATATAAGAGAGTTAAAATAATATGCACTCCATCTCATAAAATTTGAAAAGAAGTCAAAGATATTTATGACAACAACAGAAGCACTTTGGGGGAATTGATTGTTCTGGCAAGAGAAAAGTGAGGGACTATTCTCCTGTGGTTGCATGTTCACACACACACACACACACACACACCCTTTCTGTTGTGGTAACTTACTGAAGTTTCCTGGAGTTTTTGTCAGGGGGAAAAAAATCAGACTAAACTGCAAAGCAAGATCAGACAGAAGATTTAACAGATTTAACAGATTAACAGAGTTGGAAGGGCCCTTATAGGTCATCTAGTCCAACCCCCTGCCCAGCGGGAGACCCTACACCATTTCTAACAGATGGCAGTCCAGTCTCTTCTTGAAAGCCTCCAGTGATGGAGCTCCAACAACTTCTGAAGGCCAGCCATTCAATTGAATAACAGAGTTGGAAGGGACCTTGTAGGTCATCTAGTCCAACCCCCTGCTCAGGCAGGAGACCCTACAACATTTTTGATAAATGGCAGTCCAATCTCTTCTTGAAAGCCTTCAGTGATGAAGCTCCCACAACTTCCGAAGGCCAGTCATTCCATTGAAAAACAGAGTTGGAAGGGTCCTTGTAGGTCATCTAGTCCAACCCCCTGCTCAGGCAGGAGACCCTACAACATTTTTGACAAATGGCAGTCCAATCTCTTCTTGAAAGCCTCCAGTGATGAAGCTCCCACAACCTCTGAAGGCCAGCCATTCCATTGAATAACAGAGTTGGAAGGGACCTTGTAGGTCATCTAGTTCAACCCCCTGCCCAGCAGGAGACCCTAGACCATTTCTAACAGATGGCAGTTTAGTCTCTTCTTGAAAGCCTCCAGTGATGAAGCTCCCACAACTTCCGAAGGCAACTTCTGTTCCATGGGTGAATTGCTCTCTCACTGTCAAAAAAATTCTTCCTTATTTCCAGGTTGAATCTCTCCTTGGTCAGTTTCCATCCATTATTCCTCGTCTGGCCTTCATGTTCTTGTGCATTAACAGGAAGCTCAAATGCAAAGCCCAAGAGAAGGTATAACAACCCCTCACTCTCAACTCCATGTGGACACCTGCCCAGAAACATCCATGTGCTTCCTGAGCAGTGGGCTTCACATTTGGTTACCACTGGGTGCCCCGGTTCCCAGGTGCACATGCCCTTCTCCACACGCACCCACTCTTCTGCATATGTGCTTTGCTCATGCGTGCGCCTTCTGTACATGCACCCGGCCACAAAAACGTGCCTAAATAGGACAGCATAGAGTTGGGGCCGGTGGATGGGCCTACCTGTGATTTCCACTACCGGCTGAATGCCACCGCTGTAAATTTCTACTCCATCAATAAATGGACCCTCTTTCCAATCAGCCTCCAGCCTCCATTTTGTCTCCAGTGACTTTGTCCCGGCTTGGAACTGAACAAGTTGGGTATTTATTCCAACAATATCAAGCTGGCTTCTTTGGGGAACAAAGCTCTCAGCTAGTTAGTCTCCATCAGTCAGCTGATTCTGCTGATCATGGCATCACAAATGTCAGCAACATTACACCTTTATGGGACTGATTGCAGCGGGTGCCCCTCCTCCTCCTCTTTCATTCCGAAGGAGAAAATATATGGATATATGATGAGGTCGTATTCCGTGCACTCCAGGTAGAAGAACAGCAAGGAAACAGGAGTGAAATCCAGCAGGTTCTGGAGAACCGGTAGTGTAAATTGTGAGCACTTCGGAGAACTGGCAAATGTCACCTCTGGCTGGCCCCAGAGTGGGGTGGGAAGGGAGATTTTGCAGTATCCTTCCCCCAGGAGTGGGGAGGGAAAGGAGATTTTGCAGTATCCTTCCCCTGGAGTGGGGAGGGAATGGGGATTTTGCATTATCCTTCCCCTGGAGTGGGAAGGGAATGGAGATTTCGCAGTATCCTTTCCCTGGAGTGGGGAGGGAATGGAGATTTTGCAGTATCCCTCCCCTGGAGTGGGAAGGGAATGGAGATTTTGCAGTATCCTTCCCCTGGAGTGGGGAGGGAAAGGAGATTTTGCAGTATCCTTCCCCTGGAGTGGGGAGGGAATGGGGATTTTGCATTATCCTTCCCCTGGAGTGGGAAGGGAATGGAGATTTCGCAGTATCCTTTCCCTGGAGTGGGGAGGGAATGGAGATTTTGCAGTATCCCTCCCCTGGAGTGGGAAGGGAATGGAGATTTTGCAGTATCCTTGACCTGGAGTGTAGTGGGAATGGGGATTTTACAGTATCCTTCCCCTGCCATGCCCACCAAGCCACACACATCATGCCACCCCACCCCCACCAAGCCACGCTCACAGAACCGGTAGTAAAAAAAAATTGAATTTCACCCCTGCAAGGAACCCATTGTATTATACAAATCGATATGAGGTTCTTTTCCCATTTGAATTTCATTTTCTTGGGGAAGCGATACCTACTGCAAATACAGTCTGAAAAGGCTGGGGGTGCCCGGGTTGATTAACCCACAAAGGCACGTATCGATTTTCAGTGCGCCAAGCTCAGGCCGGCGAGTAATGCAATCGTTAGATTTCCCGAGTAGCAGCCCCGTTTGGCTCCATGGAAATCCAGATATGCGATATCATAAAGTTGTAATTGAAGCATGTGCCTTGATGCACGCACGCACACACACACATGGTGAGCGAACATAATTGAAAGCGCATCAGGGCTTGTGAACTGCTCCAATCGAGGAGGAGAGAAAGGAGGTGATTAATACTGTCTATTAATGAATGCCGTCCAGAGGACGGGTGTCAGAACTGCCCTCCTCAGCTTCCGTCTTGCTTTGCTAGAGGCCACCCTGCCATAGACGAGGAGGGGGAGGATACTACTGGAAAGAGGGAAACCTTGGTGCTCTCTGAGCTTGACTGCTTCCTTGCAGATGTCTCATGACCCAACTAGGTAACATCATCAGTGTTAGAACGGACAGGGGTTTGTGGGTGGGAGGAGGAAGAAGAGGAGGAGAAGGAGGAAGACTGTGGGGTCCTTGGTGCTCTCTGGACATGGTTGTTTCCTTGCAGATGTTTTATGACCCAACTAGGTAACATCATCAGTGTTAGAATGGACAGGGGTTTGTGGGTGGGAGGAGGAAGAAGAGGAGGAGAAGGAGGAAGACGGCGGGGCCCTTGGTGCTCTCTGAGCTTGGTTGTGTCCTTGCAGATGTTTCATGACCCAACTAGGTAACATCATCAGTGCTAAAATGCTGACAATGTTTTGCTTCTCTGGCTGTTGATTAGGCATGTTTTCAACTATGCTGATATATATATATATATATATGCTGGTTTTGTTGCATTCGGGTCTTTTCCCGTGTAAGGTTGAGATTGTCTTGGCAACGTTTCGGCAGGATCTCACCTGCCATCTTCAAGCTGTGGGCTTAAAACACCCGTGAAAATCTACGAAAACATACATATATATGTGTGTGTGTGTGTGTGTGTGTGTGTGTGTGTTTGTGTGTGTGTGTGTGTTTGTGTGTGTGTGTGTGTATGTTACAACCCCTGGTATGACTAAATATGGGAGGAAGGTCACTACTCCCTCTTTCTGTCCTTCGGCTTATCACAAAGACCATGCAGGCAGAAAACCATATTTTTATTTTATTTATATATATATATATATTCCATTCTGATTCTCTGTTGCAACTCCTGCCTTTTCAGAGGATCCCAGCCTTGTATCATTCTTAAAATCATTGAAAACCAAGTTTGTTTGTTTGTTTGTTCATATCCTGCCTTTGTTATTTTTTACTCAAATTGTCCTCTCTAACCTGAGGATAGAGTGATTACAGCCTCTTTATTGCTTCACCTTGTTTTGGATGGATTTGTGTTGGCTTGGTTTTAGAATTTTGCTTGTTCGCTGCCCAGAGATATTTAGGAGCCAAGCAACCTCTTAAATAATTCATTCATTAAATGAGCAAATAAATATTAAAGTTTCCTTCCCAGAGGAGTTTGCTGAATTAAAAGATCAGAGCCGTAAAATCACTGAAGTAAACAACTATCAGCGAAAGCCAGCCACCAGCAAGAGTTAAATGCCTGCAGTGTAAATTAGCAATAAAATCTTATAGGTTCGCATATGGAGAATTTGGCTTTCCTAAACTGAAAGGTAGCGAGGGAGACAATGGCTTGATTTGTCATAAGGCAGCATTTTATCCATTTATTTGTATTTCTACAAGTTCCATCACTTTGCATTTAGAAAACAATTTCAAGCAGGCAATAAAGACATCAAGATAATTTTGACTCCTTGGGGTTATGCATATGCAGTTTTATTAGCAATGGAACAGTTTGAGTATCTTATTGTTTTCTTTTGCCCTTCCTTCCTCCCTCCCTCCCTTCCTTCTTTTTCTCTCTCTCTTTCTTTCTCTTTCTCTCTTTCTCCTTCTCCCTTTGTCCCTCCCTTCCCTCTCTCCCTCCTCTCTCTCTCTCTTCTCTTTCTCTCTCTCTCCCTTCCTTCCTTTCTTCCTCCCTCCCCTTCCTTCCCTCCTTCCCTTTTCTTTCTTTCTTTCTTTCTTTCTTTCTTTCTTTCTTTCTTTCTTTCTTTCTTTCTTTCTTTCTTTCTTTCTTTCTTTTTTTATTTTATTTTATTTTATTTTATAACAGAGAATATCCATCTCATCCCCTCCCATCCCATTCTATCCTAAACTCAATATAGAACCTTAACCCAAAGACTTACAAAAAAGGGATCTATAAAAATTCCCTATTACACCTTATTTGGATGCAGAGACTGAAACAAATATTCCCGTTTGGTCTGAGATCTTTTTTGCATATTCTAGTAAGCCGTCAATCAGGACTGGCACGGCTGAAGCAACGGTCCGGCCCAACGCTTACATTAAATGCTACGCAAAATTCATTTCTTTCTGCCTTCTCATACGGTTCAATAACGCAACAACAAGGAGCGGGTGCAAACAACGTCCTGCCACAGATGCGGCGTGAAGATGGAAGGCTGTGGGTAAATTCCAGGAAAATATAAGTTCTGCTTCATGATTTGGAACAAGATTCATTGAGAGATTGAACTGAATGTCGTGACTTGTTTCCCGAAGCCCCCAATTCCCCCGTAAATATGCATGCGCCAATTCCTATTGAATTCTGATTGATTTCAAAAGGGAGCTCTTTATGACTCCTTAGGCCAGGGATGGCTAGCCTTTTGTTGTCGCGTGCTAGAAGTGCGCGCCCGCACCCATAATGCAATGCGTGTGCAACAAAGACACCCACGTCCTGCTCCCTCCACATGCGTGCGCTTCCCCTGCCCCCGTGCATGTGTGCGTGACCCCCTGCGCTCCCTCATCCCCTGGACATGCACCACCCCCCACACCCCATTTTGGGCCTAGTAGGCCCCACTGCAACCTCTTGGGAGGCCACGGGGGGCACACTACACCTGTATCCCATTTTGGGCCTAGTAGGCCTCTCTGCAGCCTCTTGGGAGCAAGAAATGTGGGGGGGGGGGGGAGACACCATCTTGTGCCCCATTTTGAGCTTAGTAGGTCTCCCTCCAGCCTCCTGGGAGCAAAAATGGGCTGTGCAGTGGGGGGGGGGGCATACCACAAACCCCATGCTCCCCCCTTTCCCTGTGCATGTACGTGCCCCCCCTGCCCCCTTGAATGTGCACATGAGCCCCCGTGCCTGCAAGTGCGTCTCTCGCATGTACACTTCCCCCCGCACATGCGCGGCAGAAACCCAAAAATCAGCTGGCTGTCAGGAGGTACGCACGCATATGCAGTGGAGCTGAGCTGGGGTGATAGCTCAGGTACCCGTAGAGGGGGCTCTGCATGCCGCCTATAGGCCCCCGTGCAGTGGTGGGTTCAGGATCCCGTTTCAAGCGGTACGGTTGAAACGGGCCCGGCGTTGTCCATATGGATGTGTGCAGCGCACGCATGCGTCTTACCGCTTCCGCGACACTACAGCTGCTCAGTGTTGCATTGTGCAGGTGCTGTATGCGCCTTGCGTGGAAGCGCCGAAGACTTAAAAGACCGGTAAGGAGCTCGGGTGGGCAAGTTATCCAGTGCTCCGGGCAGTCTCTGGTACGACCGTTTCACCATCACGGCCTGAGGCATTTCTCATTTTTCTAATTTTTGCTCTGAGAACATTACAGATCGTCCTCGGCTTACACCGTTCAAGGTGACAACTCTCCCTTAGGCCCAACTCCTCTCCCCAGGTTGTCGCTGTGGGGAAAATACGAGGATGAAGGAACGTTACGTATCTTCAGCGCCAGGAGTGATTCACCAAAATAATAAAGATGGGAGAAAAAATCGAGCAGATAAATAAAAAGTTAAAAAAAAAACCAAGCATGCCAAAACTTTTGAAGGATGCTGCTGTCTTCCTGAAATTAAATTTACACCTCTGACATGTACCTTTGAAGGACTCCCAAATCAACACAACCTATCCGTAGGCTCTAGAAATTGAAAGTCACCAGAATGTTCTAGCAACTGTTCTGTCAGACCTGGAAGCCATCTTTTACTTTGGGCCTTCAGGCCTGCCACAATTTCTACTGTGGGAAAATGAGGGTCTTACTTGGAACCCTGACTTTTTCCCTTCTTTCAAGTGGAGTTTTGATATTGTCTTCAACTCTTTTTTCTTTCCACTCAGTAAAAAAAATTTTTTAAAGAAAAAAAAATCATATCCATTTTTCCTCATAAACCCGACTGAGGAAATGAGGGGAAATAAAAGTTTATTTTATTTTGTGTTTTGTGTTGTGCTTTATTTTGTGCTTCATGCCCGCATTGCGAAGATAAGGACATGAATCCTTATTTTCAGCTTTCTCCCGGCATTTTTATTTGTCGTTTTAATGGATTTTACTTAATTTCAAAAATCTGTAAATTGATTAATGTCTTGTAATGCTTTGCTTCTGTTTCTCCAGCAGTTGATTGATCGATGCCTGGATGGCTAGACAACAGATATGGAAATGGATGAAATAAGACGAACATAATTATGAAGAAATTCAACAAAGATAGTGAGTGAGGCTGGGAAGGGAGGGAGGAAAGGAAGGAAGGAAGGAAGGAAAGATAGGGAGGTAAGAACAAAGGAAGGAAAGCGAGGGAAGGAAAGAAAGTGAAGGAAAAGAAAGGGAAGGAAAGGAAGGAAGGAAAGAGGGAGTGAGGGAAGGAAGGAAGGAAAGATAGAGAGTGGGGAGGGAAAGAATGAATGAAAGATAGAGAAGAGGAGAAAGATAAGGAGGAAAGGAAGGAAGGAATGAAAGAGAGAAGAAAGAAGATTGAGAGTGAGGGAAGGAATGATAGGAAAGGAAGAAAGAATAAGGAGTGAGGAAAGGAAAAAAGATAGACAAGGAAGGAGAGAAGAAAGGAAGGAGAGAGAAGGAAGGAAATATATGGAGTGGGGAAGGGAAAGAAGGAAGGAAAGATAGAGAAGAAAGGAAAGATAGTGAGTGAGCATGGGAAGGGAGGGAGGAAATGAAGGAAGGAAGGAAAGATAGGGAAGAAAGGGAGGGAGAGAGGGAATCAAAAGCTCCCTTGGACTTTACTTTTTAGATGCATGAAGATAATTGCAGTCCTGCAATTGGAGGGGAAATGCATAAGGAAATTCACAAGGAAAAAAAAGGCATAAAAAAGCATAGTGGCTCATCCTTTCCTTTTGCTCCTTTTCAAGGTGTTTTATACCTGCATCTGGCAGATTACACTGAGCCTCCTTTTGAGGAAGCCAAACAGAGAAAAAAAAATCCACCCAAAAGGTGGAACTCCGTTTCCCGGTGGACGCCGGTGGACCCTTTCGCTTACGCTGCATTTCTTCTGTGTTGATTTGTCTACTGAAGGAGGCACGAGTGTGGCCTGCCAATGTAGTTACGATTAACGAAGGAGAGTGATTAGGAGCAGGGCAAATGAGCGGTGGGAAATAATTGTTGCAGGAGACATTGCACGCAGTGTAATTGGCACACGACTTCCTTAAATGACATTCATCCCTCTTCCCCTCCAGCCTCTTAGCTTTTTAAAAAAAAATTTGAACAGGAACATCATTAAAAAAAAATACGATGAAAAAAGAGAGAGACTAACGCAAATCCAACAAACCACGAAGGGAAATTAAAAGCGCAGAAAAGAGAAATAGAAAAAAAAAATTAAGGAAACACAGTAAAGCAGGGGTGTCCAAACTTGGCAACTTTAAGACTTGTGGACTTCAACTCCCAGAATTCCCCAGCCAGCCTGGCTGGCTGGGGAATTCTGGGAGTTGAAGTCCACAAGTCTTAAAGTTGCCAAGTTTGGACACCCCTGCAGTAAAGGAATAGACAGGAAATCGTTATTGTTAGTTGCGAAGTCATGTCCGATCTATTGCAAACCCATGGACAACATTCCTCCAGGCCTTCCTGTTCTCTGGAGTCCATTGAAGCTCACACCGATTGCTTTGGTGACTCCATCCAGCCACCTCCTTTTCCGCCGTCCCCTTCTTCTTCTTCTGCCCTCCGTCTTTCCCAGCATGAGGCTCTTCTCCAGGGAGTCCTTCCTTCTCATTAGGTGGCCAAAGTATTTGAGTTTCCTCTTCAGGATCTGGCCTTCTAAAGAGCAGTCAGGGTTGACCTCCTCTAGGACTGACCGGTTGGATGGCCTTGCAGTCCAAGGGACTCAATGCAGGAGTCTTCTCCAGCACCAGAGTTCAAAGGCCTCCGTTCTTTGGCGCTCAGCCTTCCTTATGCTCCAACCTTCACAGCCATCCATTGCAACTGGGGAAAACATCACCTGGACTGTACGCACTTTTGTTGACAGAGTGATGTCTCTGCTTTTAGTGCGCTGTCTAGATTTGCCATAGCTTTTCTCCCCAGGAGCGAGCCTCTTTTAATTTCTTGGCTGCAGTCCCCATTTGCGGTGATCTTGGAGCCCAGGAAAATAAAACCCGTGAGTAACTCCACAGGAAATATATATAAAGAAAAAGGATTTCCACCTTCATCGCAAAGATAATGAAATAGTAGTACAAATGGTCTCGGATTCTCCTGTGAGTCCTTTGGGAGAAGGGCGGCATATAAATCCAATAAAAACAAACAAGAAACAAACACGGTGGTCCTCGTCATACAGCAGCTTATTTAGTCACCATTCAAAGTTATAACGGGGCTGAAAAGAAGTGATTTATGATAGCTTTTCCCACTTATGCCCCTCGTAGCATCCCCGTGATCATGCAATCAAAATTTAGACACTTGGCAACTGACTCTTATTTATGACTGTGGCAATGTCCGGGGGTCACGTGATCTCCCTGTCAGTTGACAGCCAACAACAACTGTGCTGCTTCACTTAACAACGGTGTTGAGAAAGGTTGTAAAACGGGGCAAAGCTCCCTTAACAAATGCCTCGCTGAGCAACAGAAATGTTCAGCTCAATTCCGATTGCAAGTTGAGGACAACCCGTAACTAAGTACCAGCTCCTCCTACCCATAAACAGACTGGCAAATATATTCATCTATTATTTATTTATATTTCATATTTCTGAATGGCCCGTTTCCCTCCAACAGGGGCCCAGGGTGGTGTACCAAGGGGGTTACCGGTTCAGACTGATTCAGCCAAACCGGTAGAAATTTGGCGGCCTGGGTCGCTGGAACCGGCAGCAACGCAGGCCTGCCACGCCCCCGAACCGGTTCTCCTACGACGACGCCATCTTGATTTTCAGTTCTGTGCACGCGGAGAACAGTTTTCATTGCAGAACATTTTTTTTATTTTTTAATGTTTTTTTTAAAAAAATTTTTAGCTTTTTATTTTGTTTGTACAAAGGTCACATCTTTGCAACACATTATATATTTTTCACATATCTGTTGTGATTCTTTTATCTATACAACTAAATCTTTTCTAACTATAGCTTTATATATGTGTGTGCATTTACATTATTTCATACATTTTTTTTTCATTCTCTGTATAATATTCTATATATTCTTTGTATATTTGAGTCGTTTCGTATTTTTGTATTTTGCTTTCCTGCTTCCCCCTCCCCCTCTTCTAGCCAATTATACAATAAATCCCATATGGAGTAATATTCAGATTCTTCTTTGTCTTTTAGTTCTTTCGTGAGTCTATCCATCTCTGCACACGCCAATATTTTTTTTTATTTTTATATTACATTTTCTTCTGTTGATGTATAAATATTTTTCCAGTTTTGTGCCATTGACCTTTTCATGTGCAACGGCGCACAATTTTCCATGCTGAACCGGAAGTAATGCCAGCAGAAACCCACCCTTATGGTATACCACATAATATAATTGATGACTAAAACAACCTATAGAAATGAACGTTAGAAATTAAAAATGAGGGTTCAACTTTCCAAAATCATAGCAGAATGACAATGAAACATCAAAAAGGAGGGAGAAAAATCCTAAGGGATTTTTAAAAACCTCATTTACATCTAGGGAATTGATTTTAAAAAATATATTGTGGCTATAAATTTTCCATAAAAGAAATTTACTTGGCAGCAGGGTCCATAAAACAAATTGGATTCACACTGATCTAAACATCCGTTCCCAAAGGATTGTTTTAGCGCATCTCCAAGAATTAAGGTTTTGACATCACACAGACATGCACGGACATTGTGTTTCCCCCAAAATAAGCTCTAGCATGATTTTTTTCAGGATGCTAATAATATAAGACCTATCCCTAAAATAATCCCCAGTTAAGATCGTATTCCTCCCCAAAATAAGACCTAATGAATCTTTTGGAGCAAAAATTAATATAAGACTTGGTCTTATTTTGGGGAAAATATGATGTGGGCGAAATATGTTTTCCCCCAAAATAAGCCCTCCCCAGATAATAAGCCTGATTGGGCTTTTGAGCGCATGCGCTAAAATAAGCCCTCCCCAAAAATAAACCTCCCCAAAAATAAGCCTTCCCCAAAAATATTGCAACAGAGCAACGGCCAAGAGGTGACCACGCTCGCCTCCTCCCGCACCTCAAAAATAATAAGACCTCCCCAAAAATAAGGCCAAGTGCTTATTTCAAGGGTCAAAAGAAAATAAAACCCTGTCTTATTTTCAGGTAAACAATGTATATATGCCTATGAATATATTGTATATATACATTGTGTGCGTATATGTATACACAAACACAAAACACAAACACTGGAAAGATGGCAAATGTTTCCCTGTTTCCTAATTTTCAGCATCTACAGTCCATCAAGTCTGTTTTCCCATATGTGATGGGTCACTGCTGCACTGGGGGAAACATTATAATTTTATTCCAAAGCTAATGGTCAAAATGGGGGACCAGCCTGCAATCCGTATTAAAATCAACAAATTAACTGGATGGAAGGCTGAGATAATGTCTGTCGGTTGCTTCCATCTCGAATACCCCCTTCTGTGAAATTTCACTCTCCACCTCTTGGAGATGTCACAGAGAACTGCTTCCATTAGACACAAGTGTCTCCCACGCTTATCTGAGAAGTCACACACAGCCAAAGTTGTATCAACTGTCTCGTCTCCTTCCTTCTTCCATCAGCCTGGCCGAATTGAAATTCTCATTGTTCCCCCATCTTTTGCAAATTTTCTTTCTTTCTTTCTTTCTTTCTTTCTTTCTTTCTTTCTTTCTTTCTTTCTTTCTTTCTTTCTTTCTTTTTTAAATTCTGGCTTCCACGTTACTGCTTGATAATGGGTTCTGCTGGTATGCTGTTAATGTTAGCCCATGACATTATAATTTGTAGCATCCCCAAACCTCCTTCTGTCCTAGAGGCACTCACTCCATGGGTGGGCTGCTAGGGGTTTGCAGGGAAAACCTCTAGCTAAAATTCTGTGCGGTCCAAAGAACCCCCAAATCCCACTCCTGGTGGGCCCCACCCACTCACCCCTCCCTTCCTCTCCCAGGAGTCCTCACACGGGTTTTGGATGCAGTAAGTGCAGGGCACACACAGAGCAAAGGTGGGTTCCTAACTAGTTCGGACCGGTTCAGCCAAAGACTTAGTAACTCGGCTGGACATGCGCCTGAACTGGTTCTGTCACTCTGGTGCCACCATCTTGTTTTTTTTGCTTCTGCCAATTTATTAGTTTTGGGACCCCAAAGATTTTACTTCTTGGCAGATTACTGAATTGATATGCCACCGTTTGCATTATAACAACCCTCCAAGCAGCGTAAAACCATTTTTAGAACTACTAAGTGTAAAACCAACATTAATACCGTTAAAGTAAAAAACCAACGTTAAAACCAGTCTTTAAAATAATATTCTCGCATACATCCCTCGGCCAGCCGTCCTGGGAGAAGAGGATCCATTCTGACTTTGCATAAATCTTCGGCTCAAATTGTCTAGTAACTGCAATTATTCCCAAGCAGCCGAAATTTGAGAAGTTGTAAAAGACTTGGCATTCCATAATGACATGCTTTAATACAATTTCGGGTCTCGGATTCTCCTGCGATAGACAGCAAATGGAGAGGCATAAAAACCTAATTGCTGTAAAGGGGAATGTTATACCGATGGTGACATTTCAGAAAACTCAGAAATCTGTTTTTCTACAGCAAGGCTGATGTTTTATGGCCGATGGTTGGGACACGCCATTTGTTCCCGAAGCTGAAAGGGGGGAAAAAGGCCGGGCGAGCATAAGACCAGGGGCGTAATAACATCGGCCGCATCCCACTGGACTGGACGGGGTTTGCCAAGGAAGAAGCTACCTCTGGGTATGTGCAGAAGCATGCGTGCGTGCGCACACACACACACCAATTAGGAAGAGTTGCATGTAAAAACAAGGGCGGGCTAGAAAAAGCCGTATATCATAGTTGTTAAGGGAAATTGTATAGGAAATCTTGAACTTGAACGGATGCCATAGTAACAGAGAATGGATTTTCGGGGATCGACAGCAATCAGTTTTGATGATTCTGAGAAAGTTAAGCAAGGTTGGGCTGTTTAATATCGGGTGTGCGTTGCAATCCTGCTCCCCTCCCCACACACACACCATTTCAAAAATAATGTATGAAAGAAGGTTAAGAGAATGGCTGGTCAAAAAATCACCAGTAAATTCCCACAGCATAAAGCTGAAGTTAAGCCTGGAACTAACCTGTCTCCTAATCAATTAATGATTAGATCCCCCTTTGCTCAGCCGACTCCCCTTCTCCCATCCTCCCCAACTTGTTTTTGTAGTATTTTGTCTCTTGAATACTGTTAACCACCCAGAGTTATCCTGTGGTACATGAATGCGGGAGCCAATGCATGGTAGTGGTTAAAATGTTGGGATTATTCTGTGTGTGTTTGTGTGTGTTTGTGTATGTGTGTGTCTGTCTGTCTGTCTGTCTCTCTCTCTCTCTCTCTCTCTCTCTCTCTGTGTGTGTGTCTTTCTCATCTATCTACCTATCTTACCTATCTATCTATATCATCTATCTATTTATATCTATCTATTTGTCCGTCCGTCCATCCATCTATATTATCTATCTCATCTATCCATCTATCTATTTATATCTATCTATTATCTATTATCTATTATCTATCTATCTATCTATCTATCTATCTATCTATCTATCTATCTATCTATCTCCACCCATCTACCTATTTATCCATCTATCCATCCATCCATCCATCCATCCATCCATTCATCTATCTATTTATCTATCTATCTATCTATCTATCTATCTATCTATCTATCTATCTATCTATCTATCTATCTATCTATCTATCTATCTATCTATCTATCTATCTATCTATCATCTCTTAAAAAATCTAGTGGAGAATCACTTAAATATGAGCCAGCAGTGGGCTACAGCTATCAAAAAAGCCAACACATTTCTAGGCTGTGTAAAAAAGATGTGGAGACTCTAGAAAGAGTGCAGAGAAGAGCCGTTAGGGGACTGGAGGCTAAGACATATGAAAAACAGTTGCAGGAGCTGGGCATGTCTAGTTTAATGAAAAGACCCACTAGGAGTGACATGTTAGCAATGTTCCAATATTTAAGAGGCTGCCACAAAGAAGAGTCAAGCTATTCTCCAAAGCTCCTGAAGGCAGGACAAGAAGCCATGGATGGAAACCAATCAAGGAGAGAAGCAACCTAGAACTGAGGAGAAATTTCCTGACAGGGAGAACAATTAATCAGTGGAACAGAAGTTGCCTCCAGAAGTTGTGAATACCCCAACACTGGAAGTCTTTAAGAAGATGTTGGATAGCCATCTGTCTGAAACGGTATAGTGTTTCCTGCCTAAGCAAGGGGTTGGATTAGAATAGAATAGAATAACAGAGTTGGGAGGGACCTTGGAGGTCTTCTATTCTAACCCCCTGCTTAGGCAGGAAACCCTACACCACTTCAGAGAAATGGTTATCCAACATCTTCTTAAAAACTTCCAGTGTTTAGGCACATGCATGGATGGGGCATGTGTGACAGAGGTGGTATTCAACAGGTTCTGACCAGTTCTGGAGAACCAGTAGCAGGCATTTTGAGTAGTTCTGAGAACCGGTAAATAACATCTCTGGCTGGCCCCACCCCATCTATTCTCTGCCTCCCGAGTCCCAGCTGATCGGGAGGGAATGGGGATTTTGCAGTAACCTTCCCCTGGATTGTGGAGGGAATTGAGATTTTACAGTATCCTTCCCTGCCACGCCCTCCAAGCAACGCCCACCAAGCCATGTTATGCCCACCAAGCTATGCCCATAGAACAGGTAGTAAAAATGCTTGAATCCCACCACTGGCGTCCAAGGGAAGTGTTCACGCACACGCTCACATTTGCAAACTGGTAGGGAAAGTAAGTGAATACTACTCCTGGTTGTATTCAAGGACTACTAATATGGGGAAGACCAAAGGTACCTTTTCTGGTCCGGTGGTCATTTTGGAGACTCAGAAAATCATCTCTGCTCTGAAAAATAAAGTTGTAAAAATGAAGAGAATGGAACATCAAAGAGGAAGGATGGGGAATAAAATGAAAGGTAGGAAAATAACAAAATGGCTCTCAATGGTTTCTCACCGGTGGGTTTGCTGTAATAAGAGCAAATGTTCTCCCTTTTGGTTTCTTTATTTAATTAGGTCCTCTTTCTGTCTCATTGCCCAGAGAGTATATAACAAAGATGAAGAGCTGCCTTCCTAGGTATGTTTTATATTGCTGAATAAAGAGAAGCTGCTGCAAATCAGCTCTCAATCTCTTTAATAAATTAGACAGCTGTACTTGGTGCCATCAATATAAAACCTTGTCTGGCTAAATGTCTGGCTAAATAACCTGCAAAGGAATTCTATTGTAGCTGGTGAAGTTCCCTTCGATGTGTTGCCTCTTTCAAGGAGAAATGTCGGAGGCAGTGGTGGGTTCTGGTTGTACGTCCCAGTATGGGCGTATCGGTGGCTGCTGGGAGCAGTGGCCACCATACCGAAATGGTGCTCTGGAGGGCCTATCTGCCCTGTATTTAAGCCAACCGGGCCATTTGCGCATGCATGCACAGTTTGCGATGGGATCCGGAACCCACCACTGGTCGGAGGGTATCTTTTTTCATAACTGGCTGACCAACCGCACTCAACGTGTAGTCCTCAATGGAACTGCATCTACATGGAGGGAAGTATGCAGTGGAGTACCCCAAGGCTCTGTTTTGGGCCCAGTACTCTTCAACACCTTCATCAATGATTTGGATGAGGGAATAAATTAGGAACTCATCAAATTTGCAGATGACACCAAGCCGGAAGGAATAGCCAACATTCCAGAAGATAGGCTTAAGGTACAGAAGGATCTTGACAAACTTGAACATTGGGCACTATCTAATAAAATGAAATTCAATGCCGAAAAGAGTAAGGTTCTACATTTAGGCAAGACAAACGAAATGCACAGGTACAGTATAGGTGGTACTTTGCTCAACAGTAGTAACTGTGAAAGGGATCTTGGAGTCCTAGTGGACAACCATTTAAATAGGAGCCAGCCGTGTGCAGCAGCTGCCAAAAAAGCCAACACAGTTCTAGGCTGCATAAACAGAGGGATAGAATCAAGATGACGTGAAGGGTTAATACCACTTTATAATGTCTTGGTAAGGCCACACTTGGAGTGTTGCATCCAGTCGCCACGATGTAAAAAAGACGTGGAGACTCTAGAAAGAGTGCAGAGAAGAGCAACAAAGAGGATTAGGGGACTGGAGGCTAAAACGTATGAAGAACGGTTGCAGGAACTGGGTATGTCTAGTTTAATAGAGAGAAGGACTAGGGGGAGGAGAGGGAAGGGAAAGGAAGAGAAGAGAAGAGAAGAGAAGAGACCTCTTGAAAAAGCATCCTTAAGACAACTGTGACCTGGATGACTGAGCATCTCTACTTTTTAGCTACACAATTTGGGATAAAGACCCTTTGACTGGTGCGAGAGTAGGAATGGATTTCCAGAGGGAAAGAAATGCAGACTACAGGAACCATTAAGCACTTACTCGGGTGACCCTGAGGACAGAGATAAACCTCCAAGTGGCCTCAACGACCCTCTAAAAGGATGCAAAGGACCAGCTGCCTGCAAGGAGTATAAATCGTTCCATTCCCAACCATCCTGTCAGAGCTGAAGAAGCTTCTTGGATGAGAAGCAAAACGTCGTCAAAAGAAAAACAAACAAACAAGAAAGTCCAGTTGCAACTTGCAAAAGCAGCTTTGGTATAAATCAACCTATAAATAATCCAACGGTTTGCTAAATCGGACAAAATCCACTTTGAATACAATCTAATTTCTCTGCACGCTTCCGCAGCCCTGATCTCGGATCATGATAGACGGCCTCTTTATAGACCTCTCAGGGATTTTAATGGATTGTGAGCTTAATGAACTATAATGAATAGTCATTCTAATGAAGGGGAAATTATCCATAAGAATGCAAAAAGAAAAGGGGGAGGGGGCATAAAATGCCACAATGTGCTAAGATGGTCTAAAACAATGATGTGTCAAAGAAACAGAAGAAGCTCCAAGTAGACGGATGGATCAAGTATCAAGTCGGGATCTGGACTCCCAACATCAAGACCTGCCAAAGGTCAGCTACATCTTCATTGTCTCCTAATGTTCCAGGACAACAGTGAGGGAACTCAAATGGTCAGAGCCAAAAGGATACCGATAGAAGAGAATATTTGTACGAATGAAGGCAAATGTAGATGGATATAGGATAACATTGCAGGATCCAATGGGGACTGTTCACCGGGGCAAGAGGTTTACGCTTTCCTTTCCTTTTCTTTATTTCTTTTCCTTCCTTCCTTCTCTTTCTTTCTTTCTTTCTTTTTTATTTCTTCCTTCCTTCTTCCCCCATTCCCTCATTTCCTCCCTCCCTCTTTCTTCCTTCCTCCCTCCCTCCCTCCTTCCTCCCATTACCTCCTCATTTCCTTCCTTCCCTTTTTTCTTTATTTCTTTCTCTTTCTTGATTCTTCTCTCCCCCCTCCTTCTCCTCTTCCTGCCCTCCCTCCTCCTTCCTTTCTCCCTCTCCCCATCCTCTCCTCTTCTTCCTTCCCTTTTTTCTTTATTTCTTTCTCTTTCTTGATTCTTCTCTCCCCCCCTCCTTCTCCTCTTCCTGCCCTCCCTCCTTCCTTCCTTTCTCCCTCTCCCCATCCTCTCCTCTTCTTCCTCCCTCCCTCTCCCTCCCTCTTTTCTTTCCTTCCTTCTTTTCTTCCTCCCTCCCTCCTTTCTTTCTTTCCTTCATTCCTTCTTTTCCTCCCCCCTCTCTTCATTCCTTTCTTCCTCCCTCCCTCCCTCCCTCCCTCTCCTCTCTCTCGTCTCCCTCCCTCTCCCCCTTCCTTCCTTCCTTCCTTTCCTTCCTTCTTTTCTTCCTCCCTCCCTCCCTCCTTTTTCCTTCCTTCCTTCTTTTCTTTCTCCCTCCCTCCTTTCTTTCTTTCCTTCCTTCCTTCTTTTCCTCCCTCCCTCTCTTCCTTCCTTCCTTGCTTCCTCCCTCCCTCTCCTCTTCCTCCCCTCCCTCCCTCCCTCTCTCCCTTCCTTCCTTCCATCCATCCATCCATCCTCCCTCCCTCCTTCCTTTCTCCTTTCTTCTTTTCTTTCTTGCAATTTTCAGGTGCAGGCCACTGTACTTTCTTTGATGTGGTTCTTCGCCTGCTTTGACAAAAAGAACAATTTTATTTCACTGGAAAGAAACACCTCCTCCTGGTTTTAAAGAGCCCACTGGGTATGTGCCTGCAACTTGTTTCTGAAAAGTTTGCAAGTTCTAAAAATGAGAAGGCGAAACCATATGTTTCCATCTGGTCTAGCTTTAATGATAAATTTAAAGATTGAATTAATATTTTATCACTGTCATTATTATAGGAGTTTTTCCTCTCTTTTATTGTTTCCCTCCATTAATTAGTTTTCTTTTCTTTTTTGGCTTGCTTAATTTATTTTAATCACCATTTTTGTATCTAGTTTTTTTTTCATCACCGTAAAATTACCCATCCATATTTTCCCTTTCTTGGATCTATCAGGCTTTGCATTCAACCATAAACAAATTTTAAAAAAATAAAAAGGTAGAAGCCACAATCATGTGATGCCTATGGAATTTCTCCATCATCCAGGTCATGGTTGACCCAAAGGTGCTTTTTCAAAAGGCAACTGGTTTTTAGAATAGAATAGAATAGAATAGAATAGAATAGAATAGCAGAGTTGGAAGGGACCTTGGAGGTCTTCTAGTCTAGCCCCCTCCCTAGGCAAGAAACCCTATACCGTTTCAGACAAATGGCTATCCAACATCTTCTTAAAGACTTCCAGTGTTGGGGCATTCACAACTTCTGGAGGCAACTTCTGTTCCACTGATTCAATTGTTCTAACTGTCAGGAAGTTTCTCCTCAGTTCTAAGATGCTTCTCTCCTTGATTAGTTTCCACCCATTGCTTCTTGTTCTGCCCTCAGGTGCCTTGGAGAATTGTTTGACTCCCTCTTCTTTGGGGCAGCCCCTCAAATATTGGAAGACTGCTACCATATCTCCCCTAGTCCTTCTTTTCATTAAACTAGACATACCCAGTTCCTGCAACCGTTCTTCATATGGGTGGATGGATAGATAGATAGATAGATAGATAGATGGATGGATGGATGGATGGATGGATGGATGGATGGATGGATGGATGGATAGATAGATAGATAGATAGATAGATAGATAGATAGATAGATAGATAGATAGATGATAGATACGGATAAAAGGAGTAGATGATTAAAAAAATGGAAAAAACTGTTCAATAAATATTAATTAAAAAAAAAAAGCTCTGCCCATGCGCAAAACCTTTAAAAATGAAAAAAAAATGCAATGAAAATTGTTCTGCACATGCGCTCGAACCAAAAACAAGATGGCACCGCCATAGGAGGACCGGTTCGGGGGCGTGGAAGGCCTGGTTTGCTGCTGGTTCCAGCGACCCAGGCCGCCAAGCTACTACCTATTTGGCCAAATCAATCCCAATCGGTAGGAACCCACCTCTGCTCTGGTTCCATTGACCGACCCATCATGCAATATTCCTATTGGTGAGCTCAGAATCATCCATGGTTGCCAGCAGATCATCTAACTTGTTCTTGCATTTCTACTGTCATGGGTTGTAGCCTGAGTGGTCTTCTTCTTACTTTACTTTTACTTTTACTTTTACTTTTACTTTTACTTTTACTTTTACTTTTACTTTTACTTTTACTTTTACTTTTACTTTTACTTTTACTTTTACTTTTTACTTTTACTTTTACTTTTACTTTTACTTTTACTTTTACTTTTACTTTTACTTGTGCTTATAGACCGCCCCCTCTCCCAAAAGGGACTCGGGGCGGTGTACAGTCCATACAAGAAACACGCGCGAACAGTGGAGCGGAAGGAGCGCGCGATCGTGCGATCGGAGAACCACACTATCACATGAATAGTTAAAAATTAGATAGTTAAATTATTAAATAAATAGATATAGATATAGATATGGAGGAGGTTAAAAAGAACTGTACAGCTAAGTAAAGTGTCTAAAATATAGTTTTAAAAACCCCTAAAAAATATCCCATAAATTAAATTTAAAAACAATTCCCCTAAAATACCAGTTAAAAATATATCTGCCGGGAGGTAAAAGTTATGAATGTGCCAGGCCAGCTAATCGGAACAGGTGAGTCTTCAATTTTTGTCGGAAGGAGCGGAAGTCGGTGGTGGTTCTAATCTCGGGGGGGAGGTCACGATCCAATTGTGAAATGGTCTTCCCGGGGACCCTCCCTACTGCTTCCTTTAATATCTAGGAAGTGAAAGCAAATTAATTCTCCTCGGCGATAAGTGGATGATGTTCAGATGTTTCGAATGCTGGTTTATTGCCGCCTTCCTCCCTGCTGATTTTAATAGCCTTTTATTTTCATTTCTTGTTATTCGGTTATGACTGTTTCAATTACAGGATCCTGTTATTGTTGCTGGTAGCCGTTGAGGAATTTTCTGCAAAATAGTAAGAGGCAGCGTTTTTCAAACCCAGAGGCAATTAGGTGATAAGAACACCACGGCCACGAGAGAGTTAGGGAATATTTATATCAGTATTTTATCCCATCATTGCCATATCTGGTTTATTCATGAACCAGGGGAAGTCTACTTTGAATCACTTTTTAATCATTGTCAACATCATTACGCCATTACGTTTCAATAATGCAATACAATACAATAGCAGAGTTGGAAGGGACCTTGGAGGTCTTCTAGTCCAACCCCCTGCCTAGGCAGGAAACCCTATACTGTTTCAGACAAATGGCTATCCAGCCTCTTCTTAAAGACTTCCAGTGTTGGGGCATTCACAACTTCTGGAGGCAACTTCTGTTCCACTGATTAATTGTTCTAACTATCAGGAAGTTTCTCCTCAGTTCTAAGTTGCTTCTCTCCTTGATTAGTTTCCACCCATTGCTTCTTGTTCTATCCTCAGGTGCCTTGGAGAACAGTTTGACTCCCTCTTCTTTGTGGCAACCCCTGAGATATTGGAACACTGCTATTGTTTCTCCCCTAGTCCTTCTTTCTCTTAAGCTAGACATACCCAGTTCCTGCAACCGTTCTTCATATGTTTTAGTCTCCAGTCCCCTAATCCTCTTTGTTGCTCTTCTCTGCACTCTTTCTAGAGTCTTGTTTCGTCTTGTCTTTAGTAATAAGAGAATAACAGAGATGGAAGGGACCTTGGAGGTCTTTTAGTCCAACCCACTGCTCGAGCAGGAAACTCAGGGGGAGCATGGGTGCCAGCGTTGCTGATGGTTCTTTTCATGTTCACTTCGCTCGTGTGCGCATTACGAGCGTTGCTGGCGCATGCGCAGCTCAATGCAAATTGTTCTGCCCATGCGCAAGGACCATTAAAATGTAATAAAAACCTTGGCCAGCCTGGGTCACTACTGGTTTGGGTGACACAGGCCAAAATACCACTATCGGTTGGCCCAAACCGGTGTGAACCGGTAGCAACCCACCTCTGAGAAAAACCTATACTGTTTCAGACAATTCGTTCTCCAATCTCTTCTTAAAAACTTCCAGTACTGCAGCACTCACAACTTCTGCAGGCAAGTTGTTCCACTGATTCATTGTTCTCACTTATAGGAGTCAAGCCTGAAGCTGACCCGACTGAAGCCAATGGCCGCTTCCGTGTTGCCACACTGGAGCTGAGAGATAGGAGAGCGGGAATTAAGATAGAGGGGAATCTGCCAAAACAACATATTTTCTCTTGGGAAACATATGGTCGGAGGAAGGCAGAGTGATGCAACCAGTGGTGGATTGCAGGTGGTATGCCAAGGTACGGGCGTAACGGAGCCTGCCCGGAGCACCAGGTACCGTTCCGGTACGGTGCTCTGGAGGGCCTACCCGCCCGCCCGAGCTCCTTACCTGTCCTTTACAGCCTTCGGCACTTCCACGCACTCACATGGCGCATACAGCGCCTGCACGACGGTCTGCCGAGCAGCAGGAGCATCGTGGAGGCTTGTGGAGGCGTTGCTGGAAAGTACATTGCATGCACGCATTGCGCGCATGTGAGTGCACGCCATGCACATTCATGTGGAGGATGCCATTACTGGTTGCAATGGGATCCAGAACCCACCGCTGGATGCTACCCAGCTGCCAGTCCACACCATGATTGGACCATGTGACTGATTGTTTTGAGAAAGTAGAAAAGCTTTTTACTTTGAATTAGGTAAAAACCATGGGAGACTTCAGAGTCGGTTTTCACCAGATATGTGCATATTATATATTATATAGTATTATATATATAATATATATATATATATTATGTGTGTGTGTGTGCTTGTGTGTGTGTTGTGGTGTGTGTGTCTGTGTGTGTGTGTGTGTGTTTGTATTTGTACTGATACAATAAACTATATATATATATTTGTGTGTGTGTGTTGTGTGTGTGTCTATGTATGTATGTATGTATTTGTGCTGATTAATAAATAAAGGGAGACTAATATAGATCTATTTCAAGCTATTTAGCTCTCATCAGCTGGTCATAACCTTAGTATTCGGGTCTTTTCCCATGTAAGATTGAGATTGTCTTGGCAACGTTTCAGCGAGATCTCACTCGCCATCTTCAGGCTGCTGTCTTGGGCTTAAACAGCCTGAAGATGGCAAGTGAGATCTTGCTGAAACATTGCCAAGACAATCTCAATCTTACACGGGAAAAGACCCGAATACAACAAAACCAGCATACCTATACCCGTGAAAATCTACGAAAACAAATATATATATAGTGTCACACCCCCTGGTATGCCCAAATATGGGAGGAATCTACATGCCTCGGAGTTTTGCTTGCTATGGATCTATTACTTGGAACCCTGACAATGGAAAATTCCTCCTTAGTTCTAGGTTGATTAATTTCCATCACGCTACAGTTGTGCTTCTGGGCATTAAAGTGTTACAGGTATTTCCCTTTTGTAGAATAGTTTGGATGGCTGCATCTTCTTAGAATCATTTTATGTGGGCGGAGGAGAAAAACTAGGGGTGAATATTGGTGTAGATGATTTCTTCACTTAAAATGAGTGTTGGTGTGTCTCTAAGGGGCTTTTCCAAAAGTGAACTGCCACAAAGAAGAGAGAGGTCAACCTCTGGGTCAACCAGAGGGCAGGACAAGAAACAAGGGATGGAAACTAATCAAGGAGAGAAGCAACCTGGAATTAAGGAGAAACTCCCCAACAGTGAGAACAATTAAGCAGTGGAACGATTTTCCTCCAGAAGTTTGGGTGCTTCCATCCTTGGAGGCTTTTAAGAAGAGACTGAACAGCCACTTGTCTGAAAGGGTATAGGGTCTCCTGTTTGAGCAGGAAGTTGGACTAGAAGACCTCCAGGGTACCTTCCAGCTCTTTTCTGATTGGTTCATTTTCTTGTTTTTTCCTCCCCTTGAAAATGTTTCGCTTCTCATGCGAGGAGAACTGAAGAAGCTTCTTGGAGGAGGAGCAAAACTTTTTAAAGAAAAAAAAAATACCAAGGAAGTCCAGTTACCTTTTGGAAATGTACCTTTGGGACAACCATGAGCTGGATTATTGAGCATCAAAACTGCCCAGGCCATTTCCAAACCTTCTTGGCTTTGTTGTCATGCCAAAATGTTCTGGTGATTGTTGTCCCAAACAAAGCCAACCACCTAATCTATGAAGGTGAGCAGATTAGCAGAACCCCTCTTTCCAGGTTCAAGCAACGAAAAGGAAGGATTCATTTCTGAATACAACCAATGGAAAGGTGAGGGGGGAAATTATCCTTGCAAGTAGAGTAGAGTAGGGTAGGGTAGAATATTATAGGGTAGGGTAGGGAAAAGTAGAGCAGGGTAGGGTAGGGTAGGGTAGGGTAGAGTACAGTAGAGTAGAATAGAATACAGTAGAGTACAGTAGGGTAGGGTAGGGTAGCGGAGAGCACAGCAAAGTAGAGTAGAATAGAATACATTAGAGTAGAGTAGAGTAGAGTAGAGTAGAGTAGAGTAGAGTAGAGTAGAGTGTAGGGTAGGGTACAGTATTGTTGAGTAGAGTAGGATAGGGAAAAGTAGAGTAGGGTAGGGTAGAGTACAGTAAAGTAGAGTAGAATACAGTAGGATAGGGTAGGGTAGGGTAGGTAGGGTAGGGTAGAGGAGAGGAGAGCAGAGCAAAGTAGAGTAGAATAGAATACATTAGAGTAGAGTAGAGTAGAGTAGAGTAGAGTAGAGTAGAGTAGAGTAGAGTAGAGTGTAGGGTAGGGTACAGTATTGTTGAGTAGAGTAGGATAGGGAAAAGTAGAGTAGGGTAGGGTAGAGTACAGTAAAGTAGAGTAGAATACAGTAGGAGTAGGGTAGGGTAGGGTAGGTAGGGTAGGGTAGAGGAGAGGAGAGCAGAGCAAAGTAGAGTAGAATAGAATACATTAGAGTAGAGTAGAGTAGAGTAGAGTAGAGTAGAGTAGAGTAGAGTGTAGGGTAGGGTACAGTATTGTTGAGTAGAGTAGGATAGGGAAAAGTAGAGTAGGGTAGTGTAGAGTAGAGTAGAGTAGAATAGAATACAGTAGGATAGGGTAGGGTAGGGTAGGGTAGGGTAGGTAGGGTAGGGTAGGGTAGAGGAGAGGAGAGCACAGCAGAGGAAAGGAGAGTAGAATAGAATACATTAGAGTAGAGTAGAATAGAGTAGAGCAGAGCAGAGAAGGATAGGGTAGAGTACGGTAGAGTACAGTAGAGAGTACAGTATGTAGGGTAGGGTAGAACAGAACAGAGCAAAGCAGAGTAGAGTTGGGTAGGGTAGAGTAGAATACTCTACTCTAAAGTAGAGTAGAGCAGAGCGCTCAGCAGCAGAAATTTTAGGTTCAATAGTGGTTGATAATCAAGAACTACCTCTACCCATAATAAAGCTGCCAGAGTATAACCATAACCTTTTTGATTCCCTGAATTTTAAAATACCACCTGGGGTGTTTTACAGAGAATTTGCTAATATTTAAGTAAACAGATTACCTATGTGGGAGATAACTCTTTCAAACTTTCATGCAACTCTTGGTATTTCAGATACGATTGGCCATGAGACGCATGGGTGCCTGCCTGCTACAAGCTAAAAACAACAACCAACTTTTTGGTATCTAAACCATCATTGCTCTTGAGTAAGCTTGTCATCCAAATCAAACATGGCCACAGATCAAGAACATTTCCACAAACACTCCTGCAAAGAGAGTCTTTTGAAATGCCAAGCTGGGAGAAATTTGATTTGCAGAAATCAAAAGCAAAGATTCGATTGAAATATTAATAGCGCCACCTCATCTTTTTCAGCCTGGCGCACAGGGTGGGCTACAAATCAGAGAAAACTGCCTGGTATACAGACTCAAAAAAGGAAAACAACCCTCCCCCCCAAAAAAAGGCGATCATTTCCTGTCAATTTGCGAGGAGTGGCACAAAGTATGTTCTAAACTGGGAAATTTGGACCGAGATCCTGAAGGAGGAAGAGAACTGAACGTCTGTTTTATTTGGAAAGTAATGCTAAGGGACTTGGTGGCTCAGTGGATAAGACACTGAGCTTGTTGATCAGAAAAGTCAACAAATTGGTGGTTCGAATCCCTAGCGCCACACAACGGAGTGAGCTCCCGTGACTTGTCCCAGCTTCTGTCAACCTAGCAGTTCGAAAGTACGTAAAAAATGCAAGTAGAAAAATAGGAACCACCTTTGGTGGGAAGGTAACAGCGTTCTGTGAGGCTTTGGCATTGAGTCATGCCTGCCACATGACCATGGAGACGTCTTCGGACAGCGCTGGCTCTTCGGCTTTGAAACGGAGATGAGCACTGCCTCCCAGAGTCGGGAATGACTTGCACAGATGTGCGAGGGGAACCTTTACCTTTAATACTAAGGTGACCCAAAGGTGCTTTTTCAAATGGCAACTGGACTTTGCTTTTCCATGAAGACGTTTCGCTTCTCCTCCAAGGAGCTTCTTCAGTTCCTCCTCCTATTTTCCCTACGGTGCTACAGCATCTTTCAAATTGGAAAACTGGACCATCAGGGAAGAGAGAAGAGTCATACTGTCATAGGGTTGGAAGGGCCCTTGGGGGGGGGTTGTCTTCTAGTCTAACCCCCCCCCCCCAAAGAAGGAAACCTTATACCATCCTGGACAAATAGCACGAGCACTTAGACTTATATACCACTTTACAGTGCTTTACAGCCCTCTCCAAGCGGTTTACAGAGGCAGCCTCTGGCCTCCAACAATCTGGGTCCTCATTTGACCCACCTCGGAAGGCTGTGTCAACCTTGAGCCTGGTGAGATTCAATCTGACAAATTGCAGGCAGCCGGCAGGCAGCAGAAATAGCCTGCCATACTGCCCTCTAACCACTGCACCACCACGGCTCATGGTTGTCCGATCTTTCCTTGAAAACTTGCAAGGATGGTGCACCCACAACTTCAGGAGGCAAGCTGACTCTAATGACTGAACCGACAAATTGTTTCCTGCAAAAGCCCACTCCCCTTTCGCTCCTCTTTTATGTCCTATGGGAGGGGCCAATCACCTTCCACCTGTGGCTTTACTCCCAAGCCTACCCTGATTTCTCAGGTTGTCCTTTTCTTCTGGCAGCTCTGCGCATGCGCACACTGGGAACAGGCTCCAGCTGTTCCTCTGCCTCGCTGCTCTCTAGCTCCGAAGGCAGCTGATCACTGCCAGACGGTTCTGGCCCCCTCTCTGCCTACGATGCAGAGCCCTCGTCCGAGCCTTCCCCAGACTCCAGGACTGACCCATGTTCCTCCCCAACCTCCTCACTATCCAGCTCTGCTTCCCGCTCTACTAGCAGGCCAAAACATGTCCAAACCATTTTCCCCACAAGGTTACTCTTCCTGTTTTGCACTGCAAAGTAATTAATACTAGCTAGTAGCCCTGTTCTGCTTTATACAGTTAATCTCTTCCTTGTAGTTTTCAAAAGTTGGCCCGTGCAATCATTATTATTAGGTCAAGATTGACAAGGAAATCTTGAGAGCAGAGCTATTGATTACTTAAAGGTTATGAAAGGTTGATTCTTCGTTGTAAAGCAGCAATACTGGGTGTGATCGATGTTCTTTTCATCCTCCTTACCGATAAGCCGCCAAAAAGAGATAAATTGGGGGAGGAGCAGACAAAGATTGCTCTGGCTGGCTGCTTATCAAACAAAGTTTTCCTGGGAAAAAGGATTCTCTGTTAGAATTGCAAGAACTTTAGCAGGCCAGGAAGTTTTAAGATGCTTCTTTCCAAATAACTACAAAGATCCATTTCAAAAACTACTTTTTAAAAAAATTTTCTCATGCATTGCAGCGTTGTCTTTGGACAAGAAAAAAAATGACCACTTTGTTGGATCATTTGTTTGGATCAAAAAAAAAAAAAAATTTGCAAAGAAGAATGGAACGAGGGATCTTTGCTGCTCTCTGATCTCGGTTGTTTTTCTTGCAAACGTTTCATTACTCAACTAGGAAACATCATCGGAGCTAGAAATGAGGGGGGGTTGCTCTCTGTTTATGGACTAGTGGTTTGCCCTGAAAGTTGGCTGGGTGACTTTTTGGCCAATCATCGTCTCTCCGGCCAACACACCTCACTATGCTGTTGTTGAGGGGAAAATAGGAGGATGAAGGTATGTTGAGCTGACTTTAAATAATAATAATGATGGAATATAAATACATAAATTCTGTATTTATGTGTGTCTGTCTGTCTGTCTCTCTCTCTCTCTCTCTCCTCTGTGTGTGTGTGTGTGTGTGTGTGTGTGTGTGTGTAGTGTTATTTCAAAGCACCCGGTATGCCCAATTATGGAGGGAGCATATTTGGGCATACCAGGTGCTTTGATATAACACCTAGTCAACAGCCCAGGTTCAATTCCCAGTAAGGGTATGGCTAGCTGATGAGAGCTAAACAGCTTGAAATAGATCTATACTAGTCTCCCTTCATTTATTTATCAGCACAAATGCAACAAGGCAACATTTAAAAAATGGCTTACTGCTTGGATGGCTCATAGGGTGAGCTGAAAGACAGAAAAGGGAAGCAGTATGCTCCCTCCCATATTTGGGCATACCAGGGGTTGTGACACAATACATACCTATTTCCTGGCTTAGCTGATAAAGGAGGAGAGCCTGTGGCTTAGTGGCTAATACAACTGCGTAATATGTAATACAGCCCAGGTTCAATTCCCAGTAAGGGTATGGCTAGCTGATCTATACTAGTCTCCCTTCATTTATTCATCAGCACAAATGCAACACACACACACACACACACACATGTATGTGTTTCTGTATGTGTGTGGGTCTATGTCCATGTGTAGGGATATGTGTGTGCTATTATGTATATAAATGCAAAGGTAAAGGTTCCCCTCGCACATGCGTGCTAGTCATTCCCAACTCTGGGGGCGGTGCTCATCTCCGTTTCACAGCCCAAGAGCCAGCGCTGTCCGAAGATGTCTCCGGCGTCATGTGGCTGGCATGACTCAATGCCGAAGGTGCACAGAACGCTGTTACCTTCCCGCCAAAGGTGGTTCCTATTTTTCTACTTGCATTTTTTTACATGCTTTCGAACTGCTAGGTTGGCAGAAGCTGGGACAAGTAACGGGAGCTCACTCCATTATGCGGTGCTAGGGATTCGAACCGCTGAACTGCTGACCTTTCTGATCAAGAAGCTCAGCATCTTATCCACTGAGCCACAGCATCCCTTTTATGTGTATATAAATTTTAGGAAAAGGGCAGAGAAGAGCAACAAAGATGAGGGGACTAAAGACTGAAGCATATGAAGAATGGTTGCAGGAATTGGGTGTGTCTAGTCTGAAGAATAGAAAGACTGGGGGGCGGTGACGTGATTTTCCCAGTATTTGAGGGGCTACCACAAAGAAGACGGGATCAACCTGTTTTTCAAAACACAAGAAGGCAAGGCAAGAAACAATGGATGGAAACTAATCAAGGAGAGGAGCAACCAAGAACTACAGAGAAACTTCCTAACAGTGAGAACAACCAACCAGTGGAACAACTTACATCTAGAAGTTCTGGGTACTCCAACACTGGAAGTTTTTAAGAAGGGACTGAACAATCACATGTCTGAAATGGCATAGGATCTCGTGTTTGAGCAAGGGGTTGGACTAGAAGACCTCCAAGGTCCCTTCCAAATATCCTCAGTTGATTCTTAATACTAAGGCTTTTCCTTAAGATATTAAATGGATTTCCCCCCTAACAATTGGATAGTATTTACCCAAAGTCATAAGCCACTGTTGGGCATAGCTCCATAGCATTTGTTGTACAAATGCGTCTGGTGTAAATAGTAAACAAAAAAAAATCTTAACATTTGTCTTCTGATTGGGCATAAGTCCAAGGAACGGATGCTTCTGTTTACATTTCAAGGCATCCAAAGACACACAACACACCTCTGTTTTGTAATGGGTCCCTACCAGAGTTTGTTGCAGAAAAATCAAATCCTGAAAGCACCCACAGATAACTGATTCAACTGAATTCATTAACTTCTCTATATACATAATAACAGATGAATAAATGTACAATCACAATAGGGTTTGATTCTTTCAACGTGGTAGAAGTTACAAGCAGAACACAAGCAGGAGAGAAGTTTCATTTCAGAGTTCAGAGCAGACAGACTAGTTTCAGTTTCAATTCTCAGCACAGACTCAGATCTGTGTAAGCTCCCATTGGCTGACTTAGTTGCTATGCCTATTCATTGGCTGACCTTGTTACCATGTCTCCCCCAGTCATGAATACTCTAACAGTCCCAATTCTGTTCTTCTATGCTCTGTGTTCTAGAAAGAAACAAACATTGATTGAATATTGTTATTCCATGAATGACTGTTCTGAAATGAATCGGAACGGGTCACTTCACACTTTTCCCACCCAAAAGAAGTGAGAATAATATTGGCAGTATGATGGTATATAAAATAATGGGGAAATGTGATCTAAGTATATGAAATGAAGCAAGAGAGAAGGTAATAGAGGTCTGTCGGGAAAATTCAATCTTTAAAGCAAATATCTTCCTCCAATAAAACGATTCTCTCTATAGACATCACTCCACGAACAATACCAAATAAAATTAACTAGATTGTCTGCCAGATAGGACGGGAAAGCTGAATTCCGTCAGCAAAAAACGAGAGAGGCGATGTTGAAGAGGTGGCTCGGATCCTGAGCTGCTTCCTTGCAAACTTGCGATTTAAATGAGAAAAAATCCAATAAAGCCATCCAACTACAGAGACACTCCCTCAGCAAAAAGGCTGTAGTTTTATGCAATGAAGACAAAGGAGGTATTTAATGGATGGGATCTGACAAATGGAAAGCTTTGAAGAGCCCTGCGGTGAAATTCATGATATCATTAAGGATGAAGCAAGTAAAAATATCCCAAGAATGCAACCAGGAAAAAAAAAAATGATGAAATGGTTGTCGGGTGATCTGTTGAATATTGCTGAAGGAGTAGAAAGTAAAAGACCACGGAGAGAGTAGAAAAGTTGCCCAGCCGAAGACAGATGTCTAGAGAAGAAGAACGGCAAATAAAAGGATTGGGAGCAGTGGTGAAATTCAAAAAAATTCCCTACCGGTTCTGTGGGCGTGGCTTGGTGAGCATCAGTGGTGAGTTCCGGGCAGTACAGATGTACCGATAGTAATCGGGAGGAGTTGCCATCATACTGGCAGGTTTGGCCCACCTGCCTGCTCGCCTTCCATACCTGCTTTTGATGCAACCAGGCCAAATGCACACAAGCACATAGCGTGCGGTACCTGCGTGACCTCCGACGAGCAGCTGGGTGTCGCAGGGGTGATGGAGTGCACATGCATGGACAGCGCACATCAGGTGCATGCGCAGCACACATCAGGTGCATGTGCAGCGCACATCTGGCGTGTGCACGAACAGACCACAAGCAGCATACCGGTAGCGATGGTAGAAGAAAGCCCACCTCTGGTGAGCATGGCTCGGTGTTCATGTGACCAGGTGGGCGTGGCTTGGTGGTCATAGGACTGTGCAGCGTGGCTGCACAACTGACTCACACACAACGTAAAAGCAGCTGGACTTCACACCAAATGTCCCTTGCAACAAGCAGAAACCTCACCAAGTTACAGCGAGCTCAACAACCAACTACCACACACGGTACACAAAAATAACACAAAAGCTGCACAACTGACACACACACAGCGTTATACAGAGAGAAGCACAATCAATTGCAAAGATTTACTGGACAATACGTTAAAAAAAAAAGAGATGGCACAAATATATGGAAGGAGAACTCTATTTAAAAGATTCCCGAATTGATAAAAATGAATAAATGTTTGTTAAATAAGTCACAGCGGTAGGACCAAGTGTTATGGAATATAAAGGTAATGGGAAATAGTGCTAGCAGCAAACTTGTTGCTAAAGATCTTATGACAGCGATGGCGAACCATTTTCGGCTCATGTGCCATAAGCGGGGGGAGAGCAGGGGGGTCATGAGCGGGTGTGCAGCACCCATAATGCAATGCCCGCCCCCAGTGCGCATGCGTGCATGACAGGCATGAGCCCCCATTTTTTGCATGTTTTTCTCTGCCTTCCCCAGGCTCCAGAGGCTTTATAGGAGCTTGGGGAGGGCGAAAAGCAGCCTCCCCCGCACCCCTGGAGCTCCCCTGAAGCCTCTGGAGGGCAAAAAATCGACCCTACGAGCAAACCGGAAGTCCGGGTTGCTTGTAGGGCTAATTTTAGCCCTCCGGAGCATTCAGGAGCCCTCAGGAGACTTCCCTGAAGGCTCCTGGAGGACTAAAAATGGCCCTACGAGCAAACCGGAAGTTCGTTCCCGAACTTCCGGTTTGCCCATAGGACCGGTTTTTTTGCACTCTGGAGGCTTCAGGGAAGCTCCTGAAGCCTCCGGAGGGCCTCCGGGGAGGGGGGAGACTGTTTTCGGCCTTCCCAGGCTCCTATAAAGCCTCTGGAGCCTGGGGAGGGCGAAAAGTGGCTTTAAAAAAGGCTGAACTCACCTTGCCACCGCACGCATGCCCTGACAAATGGCTCCATAGGTTGCCATAGGTTTGCCATCCTGGTCTTATGCTGTAAAACAGGGGTGTTTATCCTTGCCAACTTTAAGACATGCGGACTTCAACTCCCAGAATTCCCCAATCAGGCCATGCAGATTGGGGGATTCTGAGAGTTGATGTGTTAAAGTTGGCAAGGTTGGACCCCCCCTGCTAGAAGCTGATGCTTTTAAAAATGCAAGTTGTGGTTTGTAACGCAGAACACAAGAGTGCATCAGGTTTTATATATAAAGCTCCTATAAAGCCTCTGGAGCCTGGGGAGGGCGAAAAGTGGCTTTAAAAAAGGCTGAACTTTTTTTTTTAAAAAAAATATAAAATTATTTTATTTCTCGTTCTGATATCTTCATAAAGTCATATGTTGAAAAGTAATCGAAAACTAATTGGCTATGTTTGATTGTTCTCCATCGTTTATCCTCCAGTCCATCTACCCATCCTTTTAATTAAAGCAACTGAAGTTTCCTCAGGAAGTAATAAACAAACTACATCCTTCAATTAGTTCAAGCTTTCCGAGCTGTCTGTTTCATTTTGCTAAGGTTGATAAATCAAATCTGTACTTCATTATATTTTACAGAGCTGGTTAGAGTTCACCCAGCCTCTATCTACTTAAGTTTGAAGCCTTGCACGTAAGAACTTGGCCTCGTATGTTTTTTCCCCCTGAAATTTCCTTTTTTTTCCTGTGAAATAAGCTTTGATTTTCTTTTTCTCAGAGTATCTATAAAGGAGAATATTTGTAGCTCAGGGTTGACCGGTGGGGTCCTTGGTGCTCTCTGAGCTTGGTTGTTTTCTTGCAGACATTTCCTTACCCAGCTAGATAACATTATCAGTGCCTGGAATGGAATGGCTTTTGTTCCCAATTTATATTCTACTCAGTGTTGGTGCAAGTGATCTTGGTGGTTCTTTGCTTGGGCTGTTGACTGTTGGCTTGTTTGGCAGTTCCTTGGTTGCGGTGTTGTTTAGTAGTGGGGAGCAGAGGGGGGATTCAGCAGGTTCTGACCAGTTCTGGAGAACTGGTAGCAGAAATTTAGAGTAGTTCGGAGAACCGGTAAATGCCACCTCTGGCTGGCCCTGCCCCCATCTATTCTCTGCCTCCTGAGTCCTAGCTTATTGGGAGGGAATGGAGATTTTGCAGTAACCTTCCCCTGGAGTGGGGTGGGAATGGAGATTTTACAATATTCTTCCCCTGCCATGCCCACCAAGCCACGTCCACCATGCCATGCCACCCCCACCAAGCCATGCCCACAGAAACGGTAATAAATTTTTTTGAATCCTACCACTTGTGAGGTGTTCTGGTCTTTCTGATCCTTTTTTTGGTGTCTAGATTGTCTCTTTTGAATGGTTTGTAAATGTTGTTTATGTGTATGTATCTGTCGATACCTGATTTGTCAGAATGCTAGACTTCCAGGAATTGTCTAGTGTTTTTGGATTTGGCTTGGTCTAGGATGGTCACACAGACTTACCGTACCTGTTCTGACCCCCCTTCTTCCCTTGCCAACACAGAACACACTCCGGACCAAAACTACTTCAACAGGATTTATTGCACAGACAGACAGACAGATCATTGGCAGCAATCCACCATGACTAGGCTCTCAGAACCCTCCGGCACGGAGACATGATAGCAGCTATCCAGCCTGCCAAGCTCACAAGACGGAACTTCCCCAATAGTTCCTACGTTGACTTCTGCAAAGGGCGTATGCACAATCAGTCCTTTTATAGACTGGAGAGGAGTCTACTTATCAGCAGCTGAGAGCAATTACCGCCAGTAACTGTGCACTTGCTCCTTGCGCCTGTGGGCGCGGCGGTAACGAGCATCTAATAACTCCCTGCTGATGTCTGAGTCACTGTCCCGTGACTCCTCCCCACTGCTCCAAGGCATGGCATCAGGAGCCCCCTTCCTTTGGCTCTCACCGCTACTCCATGCCTCAGGCGCCTGCTGGTGGCCGATCAGACTCTCCAATCCCTGCTCAGAGTCAGAACCCTGCCCAGGGTCCTCCACATCCTCCAGAGTTGACTCATAGGGACCCTCGCTGTCGGAGTCTGGTGGCAGCTGCAACGGCTCCTGCTGGGCCACAACACGTACCTATGGTTAAAGATGTGTGGAGATTCTCAATCACCCAGGTTGTGGTTGCCCATTCCTTACCACTCAGTCACCACTGAAGACCCAAAGGTACTTTTTCAAGAGGCAACTTTCTTGGTTTTTTTCTTTGAACACATTTCGCTTCTCATCCAAGAAGCTTCTTCAGCTCTGACTGGATGGTGGGGAAAGGACGGATTTACACTCCTTGCAGACAGCTGGTCCTTTGCATCCTCTTAGAAAGTCATTGAGGCCACCTGGAGGTTTATCTGTGTCCTCAGGGTCACCTGAGTGGTGCAAATGGGTGTGGAGAGCCTTCTTGGCTGCAGGCTGTGTCTAGTCATGGACTTCTACAACAACACAAAACCCAAAGACATCAATACTCCTTGTCTCCTATGTTATACACAAAACATACCATATTTTTCGCAGTATAAGATGGACCGGAGTATGAGACGTACCAAGATTTTGAAGATGCAAATTTTAAAAAAAGGTTTTGCACTCTGCAAAAATTTTTATTCCCCAAAATGGCCTGCTTTTCACAAAAAGGGCCCATTTTTGTCAAGAAAGGGCATGCATAGCCTTTAGGTGGCTTATAGAGTGCTCCTGAGGGCTGGGGGGCAAAGCAAGGAAAAAAACGGCCTGTTTTTCGCTCATTTCCCCCCCCCCTCAGCCCCCAGGAGCACTCTGGAAGTCTCCTAAAGACTATGCATGGCCATTTTTGCAAAGGGAATGGGGTTTCGGGAGGCAAAAAAATGCTGTATTCAGTGTATAAGACGCAGCCAGCTTTTCAGCCTCTTTTTTGAGGCAAAAGGGTGCATCTTATACTCCAAAAGCACGGTACTCACAATCAGCAGGGGAATACAAACCATTTGCTACAAGCATTGCAAATGCTCTTCACTACTCCAAGACTTGATGGCGCAACCCTGTCTTCACTTATAGTATGTATGCTTCATATTAAAAGGAACAACAGAAGTGGGTTCCTACTGGTTCGGATCAGTTCGATAGAGATAGTAGATAGTAACTCGGCCTGCCACGCCCCTGAACCAGTTCTATTGGCGGTGCTGTAGTTGCTGCCGTCTTGTTTTTTGCTTCTGCGCATGCACAGACCTGCTGCTACTGCGAGAGTCCCCCCTCTCGCAGCTATGGCCTCCAGCCCTTTCAAGGGCCCACCTCGAGGACGGGTTTGTTAACCCAGAGAGGTGGAGGAAGCGTGCTTTAAGGGGTTTTTTAGTTAATTGTTTTTTAAAATTTATAAAGGGTTTTAAGGGTGGGGGGGGGAAGGACCAGATCAGGAGTGATAGTAGAGCCAGGCAATTAGGTGTGGTCGAAAGAGGAAGGAATGGAGCGGGTGAGGAAAGGGAGGATAACATTCCATTACAGGGCTCTTTGATACCAACGGTCGTGGGGAGGGGCAGGTGCGAGGACACATTAAGAACGCGCAGTCGGTTGGGAGACCGGGGTTTTTGGTCATTCCCGGTCGTTTGTACCAACCCCTGCATACTAGGTGGTCAGGTTCCACAGGCCCAAGGCCTGAGACTGCTGTTATGCAACGCGAGGTCCGTTGTTAATAAGGCCCCCCTCATTCATGATCTTATCTTGGAGGGGGAGCCGGACCTCGCAGGAATAACCGAGACCTGGTTGGGCTCCGAGGGAGGTTTACCCCTCGTTGAATTGTGCCCACCAGGTTATCGAGCATTTCATCAGCCTCGGGCCCAGGGGAGGGGCGGCGGGGTAGCAGTGATTATTCGGGAAGACCTTGAGCCGAGAGAGTTCACCGTGCCACAGACATCCGGGTGTGAGTCCCTTGTTGTGAGATGGGGCCCAGGGAGGCAGTTGGGCCTGCTGATAGTATACCTGGCTCCTCGCTATACATCAGCGGCCCTGCCTGAACTCCTTGAGCTGATCTCATCGGTGGCGATTGAGACCCCCAACCTTATAGTGATGGGGGATTTCAATCTGCCGTCGATGGGAGAAGCGTCTGAGGGGGTTCGGGAGTTCATGGCCTCCATGACAGCCATGGACCTGACCCAGTTAATTCAGGGCCCTACTCACGAGGGAGGCCACACGCTGGACCTTGTTTTTGTCTCAGGCCGGTGGATGAGTGATCAGGGAATAGGGGACTTAGCCATTACTCCCCTGTCATGGTCGGATCACTATCTTCTCCGGCTGGACTTCCCTGGTGCTACCCCACACCGCGAGGAGGCGGAACCGGAAGGTATTAGATGGTTCTGCCCCAAGCGCCTGTTGGAACCAGATAGGTTCCAGACGGAGCTTGGGCCACCTCCTGTGGATTTGACCCGCCCCCGAGTGGAGGACCTGGTAGACGCATGGAATAGTGCGACTACCGGGGCCCTGGACCGGGTGGCGCCTTTGCGGCCTCTCCTGCGGCGACGAACCACACTGGCTCCCTGGTTTACCGAGGAGCTAAGGGTGATGAAACGCCAAAGGAGACGCCTAGAGAGTCGTTGGAGATCCTCTCGTTCCGAATTTGACCGAGCACAGGCACGAGCCTACTTGAGGACGTACCTTGTGGCATTAAGAGCGGCCAAACGTCAACATTGCGCCGCCCTTATTGCGTCTGCAGATAACCGCCCTGCCGCCTTGTTTCGGGTGACTCGTTCCCTCTTATTTGAGAGGCCGCGGGAAGCCCCTTTACAGGGTAGAGCAGAGGAGTTTGGGAAATATCTACATGACAAAGTCGCTCAAATCCGGATGGGATGGACCCCCTTCAGTGGTTCAGTAGAGACGCCCGTGGCGAGTCTTGAGGGTCCGCTTTGGGAGGAGTTTGATTCGGTTGCCATCGAGGATTTGGACAGGTTGCGTGGACGTCTGCGACCCACCACATGTTTATTGGACCCGTGTCCCTCCTGGCTTGTACTGGCATCCTGGGAGGTTACACGTGACTGGCTCCTGGTCCTAGTGAACACTTCGTTGGGTGAGGGGTCTCTACCAGCCGCCTTGAAAGAGGCGATGGTGAGACCCCTGCTCAAGAAGTCTTCCCTGGACCCGACGGACCTAGTCAATTACCGTCCAGTCTCCAACCTTCCTTTTTTAGCGAAGGTTGTAGAGAGTGTGGTGGCACAGCAGTTCCCACGCCACCTGGAGGAAAATGATTATCTAGACCCGCGCCAGTCCGGCTTCCGACCCGGGCACAGCACGGAGACGGCCTTGGTCGCATTGGTGGATGATCTCTGGCGGGCCAGAGATAGGGGTTGTTCCTCTATCCTGGTCCTATTAGACCTCTCGGCGGCTTTCGATACCATCGACCATGGTATCCTGTTGCACCGGCTGGAGGGGTTGGGAGTCAGGGGCACCGTGTTACGGTGGTTTGGCTCCTACCTCACTGACCGGACGCAACGTGTGTTGGCAGGGGAGCAGAGATCGACCCGGAGGCCTCTCACATGTGGAGTGCCACAGGGTTCGGTACTCTCGCCTCTCCTGTTCAACACATACATGAAACCGCTGGGCGAGATCATCCGTGGTTTTGGGGTGGGATATCATCTGTATGCTGATGACACTCAGCTATACATCTCCACCCCAAACCACCCCAATGAGGCCATCGAAGTGATGTCCCGGTGTTTGGAGGCCGTACGGATCTGGATGGATGGCAACCGACTGAAACTCAACCCTTCCAAGACGGAGTGGCTGTGGCTTCCGGCGCCCCGGTTCAACCAGGTGTTTCCATCTCTGGCCATTGGGGGCGTGCAACTAGCCCCTATGGAACAGGTGCGCAATTTGGGCGTCCTCCTGGATGCCCGGCTGTCCATGGATGACCATGTAACAGCCGTGGCAAGGGGGGCGTTCCATCAGGTTCGCCTGATGCGCCAATTGCGCCCCTTATTGGACCGGGATGCCCTACGCACAGTCACCCATGCGCTGGTGACGTCTCGCCTGGACTACTGCAATGCTCTCTACATGGGGCTTCCTTTGAGATGCACTCGGAGACTACAGTTGGTCCAGAACGCGGCCGCGCGGGTGATCATGGGGAGGACTAGATTCTCCCCTGTAACACCTCTCCTGCGCGAGCTGCACTGGCTTCCTGTGGTCTTCCGAGTGCGTTTCAAGGTCTTGATTATGATCTTTAAAGCGCTCCATGGCACAGGGCCTAGTTACATGCAGGATCGCATCCTGCCCCACACATCCCTACGACCAATCCGCTCTCACAGAGAGGGACTTCTCCGGGTGCCGACCGCCAAACAGTGTCGGGGGGCGACACCCAGGAGCAGAGCCTTCTCTGTGATGGGCCCAGCCCTGTGGAATGACCTCCCCCGGGACATCAGGATTACTTCCGATCTCCGCTCCTTCCGTGTACAACTGAAAACCCACCTCTTCCAACTATCTGGCCTGGCTCAACCGTAATTTTCTCGTACTCCTCCTGACTGTCTGTTTTTTAACATTTTGAATTTGGATTGTACATGGGGTTTTGTAATTAGGGTATTTTAATGGTTTTTAATTGTCTATGTATTGTATCTGTTAACCTCCTCCGAACATGTGTGTCTTTGTACTTATGTATGTCATGGATTTATGTAAATGTTATATGTTTTTTACTCCATTGTACGCCGCCCCGAGTCCTTTTCGGAAAGGGAGCGGCTAATAAATTTAAATTATTATTATTAAATTATTATTATTATTATTATTTTATTACTGTGCATACGTGCGTAGTACGCATCAAAGGGCATCCCTGAATGAACCAGCAGTAGCAGAAGCCGGGACCCACCCCTGGAACAACAGCTGGCTAAGTTAAACTTTCAGCCCACCCATCTTTGGACTGAAACAGAATCTATGGCTGCACTAAATTGGAATTTAACAAGCTTCATGCTTCTAAAATAAACTCCAGGAAACGATATTGGAGAAATGAGCAAAGATGGTGTAGCTGAATAAATATCTTAACTACAATGCCATTTGCTTACACAGTGGCTGCGTCGAGCGTGGGAGTGAAGATTGCACTTGTGTCTGACGATGGGACGAGTGTCATTATATTGTTCCCTATATAGAAGGAGAGGAGCAAATGCAGAGCTAATTAGGAAATTAGTTCGTTAAGTATGCCTGGGAAGGCGCTTGGCAGAATTCTGATTTGCAAATGTCTAAGAAATAACAATGAGCTAAATTTTGGAAGAGAAGTGAGGTTGGGTTTTTTTGGTGTTTTTTGGCTAGACAGGGAACAGCAGAACAAATTTTGCTCTTCAGCAGATTACTGAGAAATGTTGACATGTGAGAATAAAAAGAGATGGGGGGGTTGGTATCCCTGTTGATGTAATAAAAGGATATAATAAAGGGAATAGGCTTGATGTACAGAGTGCTTTTGTGTGAATGTGGCACTGAATTTCAAGTGGTGAAGGCGACAACAGAGGTACACACTTGAAGTGAAACACCTGGGAGGATAACTGGAATGCTTAGTAAATGGTTCGACTTTGAGCAAGGCGTGCCACATTGCCCTGGTTGTTTTATGAGTCGATGGATAAATACACTGGCAAAAGTTGTGGTTAGGTGCGCTAGTAGTAAGAAATAGGAAGGTACGTATCCCTCTGAAAGCAGGTGACCCATGCTGTGGGTTGAAAATCCACACGATTCCCAGTTTACATCTTAGCCAACACAGCTCTAGGCTGCATTAACGGAGGGGCAGAATCAAGATCCTGTTAATGTGTCAATTCTGTTCAGAATCAAGACAGAATCACTGGAGGTTTTTAAGAAGAGACTGGACTGTCACTTGTCCGAGATGGTATAGGTTCTCCTGTTTGAGCAGGGGGCTGCACTAGAAGACCTTCAAGGTCCCTTCCAGGTCTGTTCTGTTCTGTTCTGTTCTGTTCTGTTCTACTCTACTCTACTCTACTCTACTCTACTCTACTCTACTCTACTCTACTCTACCTTACTATGCCTTACCATACCATACCATACCACACCACACCACACCACACCATACCATACCATACCTTAACCTACCCTATCCTGTTCTGTTCTACTCCCCGGCCCCCAGGAGCTCTCTGAAAGCCTCCTATAAACTATGCACAGCCATTTTTGCAAAGGGGGCAGGTTGGTAGTCTGCTGTAGTCAGTGTATAAGATGTACCCAAATTTTCAGCCTCTTTTTTGAGGGAAAACGGTGCGTCTTATACTCCAAAAAATACGGTGATTTACAAGTAAAAGATGAGGAGGAAGGGTGGGCTGCTACGGGTTCGCCTGGATTTGCGAGAACCCATAGCTAACATTATGGCCAGTTCGGAGAACCAACAAATCCCACCCCTGGCTGGCCCCTCCTGCCCCTCCCGAGCCGGCGGAGCACGCTCAGGAAGGCGGGGAATGGGATCACGTATGCTGGAGGCTGAGGCGGCCTGAGCCTCCAGCACACGTGGTCCCATTCCCCGCCTTCCTGATGATATCACCAGCCATAAACCTCACCGCACGTCACTGGAGGGAGGGGATACATTCAGTGTATAAGACACATCCATATTTTCATCCACTTTTAGGGGAGGGAAGTGTGTCTTATACTCTGAAAAATACGGTAGTTTCATTGCTGAGCCCAGTGTGTGTGGTTGGTCCCATACCTTGGTTATGTTGACTATGCTGTTGATTTCATTTCAACTCATATTACCTGTTATGTATGGTTTCCCGATGGTATTTTCTATCTTGTTTTTATTCTCTGTTAACTTCCCAGAGACGTATGTTTGAGATAGATGGCTGTATAAATTGGATAAATAAATCTCGCGCTGATGATGTTACCTAGTTGAGTAATGAAATGTCTGCAAGAAAACAGCCAAGTTCAGAGAGCACCAAGGACTTCACAATAAATAAATACATAAATAATTTACTTCCAAGTGATGCAGGGAGATATTGAGATGTAAGCCACACGAGTAAAGAAGAAAGCAAATCCAAGCAAATACAGCGGATTGCGGTGTTGTTGTTTTTTAACGGGAAAGTTTGAATGTTCTTGGCACTGAATTAGTGCTTTGATGCGCTCTTTATCTTTGAAAATGACACAGCGCATGCTGAGTTCTCCCTCCTGGAAAAAAAGTTGTGCTTACTGAAATTTACAGACGCATGTGGATAAGAACGTTAATTAATTTGTGTTGGGTTATTGTGTTGGAATCTATTGTCAGTGTGGGTCATCGGCATTTGCATTTTCCTAAAAATCTAGAAGATGGAGGCAAGGCAGAAGCTACAGCGCATTTCAGCTGGGAACAAAATAGAGAATGGATAAAGTTTATTTTAGATTTGGAGAAGAGGGGCTGTGATGATTCAGTGGTTAAAGATGGTGGGCTTGTCAGCTGGAAAGCTGACAGTCTGAGTTTGAGACCCAATCAGTGGTGGGATACGACCGATACACCCTGGTATGGGTGTACCGGTGCCTGCTGGGAGCACCACCCCCTTCACCAAAATGGATGTGCATAGCCTTTAGGAGGCTTTCAGAGTGCTCCTGGGGGCTGGGGAGGGCAGAAATGAGAGAAAAATGGACCATTTTCTGTTCAATTTTGCCCCCCCCCCAGCCCCGAGGAACACTCTATAAGCCTCTTAAAGGCTATGCATGCCCCTTTTTTTGCAAAAATAGGCCTGTTTTTGCAAAAAATGGACAATTTTTGCTCATTTGGGGTGGGGGGGCAACCCCCCAGGAGCACTCTACAAGCGTCCTAAAGGCTATTCATGCCCTTATTTTGAAAAAAACTGGGCCATTTTTGGGAGGTCTGCAGAGTGCCAAAACTTTTTTTTTTATTATTTTCCTCTTCAAAATCTTGGTGCGTCTTATACTCAGAAAAATATGGTAGGTACCATTTTGGTGGGCAGGTAACAGCGATCTGTGTCCCTTGGTGTATAGTCAGGCTGGCCATCTGACTGTGGAAGTGTCTTCAGACAACGATGGCTCTCTTGGTTAAGAAATGGAGTGTCAGGGTTCCAAGTAACAGCCCATAGGAAATCAAAACTCCAAGGCAGTGTTCCTCGAAGTATAGATTTATTAGACATGCCATATTGGCACAGCTGGTGAAAACCTGAATCAGAAGTCGCCTGGGTTTTTCCCACCTCTTTCAAAATCCAAAGTTCTTCCCCACATTACACATATCCCCCTCAGCTGCCGTATTTTTCGGAGTATAAGTAATAATAATAATAATTTTTATTTGATCAGCCGCAACCCTCTCCCGAAGGACTCGGGGCGGCGTACAATCAAAACAAATAAAAATACACATAAGACAAACATATATACAAAAAGAACAGAGACATATACATATGTGCATGGAGGAGAGCACCCTTTTCCCTCAAAAAAGAGGCTGAAAATCTGGGTGCGTCTTATACACTGAATACAGCATTTTTGGCCTCCTGAAACCCCGCCCTCTTTGCAAAAATGGCCATGCAGACCCTTTAGGGGGCATCCAGAGTGTTCCTGGGGGCTGGGGAGGGCAGAAATGAACGAAAAATGGGCCTTTTTTGGAATGTCTGCAGAGTGCAAAAACTTTTTTTTAATTTGCCTCTTCAAAACCTTGGTGCGTCTTATACTTCGGTGCATCTTATACTCTGAAAAATACGGTATCTCTACTCCGCCTCCCTTTCACCCAGCTCCAGCGAGCCTCGCTGTGGCAACCCTGAAGATGTTCAAACATGGCTCCAGGGTTGACACACAGATGAGCAGTGTCCCCTAAACTTGGATGGAACTGAACAAGGGAAACCTTTATCTTTAGATTTTTAGAATGAATAACTGGATGGATGGATGGATGGATGCATAGATGGAATCATGGAAGCATGGATGGATGCATAGATGGATAGATGGATGGATTAATCTCTGGAACATTGATATCAGAGGAGGTATTGAGTCGGTTCTCTCTGGTCCGAGTGGCTGCGGGAGGCTCTGCCTACCTGTCCCGACGTAATGCGCAAGCACTGTGCAAGATCAGAAGGTTGATCAGAAAGTTGGCAGTTCGGCGGTTCGAATCCCTAGCCCCCCGTAACGGAGTGAGCTCCCGTTACTTTTCCCAGCTTCTGCCAACCTAGCAATTCGAAAGCATGTAAAAAATGCAAGTAGAAAAATAGGAAACAGCGTTCCATGCGCCTTTGGTGTTTAGTCCTGCCGGCCACATGACCACGGAGACATCTTCGGACAGTGTTGGCTCTTCGGCTTTGAAACGGAGATGAGCACCGCCCCCTAGAGTGGAGAACGACTAGCACATATGTGCAAGGGGAATATTTAACTTTACCTTTAGGGAAGGTAAGTAAATCCCACCGCTGCTTGATATCATGCATATGTGTATGTATGCATGTATGCCAATCAAGCAGTTCAAAAGCATGCAAATGCAAGTAGATAAATAGATACCACTTTGGTGGGAAGGTAAAAATGTTCTGTCGGCCTTGGCATACAGTCCTGCTGGCCATATGACCACAGAAGTGCCTTGAGGCAACGCTGACTCCCTCAGTTAAGAAGAAGAGATGAGTCGGACACAACTGGACAGGGGAACCCTATTCCTTGGCCTTATGTATGGTCCACACAAATATTTGAATTGTGGTAGTTAAACGTCTCTTTGACATGTTCACCATTTTTCCTGTGTGCATACCACACATCGTTTTGAGAATGGCTTTCTTTAATAAAGATGTGTTTAACATTTCAGTTTGGAAGTGTTGTATATACATTATACAAATAAACAGATGTGCGTATGCATATTTGCATTATAAACTAGAGTTGTGTTTCTTACTTTCTCTTTTTTTTCTCCTTTTTGCAAGTAAGAGACTGTATAATGAACGAACGGCATGGTACATTATCCAAATTCTCCTAATGCATTTTTGCATTTCTACGATGGACTTATTCCTCCTTTAGGTTCCAGGGAAGGCAGGGCAGGCTACCCGTTGCCTTTCCTGCTGCGTTGTTGCTGGCTCTCCTTGCAGGAAGGGAGCAGTGGGCCTTGGGAAGACAAAAGGTGGGAAGCAAAGGTGGACTTAGCTCCTTTGCATGGGCTTTGTTTTGAGGGGCCCTTGGTAGTCTCTGAGCTTGACTGTTTTCTTGCAGACGTTTCATTAAATTAGGCAGCTTTATTGACTGTTGATGAAGGGTCTGCAAGAAAACTATCAAGCTTAGAGAGTACCAAGGATCCCACAGTCGTTGTCATCCTCTTCCTCCTCCTCCTCCTCCTCTTCCTCCTCCTCTTTTCTTTCTTTCTTCTTCTTCTTCTTCTTCTTCTTCTTCTTCTTCTTCTTCTTCTTCTTCTTCTTCTTCTTCTTCTTCTTCTTCCTCCTCCTCCTCCTCCTCCTCCTCCTCCTCCTCCTCTTCCCCTTTGAAAACCTCATTCCCTTCTAGCACTGTTGCCTGGTTGGGTAATGAAACATCTGCAAGGAAACAAGTAAGCTCAGAGAATACCGAGGACCCCACAGTCCTCCTCCTCTTTTTCCTCCTTCTCCTTTTTCCTCCTCTCTCCTCCTGCTCTTCTTTCTTTCTTTCTTTCTTTCTTTCTTCTTCTTCTTCCTCTTCTTCTTCTTCTTCTTCTTCTTCCTCCTCCTCCTCCTCCTCCTCCTCCTCCTCCTCCTCCTCCTCTTCCCCTTTGAAAACCTCATTCCCTTCTAGCACCAATGATGTTACCTAATTGGGTCATGAAACATCTATAAGAAAACAACCAAAGAGCATCAAAGACCCTTCATTTCAACTCTGAGTCACAAATATTGTCCTTTATGGGATTATGTTTTGTTCTGGATTTTGTGTTAAAAATAAAATAAAAAAGATAACACACTGTCCAATAATGCTTAATTTCGCTGCTTATTTCCTTTTCTTTACCAGTTTAATTTAACTTCAATGTTTTTTGGGCAGTCTTTTATAAAAATAGGATTTCCTCCCCAGATGGACACACTTTCTCTTTCCGCTTTCCTCCCGTTGCGAAGCTGTCCCGACTTCAGCAGTTTGAGGCTATGCTTATTGTCGCCGGCAAGAAGAGATTCTCCTGGATCAATCAGCAAGACGTACTCTTCCCTGTCACTGTCTCTTTGGGATGGTTTAGGTCCAGATGGACCATCCAGCAGCAAAAGTCTCGACTGCGATCTCGGAGCTCCAAGATTGTACGTCGTACCTTCACGGCATCAGCTCCTTTCCTCTGGCCAGACACCATTTCTGACCAATGGCTGTCCGAGCTCTTCTTGAAAGCCTCCAGTGATGAAGCTCCCACAACTTCTGAAGGCAAGCTTGTAGATATATAACCATTAATAGTAAATACCTCTCTCAAAGGTGAAAGCTCTCTTTCAGAGTTCTTCGTAATCAGATATTGCAAGAAATCTGCTTCGCTTACTCTGATCAAGCGATGAATAATGGCTGAACATTGCTCTTATTAGCAATTTGCCGAGTCTAGCATGCTTTCTCACCTTATAATGGGGAAATATTGTAAGAGTTGGGAAAGATCTCTTAAGGCAGCAGAAATGTCAGCTGAAAATGGATGGAAAGCCGGCCTTTTGGTGGGCGAAAACACAACACCCCTGGAATTTTAATTTAATTTAACTTAATTTAATTTTGGAGGAGCAGGGAGTAAAATTGCTAAAGCTTGCAGGCAAATTGGAATTTGCTAAAAGGTAAAAGGAAGGCACTAAACAGGAGAAAAGAGAGTAAACATTAATATTTGCTTCCCTTTCTCTGTATATAGCCAGTTGGATCTAGTAGTTAAAGTACAGACTGGAAACTGGGAGATGGTGAATTCTAGTCCTGCCTTAGGTATGAAAGCTGACTGGGTGACTTTGGGCCAATCACCAGGAGATGGTGAATTCTAATCCTGCCTTAGGCATGAAAACTGAGCAGATGACTTTGGGCCAATCACCAGGTGGTGATGAATTATAGTTCTGCTTTAGGCATGAAAGCTTGCTGGGTGTGCCAATCACCAGGAGGCTGTGAATTCTAGTCCTGCCCTAATCACAAAGCCAAGAGGGTGATCTTGAGCCAATCAGTCTCTCTAAGCCCATCTCACCTCATATAGTTGTTGTTATGGAGAAAATAGGAAAAAGGAAGGTGTGCTTAATATGTTCTTCACCTTGACTTGTTTTGTAAAAATAATAAAGATGGGATATAACTAACTAACTATATTAATGAATGAATGGTATCAGCTAAAATCAGACAGTTGCAGAACATTATAGATTACTAGCTGATTACCCAGCATTGTCCGAGTAGTTATTTATAGGGGGAAAATGTCCGGACCAAATGTAATTTCTAATGTTGGATTCCCCCCCCCCCACCAGAGGGAGCCCCCTTGTGGAGCATTGTGAAGCTGTTACCATGACAACTCCACTGCGCTGTACAGTAGAAGCCATTTTACGGCAGTACAGTAGAAGCCATTTTAAAGCACAACAGGCTGTATCTTAACAGAACACACACTCTGAGGGGTTTTAGGGGGTGTCTTACCCCCTCCCCCCAAGTATTTTTTTTTCCAGAGAGTAAGTCATCTGTGTACCAATTTTGGTTGAAATTGCTCGAGGCGTTCCAGAGTTATGCTGGAACATACACATACACACACAGTCATTTACACATATATATGAATGGTTCTTTGCAGATTAATTGAGACATGTTGATTTTTTTCTTTCCAGTCTGTGGCCAATTGGTGTGACTGGCCCAATCAGTTTCCAAGGCTAAGTTTTCCATTTCCTACTCCAGCATCTTAGTCGCTGTATCACAGAGATATAATTCTCAGAGACATAGAGAGGTAGATGAAAAAACGGCGTTTCTCCATCTTCTCCATCTTTTTCATGTTCTCTCTCTCTCTCTCTGTGGACATGACTTCTATTTCAGCTGAAAAAGCAGCACAAAACCGTTAGGAAGAACGCGTACCGATTTGGAGAAATGCGGAAAAAAAAATTGGAATGAAAATTATAAATTGACAATGGCAGTAGCCCACAAGGAAAATATGTATAAAATGTTCTATAGATGGCATCTCCCACCAGCGAGACTGGCTAAAATGTACCCGAACTTATCACCGGACTGTTGGAAATGTAGGCAAAACCAAGGAATCTATTATCACATGTGGTGGTTATGTCCAAAGGCTAAACAATATTGGAATAGAATAAGAAAAGGGTTCGAAGAAATAACTAAACGGCAATACAATAATACAATAATACAATAGTAGAGTTGGAAGGGACCTTGGAGGTCTTCTAGTCCAACCCCCTGCCTAGGCAGGAAACCCTATACCGTTTCAGACAAATGGCTATCCAACATCTTCTTAAAGACTTCCAGTGTTGGGGCATTCACAACTTCTGGAGGCAAGCTGTTCCACGGATTAATTGTTCTAACTGTCAGGAAGCTTCTCCTCAGTTCTAGGTTGCTTCTCTCCTTGATTAGTTTCCACCCATTGCTTCTTGTTCTACCCTCAGGTGCCTTGGAGAACAGTTTGATTCCCTCTTCTTTGTGGCAACCTCTGAGATATTGGAAGACTGCTATCATGTCTCCCCTAGTCCTTCTTTCTCTTAAACTAAACATACCCAGTTCTTGCAACCGTTCTTCAAATGTTTTAGTCTCCAGTCCCCTAATCATCTTTGTTGCTCTTCTCTGCACTCTTTCTAGAGTCTCCACATCTTTTTTACATCGTGGTGACCAGAACTGAATGCCGTATTCCAAGTGTGGCCTTCCCAAGGCATTATAAAGTGGTATTAACATTTCACGTGATCTTGATTCTATCCCTCTTTTGATGCAGCCTAGAACTGTGTTGGCTTTTTTGGCAGCTGTTGCACACGGCTGGTTCATATTTAAATGGTTGTCCACTAGGACTCCAAGATCCCTTTCACAGTTACTACTACTGAGCAAGGTACCACCTATACTGCACCTGTGCATTCCGTTTTTGTTGCCTAAATGTAGAACCTTACTCTTATAGATAACCTTACTCTTATAGATATGAAACTGGAATTATTTCTATTGGAAATACCTACAAGGAATTATGACAAAAAAAACCCACAATATTTAATTATACATATCATAATGGCAGCGAGAATAACATATGCACAAAATTGGAATAATAATAATAATATACCAACAAAGGGGAATGTTATAATTAAAAGAGTGTGCAGAGATGGACAAATTTACAAAAGAAATAAAAGAAGAAGAGGAAATGGAATATTATATGGTATGGAATGAGTGGCGCAAATGGCCAGAGGAGAGGTGTAAAGCTTAAGGAAAGACTAAGCGAAGAAGACACAGGAGTTAGAAATTAACAATGCATAGGTAGAGATGAACAAATATGTGTAAATGGAATGAAGGATTGTAAATTAAGGACTGTATATAATAGTATTATATGTATAGACAAAGAGAACTAAAATAAGGGGGGAGAAGTACATTTACAATGGAGGTATACCGAGGTGGAAATGCCGTACAGAAGGAAATTGCAAAAAAAAAGCCTTTTTTAATTAAAAAAAAAACCTCTTTAATAAAAATATTTTTAAAAATCGGAAGAATGTGTATCTATAGTACAGGACACACACACACAGGGGTCTGATTAAAAGCTGGAAAGGAACATGCTTCAATATCAAATGCATTTTAATACGCACTCCTTTCAGAATATGAACTGTGCCTCAAGTCTCTATGCACTGAAATCTCTTTAAAGCAAACTCCTTCCTTGAAACCCAGAGCTATCCAGAGGATAGAGAAATAGAAAGATGAGATATTTATAATCTCCAGCACTTGCTTCACTTTAGGAAAAGAAATAAATTCCACTGGAAGAGAATATTTGCAGCTCAGGGTTGAATTGCCGGGTCCTTGGTGCTCTCTGAGCTGGGTGGTTTTCTTACAGACGTTTCATGACCCAGTTAGGTAACATCATCAGTGCTAGGAGGAGGAGGAGGGTTTGGTCCTTGGTGCTTGATTGTTTTCTTACAGACGTTTCATGACCCAGTTAGGCAACATCATCAGTGCTAGGAGGAGGAGGATGGTTTGGTCCTTGGTGCTTGATTGTTTTCTTACAGACGTTTCATGACCCAGTTAGGCAACATCATCAGTGCTAGGAGAAGGAGGATGGTTTGGTCCTTGGTGCTTGATTTTCTTACAGACGTTTCATGACCCAGTTAGGTAACATCATCAGTGCCAGAAGGGAGGAGGAGAAGGAGGAAGAAAAAGAAGAGAAAGAAATAGAGAAAGAGAAAGAGGAGAACTGGGGGGTCCTCGGTGATTTCTGAGATGGGTTGTTTTCTTGCAGACATTTCATGACCCAGTTAGGTAACACCATCAGTGTTAGAAGGGAGGAGGAGGAGGACTGTGGGGTCCTTGGTGCTCTCTGAGCCGGGTTGTTTCCTTAAAATAAGTGTACCGTTGTAAGTCAAGGACTACGTGCATAGGAATGGATCTAAGCTGGGGATCTCCACAGGAAAACCCATGGCAAAAAAAAACAAAAAAAAAAACACTGGCTTTTTGTGCAGGTACTAAAGTATACTTTACCAAGAATAAAAAGACCTGAATAAATAAAAGGTAAATGTAAAGGTTCCCCTCGCACATCTGTGCTAGTCGTCCCCGACTCTAGGGGGCGGTGCTCCTCTCCGTTTCAAAGCCGAAGAGCCAGCGCTGTCCTAAGACGTCTCCGTGGTCATGTGGCCGGCATGACTCACCGCTGAAGGCGCACGGAACGCTGTTCCCTTCCCACCAAAGGTGGCTCCTATTTTACTACTTGCATTTTTTACCTGCTTTCGAACAGCTAGGTTGGCAGAAAATGGGACAAGTCACGGGAGCTCACTCCGTTACGCATCGCTCAGGATTCGAACCGCCTTTCTGATTGACAAGCTCAGTGTCTTAGCCACTGAGCCACCATGTCCCTGAATAAATATCGTGGCACAAAATTCATCTTGGTTTATTTAGTGGGAAATGAACAAACCAAGCCGCCAGCCTTTAATTATGTCAGTTAATCTGGGAGGTGAGCAAAAGAGAAGAAAGATCTACATAACCAAAATCGATTGAGTTCATTAAAAAAGAGTCCTTGAATAGAGACTCCGGTCGACCTTTGGAAGTTTAACGCAGCTAATAAACTATCCTGAAAAACTTTTCTTTTTGTCACCTTAAAACATGTGATTGATTGCTTATAAGCACACTGTCAGCAAGATGTTATAATTTTTCAATAATTCTGATATAGACTTCCCCTTCAGGGGAAGGAAAATAATAATAATAATAATGATCCTGAAGAGTAGGGGGAATGAAATAATAGGGAGGGGGGGTCTGGTAATATCAGGTGAAAAGGAGGCATAATTTCCAATTTATATGCAGAGCTACCATTTTGGAACACGTATTTTGCCACTTACGGTACGCATCTTCTTCCGACTCAATTAATTTTTTTAGCCAACCCAAATTGCCTTAAATGGGGGCCTGTTTTGTTTCCTCCCTTCACAAATTCACTATTTTGGGGAATAAAAAACAACCAATTATCTTGGCCGTGCTGGACTTCCCTGCTGGTGACAACTGACAGGGGAATAGAGAGGATAAAGCTCCGATTGATAGCAGGCTAAGGGACTAATTTGCTTTGTATCTCTAGATCGGCAGCTCTTCGTGTTTGAACAGGGGAAGGATTCAAAGGTGCTTGGAAATGAAAAGAAATCATCTTTGCCACAAACACGAAAGATCTGTAGGACTCCCGGCGATACGGTCGGTCTTTTTCGTAGGGAACGATCGTGCATAAAAATATGGGGATTAGCTTCTATTGAATAAACTGCCTGGGTCAGGAGTTGAAGTGCTAGGCTTTGGTGTGTGCAGATCAGGTCTGCTGGAGGGGAGGGGAAGGATAAGGGAAGGGGAAGGGAAGAAAGGAAAGGAGAAGGGAGGGGAAGGGGAGGGAAGGGGAGGGAAGGAAGGAGGAGGAGAAGGGGAAGGGAGGATAAAAGAAGGAAAGGAAAGGAAGAAATAGGGGGAGAAAGGAAAGGATAAGGGAAGGGAAGAAAGGGAAGGGAAGGAGAAGGGAAGGGAAGGGGAGGGAAGGGGAGGGAAGGAAGGAGGAGGAGAAGGGGAAGGGAGGATAAAAGAAGGAAAGGAAAGGAAGAAAGAGAGGGAGAAAGGAAAGGATAAGGGAAGGGAAGAAAGGGAAGGGAAGGAGAAGGGAGGGGAAGGAGAAGGGGAGGGGAGAGAAGGATAAGGCGAGGGAAGAAGAAGGCAGGGGAAGGAAAGGGTGAAGGGAGAAGGGAAGGAAGGAAAGAGAGGGAGAAAGGAAATGATAAGGGGAGGGGAGGGGAGGGAAGAAAGGGAAGAAGAATGGAAGGAGAAGGGGAAGGGGAGGGGAGGAGAAGGGAAAGAAAAGGCAAGGAAAGGGGAAGAGAAATGGAAAGGGAAAAGAAAAGGAGGGCAAATAGCTAGAAATCATACATTATAATAATATAAATACCACTAATACAAATGGATTGGTGTATGAATATCAAAATTTTAATTTGTAATTTGAAATGATTGGAAGTCATGGAATAAAACCTTTGAGAAAGTTTTCCATTTCTGTGTTTCAGTAATATTTATGAGGGAGGGAAGGTAGGAAAGAAACATACCAACTACACAATTCATAAATAATGAACTGCGCAATAAAGTGATTAGATTTTGGATGCCCTGTTGTGCTTTTAAAAAGCCTTTAGAAGCATACAATTAAGACAATGATATCCTGGGAATTTCCTTGTGGCATTGATGTCTCCTTTTATTGATGTAGTATGGCAACATGTTAATGGGAAGGGTTAATCAAAGTGAACAGTCATTAGAATTGGAAATCTATACTGAAATTCTAATCACAGTTGAACTCTTTAAGGAAAGAAACTCCCTGTTTCTGAGAAAGAAAGAAAGAAAGAAAGAAAGAAAGAAAGAAGGAAGGAAGGAAGGAAGGAAGGAAGGAAGGAAGGAAGGAAGGAAGGAAGGAAGGAAGGAAGGAAGGAAAGACAGACAGACAGACAGAAAGAAAGATAGAAAGACAGACAGAAAGAAAGAAGGACAGACAGAGAAAGAAAGGACAGACAGAAAGAAGGAAGGAAGGAAAGAAAGACAGACAGAAAAAAGAAAGAAAGAAAGAAAGAAAGAAAGAAAGAAAGAGACAGACAGACAGACAGAAAGACAGACAGATAGACAGATGGAAAGATAGATAGACAGAAAGAAAGGACAGACAGACAGAAAGAAAGAAGGAAGGAAGGAAGGAAGGAAGGAAGGAAGGAAGGAAGGAAAGACAGACAGACAGACAGACAGATAGACAGACAGAAAAACAGACAGACAAAAAGAAAGAAGGAAGGAAGAAAAGACAGACAGACAGAAAGAAAGAAAGAAGGAAGGAAGGAAGGAAAGACAGACAAAAAGACAGACAGAAAGACAGACAGACAGAAAGAAAGAAAGACAGAAAGAGACAGAAAGGAAGAAGGACAGACAGACAGAGAAAGAAAGGACAGACAGAAAGAAGGAAGGAAGGAAAGAAAGACAGACAGAAAAAAGAAAGAAAGAGACAGACAGACAGACAGAAGAAAAGACAGACAGACAGAAAGAAGGACAGACAGAAAGAAAGAAAGAAAGAAAGAAAGAAAGAAAGAAAGAAAGAAAGAAGGAAGGAAGGAAGGAAGGAAGGAAGGAAGGAAGGAAGGAAGGAAGGACGGACGGACAGACAGACAGAAAAACAGACAAAAAGAAAGAAGGAAGGAAGAAAAGACAGACAGAAAGAAAGAAAGAAAGAAGAAAGAAAGAAAGAAAGAAAGAAAGAAAGAAAGAAAGAAAGAAAGAAAGAAAGAAGAAGAAAGAAAGAAAGAAAGAAAGAAAGAAAGAAAGAAAGAAAGAAAGAAAGAAAGAAAGAAAAACAGAACAAGTGAACAGTCATAGAAGTTGTGAGTTAAACATCCATGCTAGTAAATATTGGCCATAGCTAAGTGGCAGGAGTCAATTTCCCTACTTCAATCTCAGATTCTTGGCTTGAAGCTCAGATGTTCATTTGTTTCGTCGTTGCCTTACTGGGCCATAGATTCACCATCACGGGTGGAGGGTTCTCCTGCTTGGGCCTAGGTGACCTACCCTTCCACCTCTGTCAATCTGTACTAGCACCAAGCACCCTACAGTTTTGCAAGTCTAGGACTTCCTAATACTTCCTTGATTTCTTTTTCTTTCTTTCCGTAAATCTTCTCTTCTACCCATTAGGTACTAGAAGGTCAGCTGACCTGCTTGGCACTTCTTTTAGAAAAGGTTTAGTGTGGATTTTATTTATCTCTCTCCTATTCTTCCAGGGGCTATTGGGGTCAGTAGTTTTGATTTTCACTGAAATATAATCCACAATACAAAAAGGTTTACATTTTATTGTTCTGCTGTGTTGTCGGGTCACAATATAATATCTCTGAGGCTTCTGTGGTCCCGTCCCCCCCACCCCCAGATTGTTTCTGATTTTCTGTGTGTGTCAGTGTTAAGTTTGTGCGTTCATTCGAAAGCAGGCAAGAGCCTGCCTACACAATGCCCAGGAGTCCATTACTGGGAAGGAGATGGGGACATGGCTTAGAATAAAACAGTTGATAGTATTTCAAACCATTGCCTGATGGATTATAACAGTGAAGGCTGACTTTTTTTTTTTTTTTTTTTGGCTCCCGTGCCAAAAGCGGGAGGAGCGCAGGGGTTCGCGCGCGGGAATGCCACACCCATAATGCTATGCGTGCGACGTGCTTTTAGCGCGGTTTTTTCGCCCTCCCCAGGCTTCTAGGAGCCTGGGGAGGGGGAAAACTGCCTCCCCCTGCCCCCACCCCAGAGTTCACCATCACAGGATTATACTATGGGGATATATTTATTATTATTATTATTTTTCTGGACTTTATTTCCCCCTCTGCAGCTCCCAATCCCATCTCGTCTATTTTATTTATTAAACTTTTCAATAAATTTTTCAATTATCACCCCTTCCCTCTTCCCGCCCTCCCTCCCCCCCGACCTCCCAGAGCAAAGTACAGGGTATAAACACTTAACAACCATGCGCTAACGTAAGCTAACTAACTTTAACATGTTACTATTCTTGTGCTTTATTAACTCCCCCTTTATTAAACTAACTTTGAATAAATTGTAATGTTCTTTATGCCTTCATTCATAAGCTAACTGAAAGTTTTTAGTCCGGTATTTGTTTTGAATATAGTCAATCCATCTTGTCCAGTCCAGCTTGTACTTCCATCTCGTCTATTTTGAGTCAAAAAAATTTTTTCCCATCACACCAAATCGAGTCTTATTCCGCTTCCTTTTCAGAGAGGGAACCTGCCGTTGAAGAGAAAAGCAGATTTCTGATGAGACCCGTCTTCCAAACCTATGATTCTATAGGTAAGAACAGGGGTGGGATTCAGCTGGTTCAGACCGGTTTGGGTGGACCGGAGGCACATTTTGCATCGGGTTCATTGAACCGGTAGTTGGAAGGACTGGCTGGCCCCACCCACCCCGTCCCTCCCCTCCCGGGAGTCTCCACGCGGCCCGTTCATCATGCCAGGTAAATGCAGGTCCCGCATGGAGGTCTCTGGGAGGGTCAGAAATGGGCCTACTGGAAGCACCGGAAGTCCGGAAATGGGCCTGTTTCTGGGGGAGGCCGTTTACGCCCTTCCAGAGACTCGATGAAAGCTGAGGACTCGAGGGCGAAAATGGCCTCCCCAACGCCACCGTGGTGCAGAAGGCTGAGTAGGCGACACACCCCATGGCCACGCCCACCCAGCAACTGGGCAGAGAACCAGTTGCTAAACAAAAACCTACTTTGAATTGCACCATGAAGTCAAAATATTTGGAGAATGGGGACCTTAAAAAAAAAAAAAACCTTCAGGTTGATAGCTTAGACTTGTCAGATGATAAAAACAAGCATCCCAGATGTGTTGATCCAGAAGCTGATCTGGATTCTACAGAGACTTTCCTTTTCTGCTTAGTGATCTTGTTTTGCCTCGTCCTCATTATGCATTGCTTCTGTAATAATGGACCTATTGAAATCAATGAATTGTAATTTAGTAATTGAAGTTTCATTCATTCTCGTAGGCCTCGGGATGAAGTCCAGCTGCAACAAGAGCAATATTGATGAGCTTGCAAAGCAGTCAAGAGCCAATCTGGCAATGTAAAATAATTGCTTCCATTCTTGGAGGCACAATCACAGCAAGAGATTGGAAAGAATGAATCAGAAAATGGTGGGGGGGGGGAATCAAATTCAGATAATGGTCCTTTCCTCTGCTCATTGAAGGTAAAAGACCAGGTAAAGATCAGATAGGATGGTCTGGCCATTTATTGTCTTCTAACATTTCATCTCCTTCTCTTCCTCCTCCTCCTCCCCTCCCCTCCTCCTCCTCCTTCCTCTCCTCTTCCTCCTCCTTCTCCTCCTCCTCCTCTTTCCTCTCCTCTTCTTCTTCTCTTCCCTTTCCCCTTCTCCTCTTCCTCCTTCCTCCTCCTTCCTCCTTCCTCCTCCTCCTCCTTCTCCTTCCTCCTCCTCCTCTCCCTCTTCTTCATCTTCCACTCCTCCTCCTTTCTCTCCTCTTCCTCCTCTTCTTCTTCTTCTCTTCCCTTTTTCCTCCTCCTCTTCCTCCTTCTTCCTCCTTCTTCCTTCTCCTCCTTCCTCCTCCTCCTCCCCTTCCCTCCCCTCTCCCTCTTCTTCTTCATCTTCCACTCCTCCTCCTTTCTTTCTTCTTCCTCTCCTCTTCCTCCTCTTCTTCTTCTTCTCTTCCCTTTTCCCTTCTCCTCTTCCTCCTTCTTCCTTCTCCTCCTTCCTCCTCCTCCTCCTTCCCTTTCCTCTTCCTCTTCTCAAACTGCAGCCTTAACCATCATCTGATTAGTCTTGACACTCTTCTCCTGAAAAGAAAGCCCACCAAACTAGATGTCCTTCCTTTCACTTTCAGTCAACATTTACTAAATGCCAATTCCGTGGTAACTGGTCTTCTTTCTAGAGCTGCCAAATGTTGAATCTCTTCTGCACATGGGTTTGCTATTGAATGCATATTCTTCTTTAGCATTAACCAGGAATTATAAAGCTGGTAACATATTACACACCAGATGGTGGATCGCCATTTCACTGCACTACATGTGAAAGGGAAAAGATGTATCTAGACCTTGCAACAGCCTTGGGCTCTTGTCCCAAATTTGATTTCAAGAGCTCATTGCAGCCATATGTTTCTAGACAGCTTAACAAAAATTACTTGGAATAACAACAGAGTTTGATGTTGGAGAAAAAACGTACACAGGTAGCCTTCAACTTACAACCACAATTCACCCCAAAATTTCTTTGGCCAAGCAACTTCAGTGAGTTTTGCTCCCTTTCTTTGACCTTTTTTGCCACTGTTGTGAAGCGAATCACTCCAGCTGGCACATTAATAACAAGGTTGTTAAGTGAATCTGACTCTCCTGTTGACTTTGCATGCCGGATATTCACAAAAGGCGATTACACAACCCCAGGACATGGCCACTGTCACAAATATGAGTTAGTTGCTAAGGATCTGAATTTTGAGGTACATATACATACTTTAGTCAGACCTCAAACAAACAGCAATCAGCAATTACAGCACAGAAGCGTACATGGAAAGAGAGAGAGATATGCCCCAACAGGGCTTCTTCTTATTACAGGCTCTTAAAGTGATATCAGCCCAAAAACCTTGCTGACTCATTCCCAGTATTACATCATTGTAGCAGCTGGCCAACTCTTAAATTATTACCCTGACATGGGAAAATCTTCCCCACATTTATCATTACAGAAGGTCAGGATTCTTCTCTAGCAATTCACGTGTAGATGTCTTTTGAGGTGTCATACGTGCCACGTTCCTCCCAAAACTCCAGGTCACTGCCTCCTTAAAATGGATTTAGAGTTCTGTTGACAATGATTCTCTTCTGCCGATGGATTTCATTCACCCGAGGTTCCTTTACAATCCGGATAAGTAAGATTAAATTGAGATTTAAAGACAGAAGCACGTAAGGATGTATAATTATATAAATATAATGATGAGAATACCTGGGAATTGTAACCAGGTCCTCATCTCGGCCAAAATTAGGCTGTGGTGGTGGTGGTGGTTTAAAGGCACAATGACTATATTTTTGTACTATTTCTTTAAAAAAAGAAGGAGGAGGATCTATGTTAAAATTAAATATGTATATTGAAAAGGAATCATAAATACCATCAACATAAAATGGAGTTCACTCAGAAGCTTAAATACACCAAATAAATGAGATGGAGAGTGGGAAGTAAAGGAGAGAGGTAAGGGAAGAAGAGAGCGATAGAAGAGAGGGGGGGAAGAGGAGGAGAGAAAGGAGGAGTGGAAAGGGGAGAGAGGAGAAGGAGAGAGGAAGGGGAAGTAGAGAAGGGGAAGATGACAGAGGAAAGAAAGGAGGTAGGGGGGATAGGAGAGAAGGCAAGAGGGGGAAGAGGAGGAGAGAAAGGAGGAGTGGAAAGGGGAGAGAGGAGAAAGAGAGAGGAAGGGGAAGTAGAGAAGGGGAAGATGACAGAGGGAAGAAAGGAGGTAGGGAGGGAGAGGAGAGAGGGAGAAGAAAGTGATGGATAAGGTACCAATATGGTGTATGGAGAGCAGAAGAGCCAATAATCATTTTGGGGAGTTGATGGTAAGATGAATTGATGTAAACATTTAATAATACAATATGATGCTGGCTATGTAATATTATACATGTGATTATATGTTATGAAAATGAAAAAGTAAAAAAAAAAACTTTAAATGCAAAAAAAAAAACAAACCCCAATTGTCTACTGCAGATGGATTTCATTCACCTGAGGCTCCTCTACAATCGGGATAAGCAAGATTAAATGAAGTGAGGTTTTGTGAATGTGCTGGCATTATATTTTGCAGGCTGGTAGATCAAACCTCACACAGGCTGACACAAAAAACAGCTTGCCAAGGTTTGAAAAAGCCAACTATGCATATTAGCCTCAGAAATGAACTTGCAGGAAGAGTTTCTGGTTTTTTTTTTTTTTTAATTGCTCCGATGGATTCTGATGACACCCGTCCAACATTTGCAAATGCGGCCTTTGGTGGTTGATCTGAAACACGAAAGAAGAAGCACAATTAGTCTGGATCCCTCATGGGAATGCCAACCATTCTCTTGGTCTTTCATCAGGTCCATGGCATAGTAATTAGACAAACAATTTCTATATTTTTTTTTACCCCTCCTCGATGGACAAAGAAAACCACTGGCCATTTCTCAAGGCACCACAGTAGAGCTTTTGGGGAAATATTATGCATGCTTTCAACCTTAAGGAAACTTTTTCTAGAAATGTTTCTAACACGATTTGGTAGATTAGAAAAATAATGATGATGTGGAAGAGGAGGGGGAGGGAGGGAGGGGAGGTTGGAGGGAGAGGGGAAGGGGGAAGAGGGAGAAGGAGAAGGAGGAAGAGGATAAGGAGAAGGGGGAGATGAAGAGGAGGGGAAGAGGAGGAGAAGAGGAAGAGGAGGAGGAAGAGGGGGAGGGGAAGAGAATGGGGGGGAGGGAGAAGGAGAAGGAGGACAAGGAGCAGGGGAAGAGGAGGAGGAGAATGAGGTGGAGTAGGGGGCAGAGAACAGGGAGGAGGACCAGGAGGAGGGAAGGGGGAGAGGGGGAAGGAGAGGAGAGAGAGGAAGAAGAGGAGAGGAAGGAGGATGAGGAGAGTAGGACAATGAGGGGAGGGAATGAGCAGAGGAGGGGGAGAGGGAGAAGGAGAAAAGGGAGGAGAAGAGGAAGTGGAGGAGGAAGAGGTGGAGGGGATGAAGGGCAGGAGAAGAGGAAGAGGGAGAAGGAGGAGCAGGAGGACGAGGAGCAGGGGGAGGAGAAGATGGGGAAGGAGGGGGAGGAAGAAGAGAAGGAGGGGAAGGAGGAGGGGGAGAGGAGGACAATGAGGGGGAGGGAATGAGCAGGAGGAGGGGAAGAGGGAGAGAGAGGGAGAAGGAGGACGAGGAGCAGGGGGAGGAGGAGATGGGGAAGGAGAGGAAAGGGAGGAAGGAAGAGGAGGAGGAGATGGAGAAAGGTTAAGAGAAGATGAGGAGGACAATGAGGAGGGGGAGGGGGAGGAGGGGAGGAGGAGGAGAAGAGGAGGAGCCAAAGAAGCCTACTTGTCCCTAATGGCTCAGAGTAGGGGGAAGAGAACAGGGAGGAAGACCAGGAGGAGGGAAGGGGGAAAGGGAGGAAGAAGAGGAGGAGGAGGAGAGGATGGTGATGAGGGGGAGGAAATGAGCAAGAGGAGGGGAAGAGGGAGAGGGAGAGGAAGGAAGAGGAGGAGAAGTGATAGGAGGAGGAGTTGGAGAAAGGCTAGGAGAGGATGAAGAGGACAATAAGAAGGGGGAGGGGAAGGGACAGGAGAAGAGGAGGAGCCAAAGGGATGAAAAGAAAACTCATATTGAAATAAATGGCAATGGCTTCGTTTCTAGCAGATACCCAAGATCTTTCCACAGACCAACATTTGCTAAGGATCAGGGGTGTGTGGCTGTCTGCGTTGCTGCCACTTTGCTTCGCATGGGCTCGCACATGCGCAGTTGAGTATAAATTGATTAAAAACCAAGACGGCAACAGAAGCCGTGAGCGGAGAACCAGTTCGGGGGCGTGGCCAGCCTGCCATCTCGACTGGTCTGATGACCAAGTCACAATTTCCACTACCAGTTCGCCCGAACCATTGCGAACCGTTAGCAACCCACCTCTGCTAAGGATCGCAAGCCAATGTCCACTGGAAAAGCATTCAGGAAGCCCACCTTAACTTGCCATTTAAACTCAATCAAAACCAACCTCTTGCCAAACATACTTGGTCGCAAGGTTACTGCAGTTTGCCAGGCGCAAAGTATTCGTTTTGATTAGCTCAGCGAATCCGAAAGGGTAAATGGTGCATCAATAATAAAAAGAGATGCCAGCAGGCAATTGGAAGCTTGACTGGGCTCCAGGTAGGGGATCCTGAAGAGGAGGGATGCTGAGCAATGGCCTTTCTGAACCAAAATCTGCATGGTCTACTTCCAATTAAATAAGTCCCTTGGACTTAAATTCTGCAATTCAAGGATTTAAGGTGGTAAATTTTTGACTGTCAATCTTCTTCCTTTCAGGGCAATCTTAGCACATGTACCTCCTCCAGAAATCCAAACATCAAAATCAGCACAAATGAACAAGGAAAAGTACCATATTTTTCGGAGTATAACGCTCCAAAGTATAAGATGCACCTAGCTTTTGGGGAGCAAAACAAGTGTGGGGAAATCTGCCTCTGCCTCCCAGCAAGTTTGCCTCCTCGCAACAAACAGCAAACGTTGCAGACAATATACACTGTTTGTAGTGTTATATTTCAGACTTTACTTGTACAGTTGCTGTTAAAATTGATGTGCTTTCTGAAAGTATCATTATTCTCTGCTATTTAAAAGAATAGCACTTTTTAAAACAATAGCACTGGGCCATTTCAGTTCAAGCATTTGTTTTAAAAAGCTTCTACATTTTGCTAAGCTGTCTAGAACAATAATAAAGCAGTCTTTAAAAAAACAAGTCTAATAATTTGAGCATTCTATAGGCATTTATAGTTGTTGACTTACCTCTTTGCAGCAAACTGCCTGATTAGCACAAGAAAAAAAAATCTGCCTCCCAGCAATTTGCCTCATGGAGCAAACAGCAAGTTTCACTTTCAATTTCTCCTGATCATCAGCTGTTTCAGGCTGCAGGGATTGCTATAGCCTATTGAAGCCTCACAAGCCCCCGTTTGCTGCAAGGAGGTAAATTGCTGGGAGGCAGAGGCCAAAGGGGTGGGGCCAAAGGGGTGGGTGGGGCTACATTCAGTGTATAAGATGCACCCAAATTTTCACCCTCTTTTAGGGGGGAAAGGTGCATCTTATACTCCGAAAAATACGGCAATAGCAGAAGAACAGAGTTGGAAGTGACCTTGGAGGTCTTCTAGTCCAACCCCACCTCAAGGAGGAGACACTGCACCGTTTCAGACAAAAAGGCTGCTCTTCTTGAAAACCTCCAGTGATGGAGTACCCTCAACCTCTGGAGATGCCCCTGAGGAAAAGCTTTTATTTTTCAAAAGAATCTTTCAGACCAGGGTTTCCCAAACTGAAGTGCTCTTCCCTGGGGCAGATGGAGAAGAGTTCAGGGCAGGCGTGAAGATTTAAATTATGCCTTTATTAAAAAGTAGTTCTGAAAGAGAAATCCCATCTAGACCTAAGGAGAAATGTCCTGACAGTGAGAAAAATTAACCAGCGGAATGACTTGCCACCAGAAGTTGTGAAGGCTCCAACATTGAAGGTTCTAAAGAAGAGATCGGACAGCCATTTGTCCAGAATGGGTGTAGGGCATTGATGGCTAACTTTTTTGTCCTCGTGTGCCGAAAGCATGTGCGTGCGTGCCCACACCCATAATGCAATGTGTGTGTGACACCCTCCTGCATTCACTCGCCCCCCACGCATGCAAGTGCAAAACCCGCCGTGGCCCATTTTGGCCCTGAGGGACCAAAAATGGACCACAGGGGGGAGCATGCTGCACCACCCATTCTGACCCCACCCCCATGCATGCCCACGGGACTTCCCCGGTTCCCCCACGCATGCCTACGCATCTCCCACATGCCCCCCATGGATGCGTGGCAGAGACCCAAAAATCAGCTGGTCGGCTGGAGGCACGCATGCATGCGTGATGGAGATGAACTGGGGCATCGGCTCGCCTGCCCACAGAGAGTCTCAGCATGCCATCTGTGGCATAGGTGCCATAGGTTAGCCATCACAGGAAGAGATTGGACAACCATTTGTCTGAAATGGTATAGAGTTTCCTGCTTGAGCGGGGGGGTTGGACTAGAAGACCTCCAAGGTCCCTCCCAACTCTGCTATTCTGTTATTCTGAAACTTATCAAGCAGAGAACCAAACTAGAACTAAGGAGAAATGTCTTGACAGTGAGAACAATTAAAAGAGTGCGGAGAGAAGTAAAAGATGATTAGGGGGAACGGAGGCTAAAACACTTGAGGAACCCTTGCAGTAATTGGGTATATCGAGTTTAGTGAATAAAGGGACTAAGGGAGACATGATAGCAATCTTCCAGTATTTGGGGGGGGGGGGGCTGCCACAAAGAAGAGAGGGGCAACTTATTCTCCAAAACACTGGAAGGCAGGACATGAAGTATGGAAACTAATCAAGGAGAGAAGCAACCTAGAACTAAGGAGAAACTTCCTAACAGTGAGAACAATGAATCAGTGGAATGATTTACCTCCAGAAGTTCTGTTCCATCACTCAAGGTTTTCAAGAAGAGACTGGACAGCTACTGGTTTAGGGTCTCCTTCTTGAGCAGGGGGCTGGGCTAGAAGACCTCCAAGGTCCCTTCCAACTCTGTCATTCTGTGATTGAGCATTACAAAATTGCCATGCAAACTGAAAGAATGACCATTAAGTTTTTAAAGCAGTCGCTGTCTGTCTTAGCAATTGGAGCCAAAATAAGGCAAGATATCATTACTTGGTGGGAGCCATCCAGAGTCTGAAAAAGTGATCACGTACAAATAAAATTGGAAAATTGTGTGCAATTTCCATGTTTGTTTATATCCAGCATATTCCCAGGGAATCACTACGTTTAAATCAGAGCAAATTCTTATGCCACACATTTCACTTAGTAAAAATGGCCTGATGTTGATTTATTACACATCAGCAGATATTTTAAAAAGAAAAGAGGACTAGGATTGTTCTGAGTGTCTATGTTTATTTGGTATTTATGGACATTGTAAAACACCACAAACATGACACAATTGCTTGTGTGATAGCTGTTTCTCCACAGAGTTTCACTGATATGCTCATACATCCACGCACAAAAGATTCTGGAAGTAACAGTATGAAAAAAAAATGACACCTTGATTGTGATATTTTACCTGTTGGTCAAATGTACAGGAGAAAGAATCAAATAAACTAGCAAATACCTTAAAGCTGTGGAAATCTGGATCAATTTCTCTACTCTACATTAAATTAATTAAATGGGTGAATATAGGAATGGAACAGAACAGAATGGAATGGGACAGAATATATGGAACCGAACGGAACAGAACAGAATGGAACAGAACAGAAAATATGAAGTGGAATGGAAAGAAACAAAAAGGAACAGAACAGAAAAAAATAATAGAAGAAGAAATAGAATAGAAAATATGGAATGGAATGCAGTGGCGTGGAATGGAACGGAACAAAACGGAGTGGATCAGAATGGAGTGGAATGTGTAGTAAGGAAATAAAAAGCCGAACGATGTTAGTGTCGTAACTTTCATGTACACCTTTAAAATACCTCCAAGTTATTGAGATTTCCGAAATGCGCAAGGAAAAAAATGGAAAATGTCTCCTCTATCTGATCCTGCTTGTCGGGCTATTTAAGCAAGATGCAATGCGATTCTCTTATCTTCCTATCGCTGTATCTTTATTTAAAACGCTGTTCTGTCTATATTCTCTGCCTCTCCTACCAAGGGATATTTTGCCAGTAGATAGGTGAGGGCTGCTCAAAGGAGATAGGCTTTGCTCCCCGAATTAAATTGCATAAATGCTCATAGGTAAGTGTGGTGTCGTTCACCTTGCTCTTTAAGACGTGAAGTTTTCAGCACTGCCTGCTTTCTGTTCTGACCTAGGCTTTCCCCAAAAACCATGAGACAGAATCCTGGTCCTGACAAAACCCCTTTTATTAAACAAATGCGAATGCCTCTCATTCACATTCAGCCAAGGCCCGGCAAACAGTCTTTCAAAGGAATATTTGAATCTACAGACCTTATCTAGCTTGGAAAGCTGCCATGTCAATATTTTCCCAAAGGCGGTGCTGTGGAAGGAAAGACTTGGCACAGAGTCTCTGAGATTCAAGGACAGATCTTCACACTCCTGAAACGAATCTAATGACAGAATGAACGAATTGTTTCCTGCAAAATCTCACTCCCTTTTCACTCCTCTTTTATTTCCTGTGGGAGGGACCAATCACCTTCCACTTGTGACTTTACTCCCAAGTCTACCCTGATTTCTTAGCTGTCCTTTTCTTCTGGCAGCTCTGCTCATGCGCACACTAGGAACAGGCTCCAGCTGTTCCTCTGCCTCACTGCTGTCTGTCTCCGAAGGCAGCTGAGAACTGCCAGATGTCCTCTTCCCTCTCTCTGCCTCTGATGCAGAGCCCTCGTCCGAGCCTTCCCCAGCCTCCCGGACCGACCCATGCTTCCCCCCAACCTCCTCACTGTCCGACTGCTGGCCGCTGGCATGCCACAACGCTTTGTCAATTGAAAGTTTCACTGGCTTTCTTTCTCTAAACTGTACCCAGATAGACAGCTTGGTCTTATGAAGGGAAGTGCATCAGTTCTCAGGGCTTCGTGTTTGAAATCCTCTTTCAGCAGACATCAAATATATCTCGTGGCTTTCAAGCTAGGGGGTCAGAGAGAGCACGAACAGAGGTCGGCACAAGCACAGCTCCCTTTTAGCATGCTGTGGCGTTTTTTTGTTTTTTTTTTAATGATATTTAGCAAGGACTTTGAATCCTTTCTTAACAGCCGCTTCTTCTAAGTTGAAAGTAATTAAAATTCCAGAATATGAAGGCATCCATAAATAGTTCCAAACTGCAGTCTTCCATTAGCTGCACCTGAGGGTAGGACAAGAAGCAATGGGTGGAAACTAATAAAGGAGAGAAGCAACTTAGAACTAAGGAGAAATTTCCTGACAGTGAGAACAATTAATCAGTGGAACAGAAGTTGCCTCCAGAAGTTGTGAATGTTCCAACACTGGAAGTTTTTAAGAAGAGATTGAATAAACATTTGTCTGAAGTGGTTTCCTACCTAAGCAGGGAGTTGGACTAGAAGACCTCCAAGGTCCCTTCCAAATCTGTTATTCTACTATGGAAGTGATATGTTTGATATTTTGCTACTGTGTTTTTCCCCCCAACCAAAGTTTTATTTATTTATGCATACAGAATTACAAGCTCAAGGGTGGTATTAATACCACACTATAAAGCCTTAGTAAGAGCACTCCTAGAGTACTGCATCCAGTTTTAGTCACCACACTATAAAAAAGATGTTGGGACTCTAAAAAGAGTGCAGAGAAGAGCAACCAGGATGATTAGGGGACTGGAGGCTAAAACATATGAAGAACGGTTGCAGGAACTGGGCATGGCTAGTCTAGTAAAGAGAAGGATCAGGGGAGACAGGATAACAGTCTTCCAATATTTGAGGGGCTGCCATAGAGAGAAAGGGGTCAAGCTATTCTCCAAAGCACCTTAAGGCCAGACAAGGAATAAAGGATGGAAACTGAACAAGGAGAGATTCAACCTGGAAATAAGGAGAAATTTTCTGACAGTGAGAGCAATCCACCAATGGAACAAAAGTTGCCTTCAGAAGTTGTGGAAGCCTCATCACCGGAAGCTTTCAAGAAGAGACTGGACTGCCATCTGTTAGAAATGGTGTAGGGTCTGCTTGGGGGGGGGGGGGTTAGACTAGATGACCTACAAGGTCCCTTATAACTGTCAATCTGTATAAAAGAAAATAATAGGAGAGCTGGAGGGAAAAGGGAAGGGAAAAATCTGAGAAAAAGGGGGTGAAAGAAAGAAAAAAGCTGTTGCTTCCAACTTCCTTTGGTGCAGGAGAATAAAATAATAACATCAAACTTAAACTCAGGACTTTTACATGCATGCATACATGCATGCATACATACATACATACAGCTGTGTGTGTGTATGTTCCAGCATAACTCTGGAATGCCTCGAGCAATTTCAAACAAACTTTGGGGAGAGGGTGTGTGTTCTGTTAAGATGCAGCCTGTTGTGCCTTAAAATGGCTTCTACTGTCATGCTGTGAAATGGCTTCCACTCTACAATGCAGTGGAGTTGCCATGGTAACAGCTTCACAGTACTCCACAAGGGGACTCCCTCTTTGTAGGAGAAATAGCCAATGCTAGAAATTATGTTTCATCCAGATCATTTTCCACCTATAAATAAATACTCGGGCAATGCCGGATTATCAACTAGTAATAGTATTAACTAGCATGGCTGGCTCTGGAATGCTGGGAGTTGAAGTCCACAAGTCATAAAGAGGCCTTTAGTTCCCCACTTCTGTCTTACAGCACATTAAAAAATATGGAACCTGCTCAAAGTAGTATCAACAAAGTCATGAAAAGAAGAGAAGGAAGGGGAAAGGGAGGAGAATGAAACCGTTATAGAGACACTCTGCATTTTTACCGCTACCACAACAGTTGACACTGTGAAATTGATGCTTAACATCATAAATGGCCTCCCACAAATTGTAATGTAAATTCCCCAGACTTTTATTAGCCTCATAAATGAGCTTCTAACATGTAAATGGCCTTGCGTGTAGAGCACCGTAAATCCCTAAGGTTGTTTTTTTATATATATATCGACCTCGTAAGTCAGGCGGTGCATAAAGATCGGAGGGGGGAGTTGTTTTGCAGGATTTCACTTTTTTAAAAAAACTCAATAAAAGATCCATTCGGATAGTTAGCCAGCAAAATAAACAAGGCCTGTCAGGTGACACCAACTGCTTCCAAGGCCTTTCTCCTCACGATGGATGGAGATTGTCACTTCTAACTTGATAGACCTTTCGGTTGCTTTCATTCTTCCCTGATGGGGGAAATAAATAAAAGAAAAGGAAGTGAACTGGAAGACAGGCGAAGGGAGAAAACATCTGGTGCCAAGAAGGACTGGGGTGACACGGTAGCCACATTCAATATTTGAGGGGTTGCTACAAAGATGAGGGGGTCAACCTATTCTCCAAAGCACCTGAAGCAGAAGTGGGATTCAGCCAGTTCTGACAGGTTCTGGAGAACCGGTAGCGGAAATTTTGAGTAGTTCGGAGAACCGGCAAATAGGCTGGCCACGCCCCCCACTGCCTCCCAGCCTCCCAGATGATCTTCTTTTGTTGCCCTGAACAGGAGAACGGAGCTGGAAAGCAGGTTAGTGAAGTGGGGAGGGAATGGGTATTTTGCAGTATCCTTCCCCTGCCATATCCACAAAGCCACACCCACAGAACTGGTAGCAACAAATTTTGAATCCCACCACTGACCTGAAGGCAGGAGAAGAAGCAACTAATGGAGGAAAGAAACAACCTAGAACTAAGGAGAAATTTCCTGACAATTAGAGCAATTCATCAGTGGAACGGCTTGCCACCAGAATTTGTGGATGCTCCGACATTGGAGGTTTTCAAGAAGAGCTTGGACAGCCACTTGTGTGACATGGTATGGAACTGAAGAAGCTTCTTGGATGAGAAGCAAAACCTCTTCAATGAAAAATGTCCATCTGCCTGTTGAAAAAACACCTTTGAGGCAATCATGAGCTGGATGATTGAGAATCTCCATAGGTCTAGGGCAGCAATGGCGAACCTTTTCTGCCTCGCGTGCCATAAGTGGGGGGAGCGCAGGGGAGTCATGTGCGGGCGTGCCACACCCATAATGCAATGCACAACCCCCAGTGCGCATGCACGCACTACACATGCTCCCCCCCATTTTTACATGCTTTTTTCGCCCTCCCCAGGCTCCAGAGGCTTTATAGGATCCTGGGGAGGGCGAAAACAGCCTCACCCGGACACCCTCCGGAGGTGTCAGGGAAGCCTCCGGATGTTCCCTGATGCCTTCGGAGCGCTCAAAATGACCCTCCGAGCAAACCGGAAGTCACTTCCTGTTTGCTCGGAGGGTCGTTTTAAGCGCTCTGAAGGCTTCAGGTACTGTCCGGAGGCTTCCCTGACACCTTCGGAGGGCGTCTGGGGGGAGCGGGGGAGGCTGTTTTCGCCCTGCCCGGGCTCCTATAAAGCCTCTGGAGCCTGGGGAGGGCGAAAAATGGCTTTAAAAAAGGGTGAACTCAGCTGGCCAGCACGCACATGCGCGCTGGCCAGCTGACAGGGCAGCGCCTCACGTGCCCTGATAAATGGCTCCGCGTGCCACCTGTGGCACGCGTGCCATAGGTTCCCCATCACTGGTCTAGGGTTTCCTGCTTGACCAGGGGGTTGGACCAGATGATCAAGGTTGAGCCATATTCTCTGCCCTTATAAAAGGAGAATGCCACTGTGTATACAACTGCAATCGCACCTACTGTATGGGCTGTTCAGCGAAGCAGAGAAAAACAGGCTGTGACTTTTAAAACGTGACATTTTAAACTTCACGGAACTCTTAAAACGGCCCCATTGTCCCACAGGCTCCCAGCAGGCTGATTTCATGAATACAGAGGTGTGCTTTGCTCATGTGAGGGCACTTTGTCACAATTAATTATGATGCATGCACAGCTCTAATAAATGCATTGTAGTGGAGCTTTTGTGTTTAGCAATGTACATTTGCGCAATTGTGGAACAAATTAAAGTTCCTTTTTTTAAAAAAATGTATATAACATTCCTTGACAAAAAACCCTTTTTGTTTACACAACTGTTAGGAACATAGTACATTGTTTGGCTTTTTAAACATGTGTCAGCCAGAGGGAAAAAAAACCTAGAACCAAATTGGGGATGTGAGGAGAGGAGAAAAGATGGAGGAGATGTTTAATTCTGCTCTACTGCAATATATTTTGTCCTTATCGATCTCACAAATGTACTTCCGTGTAGATCTGCTGTGGTGAACTATCTGTGTATCTATCTATCTGTCTAGTTACCTATCTACCTACTTATCATCTACTTATCATCTATCTATCTATCTATCTATCTATCTATCTATCTATCTATCTATCATCTATCTATCTATCAATCATCTATCTATCTATCTATCCATCCATCCATCCACCTACCCACCCACCTAGCTACCTACCTATCATCTATCATCTATCTTTCTCTTTCTTTCTTTCTTTCTTTCTTTCTTTCTTTCTTTCTTTCTTTCTTTCTTTCTTTCTTTCTTTCTTTCTTTTCTTTCTTTCTTTCTTTTTCTTTCTTCCCCTTTCTTTCTTTTTCTTTATTTCTTTCTCTTTCTCTCTTTCTTTTGCTATCTCTCTCTCTCTCTCTTTCTTTCCATCATATTAATTAGTTTTCCCACCTCTCAATTATTCTAAAAAGTACAGCTATTTAACCCATAAATACAGATGTTGTCTCTCGCATGTACATATTTTGAGAGATTACTTGCATCTAGTGTATTCTAAACATATGACACTATATTTACTATATGTCCGTCTACATAAGAAGTCCCATGGAATAGTTGCAGAATGAATATATGTGTGTTGGCATGTCTGATGAAAAATCATCCTGGTGAAGGAGATCCAAAGGTAATGTTTTCAGCTACGAAAAATATCCCACCAGCCTTAAACTAGACAATAATATTCAAGCCACAGCTGTGCACTAAGTCCTATTCTAGTCCTACTCTATAATCAAAGAGAATAGATTAATAGTTTTAGATTTTCCAGCTTATTCCAACTACCTACATTTTTAACCCAGGCCATCCATCACAGTGGACCAAAATAGGCCAACTTTCAACAGTTCTTGTCAATTTAGAAAAGATTCAGGGTCTTGTCAGTCGCAGTGGTTAAAGTGCAGTACTGCAGGCTACTTCTGCTGACTGCCAGCTGCCAACAGTTTGGCAGATCGAATGTCACCAGGCTCAAGGCTGACTCAGCCTTCCCTCCTTCCGTTTTGGGTAAAATGAGGACCCAGATTGCAGGGGCCAATAGGCTCTGTAAACTGCTAAGAGAGGCTGTAAAGCACTGTGAAGCGGTATATAAGTCTAAGTGCTATTGCTTTTCCTTCCTTCCTTCCTTCCTTCCTTCCTTCCTTCCTTCCTTCCTTCCTTCCTTCCTCCCTCCCTCCCTCCCTCCCTCCCTTCCTTCCTTCCCCCCCTCTCTCAATTTCCTTTCTCATTCCCCTTCCTGGTGGCACAGGGGTTCGATTGTAGTATTGCAGGCTAATTCTGCCCACTGCCAGCAGTTCGATCCTGACCAAAGTTGACTCCGCCTTCCATCCTTCCTTTTTGGGTAAAATGAGGACCCAGATTGTTGGGGGAAAGGGGCTGACTCTGTAAACTGCTAAAAGAGGGCAGTAAAGCACTGTGAAGCGGTATATACCTGCGGGATCGCATCCTACCCCATACATCCCTACGACCAATTCGCTCTCACAGAGAGGGACTCCTCCGGGTGCCGTCCACTAAGCAATGCCAGCGGGCAGCGCCCAGGAGTAGGGCTTTCTCTGTGATGGGCCCAGCCCTCTGGAATGACCTCCCCGCCAATATTAGGACCACCTCTGATCTCCGCTCCTTCCGTAAGAAACTCAAGACCCACCTGTTCCAATTAGCCGGCCTGGCCCAATTGTAATCTTATCCTTAATCCTCCTGGCAGTTATTTTTAAATTTCAGGGTAGTTTTTAATCTTGTTAATTTTATCATTTTGTATAGATTTTATGTAATTGGTTTTATGGATGCCTCCTCTATGTAAATGTAAATGTCTTTGTAATGTATATGTCTGTGATGTTTTAATTTTTGATTGTACACCGCCCCGAGTCCCTTTGGGGAGAGGGAGCGGTTTTATAAATCTAATAAAATCAAAATCAAATCAAATCAAAATATAAGTCTAAGTGCTGTTGCTATTGCTATGCAATGCAGCCATGTCCCATTCCAACAGGCTGCTGGGTTCACCTCCCCCCCCCCCCCCCGGGGTGAAGTCCAGCAGGTTCTGACAGATTCTGGAGAACCAGTAGGGAAAAGTTTGAGCAATTCGGAAAACCGGTAGCGGAAACACACTATAGTTTTCTAATACATAGCATAAAGGTAAAAAAATAATAATGTATGCAGTGCTGTTCTCATTTTAGATGTCAAAGGGGTTTTGAAGCTCCCCATGTTTTCTTTTCTGTGGTCCAAATGGCTCCTTCAGTGTTTAAGGTTGCCGACCTCCGAAATAGGCCATTACACCAATGGAATTTTTTTCATGCATCCTAACCATTGTCTATCTTTTCATTCTTTGGGTTTCTATAAGCTATAGTTGACTACATGTTTGCTGCTAGCTAGAAGGCTGAATTACGACACCACAATCAGAATTTATGCACGAAGAGTTTCTGGGGCCAAAGTTAATTGCTACTTCCTCACCTTTAGAAATCTCTTCCAGTATGATTTAACATTTTCTTCAGTATTGGTGTGATTCCAGATTTTAATGGTTAGAGGCCACAAATATATCTACCATGTGAATAGTCAGGTTAGGGAACATAAATTTTCTTAAACATATCCATGTTGCTCTGAGATATAATACCCATTGGAATATGCTAGACCCTGTCATTACATTGCCTGTTGGAACAGCCCAAAGGAAATGCTTGGTTTTCCCCCCCAATTTTGTCTTAAAATATATTACACAGGTAGCCACACTTAAATGGTTCAGAAATAAATATGGATACAGGGATAGATGATATAGATATACAGATAGAAATGTAGATGATATAGATTTTTTTTTAAAAAAAATATTTATTAAATTTATTTGCCACCCATCTCAGAATAGCAGAATCACGGAGTTGGACGGGACCTTGGAGGTCTTCTAGTCCAACCTCCTACTCAAGCAGGAAGTCCTATAATAGATTGTATACAAGTCCATAGTGCTTCGTAGCACTCTCTGGGAGGTGTACAATGTCTGGGTCTTCATTTTACCCACTTTGGAAGGTTGGAAGGCTGAGGATCGACCTCCAGACTGTGGGCAGAGTTTTACTGCAATGCTGCATTCCAACGACTGAGCTACCAGGGCAGATAGATAGATGACAGAAGAGAGGGGGAGGGAAGGGGAGAGGAATTGAGGGGGAGAGAGAGAAGGGAATGAGGGAGGGAGAGAGAGAGAGAGAGAAAGGAGGGAGGGAGGGAAGGAAGGAAGGGAGGGAGGGAGGGAGGTTTTATTTCTAAATATGTCCCCTTGTTCCCAAATTACAAATGAAAACTGGAACTTGTTCCAAAGTATCCTGATGGGCTACTCATTGCAGTAGAAAGCAACCTCAGAGCAATCTTGACTTTCAGTAAATTGCTCTTTTGTGACTCATCACACCTAGAATGGATCCATTTTCTTTCTTGCATGCTCAAGTGTAAAATGTGCCCACTGTCAATAAAAAATCAGGTCCCTTTGCCTGAGACACGTTGGACTTCTCAAAGGAGGCCAATGAACTTGGAATCCTGGGAGGGATTTCCCATCCAGGGAAATATAATATTCTGCTTTTTCAATATTTCCTAGGATATTTCATTTTTCTGGGAGAGGGCTGGGTGATAACTTTCCACAGAACGGCACGCGCTTGGCCATTTCGCAGCAGAAAACTTCAAGAGGTTGACAAGCCAATATTATTGTTCCGTGCATAACGTTCCCATCAAGAGATCAACTCCCTTCAGGTTTTTTTTCTCTCTCTCTCCCCATCTACGCCTTTTGCATTTCAAAGGACTTTGCAGAGAACACTTTCCATAGCCCCCGTGGTGTGCAACTTGTTCTCCCACATCGCAGCCACAGAATTCAAACCAACCAGGGAGTAATTTCATTTTGTTCTAGGAAAACAAAACCGAGTGACACGCTGGAGTTTTAAACAACTGTAAGCAAGAATTGTGCTCAAGGAAAATTAAAAAAACAACAACACCCCAAGATCTCAGCACATTTATAGAGGGTCCATAATGAAGCCTCCTTCTGCAGGAAACCTATCGATTTATAGATTTCATTGGTGTTGAACTTTTTGGCTCAAATACAAAAGCAAAGACAGGATTGTCTTCTCATCATTGAGAAGCATGCAAAATAAATGTTTACCTTAAAATAGTGTAGAAAATAGAATAGAATAGAGCTGGGAGGGACCTTGGAGGTCTTCTAGTCCAGCCCCCTGCTCAAGCAGGAGACCCTATACCATTTCAGACAGGTGGCTGTCCAACATCTTCTTAAAGACTTCCAGTGTTGGGGCATTCACAACTTCTGGAGTCAAGTTGTTCCACTGATTAATTGTTCTAACTGTCAGGAATCCTCAGTTCTAGGTTGCTTCTCTCCTTCATTAGTTTCCACCCATTGCTTCATGTTCTGACCTCAGGTGCTTTGGAGAATAGCTTGACTCCCTCTTCTTTGTGGCAACCCCTCAAATATTGGAAGACTGCTACCATGACACCCCTAGTCCTTCTTTTCATAAGACTAGACATACCCAAGTCCTTTGACCCTTCTTCATGTGTCCTTGTCTCCAGGCCATTAATCGTCTTAGTTGCTCTTCTCTGAACATTTAGGAAGGGGGAAAAACCCCAAGAAGTGCCAATTGTCTTTGAAAAGCACCAGGTTGGTTGAGAATCTCCATAGAGAAATGCAGATGACATCACCTAGTTTGGTAATGAAACATCTGCAAGAAAACAACCAAGCCCAGAGAGTATCACATGCCCCATAGTCCTCCAACTCCTCCTCTTCCCCCTTATCCTCCTCCTCCTCCTTCTCAAACCCCCCTCCCTTCTAACACTGATGATGTTACTATTAGATATTAACATATATCGGGATAAGTCTTCCCTCTGGTCCGCTCCTACAGCGGGAAACAGGTATTCCTCTGATTGGTCAATGGGCGTGCCCCATCCCTATAAAAGGGGAACCCTCCGACCACAAAGCAAGCTGGATCACTACTACTACTAATAAAATGAGCTGTTAAGTTACTTCGTGTCCGTAGTCTGTCTCTCGTTGCCCAGATCTAACATTGGCGACGAAGGTGGGATTGAGAGACAGATAGGACGAAGAACGCTACTTCAAGAATCTCCGGATTTGATCCAGCCCAGGAATTCGGCAGAAATTCCGGCAGCCATCTCAGATCACCGCAGCGCGGCAAATTCAAACTGAGAAGATGGCGATGCATGCTCCCCCCGCTCCTTTCGACCCAGCAACCGACGAATGGGAAGCCTTCATGATTCGCTTCGAGTGTTTCCTCGAAGCAAATGAGTACACGGGGATCACCGATGCAAGAAAGAAAAATATCTTCCTCGGCTACTGCGGAAAGGAAGTCTTCAATACGGCCAGAGACCTCACCGCGCCTACTCCAATACAAGCAGTACCATGGGCGACGCTGAAACAAGCCTTGGAAACACATTACGCGCCAAAACCGTCCCGCCATGTCAGCCGCAAAGAATTCAACATGAGGACTCAAAAGGCGGGAGAATCCATTAACCAATTTGTTGCAGCTCTACGAAGAATAGCAGCCCACTGCGAATACAGGGATTTGGAAGAGCATATCTTAGAGCAATTCATCTGTGGGGTAAGAGACATTTCGTTGCAAAAGAAACTGTTAGCCAACCCAAATCTAACCCTACAGTCAGCGTTGAACAAAGCAAGAGCGTCGGAATCAGCGGAGAAATCAGCAGTGACCATACAACGAAGGGTCAGCGAAACCCAGCCAGCACCGAGACAAACCAGAGTCCACTACGAAGACGCAAGCCCCGACTACGTGGATCCCGAGTTCGAGGACAGTCACCTGATGCAGAGCAGTCACTGGAGGCCTGGGGGAAAACCCGGATCCCGTTTGCCGCCCTGCGCAAGCTGCGGAGGGAATCACCCCAGGTCTACTTGCAGGTTCAGGAACGTTGTTTGTTCGCACTGCAACAAACTTGGGCACATCGCACGAGTGTGCCGGAGCGGAGTCCCTGCCTCACGGCAGCCACCCATGTACCGCCAACAGAAGCCCAACCCAGGGGCTTGGCGAAATCAAAAAGGGCGCCCAGAGAGAAATCCACAAGTGTTTACCCAGAGAGAAAATTCCCAAAGAGCTGAACGAGCGTATTCCCAGAGAGATTACTCACAAGAAAGTGAGCGAGCGTATCCCCAGAGAGAATTCACACAGAGAGCTGAAAGAGCGTTCTACCAAGACGCTCAACGAGAGTATTCTCAGGATGTAGACGATGAGATAGAGTTGACCCAGAGAGAGGAGTTGCGAACGTATCTCACCACGATACATCAGGTCCGCCCTAAGCGGCCCAAAAGGCTGAAAGTCACAGTCCTCTTGGAGGGCTCACCCTGCGAGCTGGAAGTTGACACAGGATCAACCCTGACGATCATTTCATGGGCATCCATGAAACAGGCCATTCCCAGCCTCAGAAAGAGCCAACTGCGCGCTCCAGACGTCCTGCTACGAGACTACCAGGGGAACCAAGTCCCCATCGTGGGCCAAGGCACATTCCACATCCGGTTCAAGGACATCGAAGCCCAGCTGCCCGTGACCATCGCCAGCGCGCCATTGCAGAACCTCCTGGGGCTTGATTGGTTTGAAGCCCTGGGATTAGAAGTCACCGGAATCAACGCCGTGAGAAACAGCAGCGCTGAAAAGATCTTTAAGGAGTTCGAGGATGTGTTCAGCTCCGGTCTTGGTAAGTATGTGGGCAAACCAATATCGTTCAATTTAGACCCAAATGTGGCGCCAATCCGACTTAAACCGAGACGAGTGCCTTTTGCACTCCGCCCAAAAATAGATAAAGAGATAGATAAGTTAGTGGAACAAGGAATCCTTGAGCCGGTAGATCACGCGCGTTGGGAGACACCTATCGTGACCCCAGTTAAGCCAGACGGATCAGTCCGCATCTGCGCAGACTATAAATGCACAATTAATGTCGCGCTACAACAGAGCGCATATCCTGTGCCCGTAGTACAGCACCTATTGCACTCATTGGGGCCAGGAAAGGTTTTCGCTAAGTTAGATATGGCACAAGCTTACCAGCAACTGCCAGTAGATAGCGCCACAGCGGAGGCCCAGACTATAGTGACGCACAGAGGAGCGTTTAAATGCAACCGGCTACAATTCGGCGTAAGTATTGCTCCAGGATTGTTCCAGAGCGTCATGGAACGACTGTTGCAAGGGATACCGGGAGTCGTCCCATATTTTGACGACATCTTGGTGTCCGCTGCAAACGAGGAGCAACTAAACAAAAGAGTCAGATCTGTTTTGGCCAGAATCAGAGAGAAGGGCCTCCGCCTTAAAAAAGAAAAATGCCAAATTAACGTGCCTAGCGTAGAATTCCTGGGTTATAGAATTGATGGTCAGGGAATTCACCCCACTGAAAAGAAAATTAAGGCGATCCAGGACGCCCCCACACCACGAAATCAAACCGAGTTGCAGGCCTTCCTCGGACTACTTAATTTCTACAGCGTTTTTCTGAGACAGAAGGCGACCGTTGCTGAGCCACTACACCGTCTACTCCAGAGGAACGCACCATGGAGATGGGGACGAGCCGAAGCTGCAGCATTCGCCGGGGTAAAGCGCCTGCTCACCACTGACTCACTACTTGTGCAATACAGTCAGACCCTCCCGCTGGTATTGACCTGCGACGCATCGCCTTTCGGGGTTGGAGCAGTCCTCAGCCACAGGATGCCCGACGGAAAAGAAGCACCCATTGCTTTCTACTCCAGAACTCTTTCATCGGCCGAAAGGAACTACAGCCAAATGGACAGAGAAGCGTTGGCTGCCGTAGCAGGTGTGAAACGTTTCCATGAATACCTCTACGGCCGCGATTTTGAACTCATTACTGATCACAAACCGCTGTTAGGACTTTTGGCGGGAAATCGCCCCACTCCGGTCTCCCTTTCTCCACGCATGACCAGGTGGACTGTTTTCCTGGCTGCGTATTCCTACAAGTTAATTCATCGACCGGGCTCCACTCTAGGACACGCAGACGCGCTCAGCCGTTGCCCATTACCAGACATTTTGCCAGACCCCACTCCAGAAGTACCAGTCTTGCTCATTGACTGTTTGGATTCGGGACCGGTTTCTTCCTACGATGTTGCAAGGTTCTCCTCTAAAGACAATTTAATAAAGCAAGTGCAAACTTGGGTATGGAGGGGGTGGCCAAAGGGAAATGTGGGCCCGGAATTCAAAATGTTTTGGTCTAAACGGGACGAACTCTCCGTGTTACAGGGATGTTTGTTGTGGGGGGATCGAGTTGTTATTCCTTTTGCTCTACGAAAAAATGTATTGAATGCTTTACATATGGGTCATCCGGGGATCGTGAGAATGAAAGCGCTAGCGAGAAGTTATGTGTGGTGGCCCAATATGGACAAAGAAATAGAGGAGTGGGTGGCCACTTGCGACCCATGCCAGGAGTCGAGACCAGCACCCCCGGAAGCGCCCGCCACAGAATGGGAGAAACCCAAGGCACCCTGGTCACGCATACATATTGATTTTGCAGGGCCATTCCAGGGTCAAACCTTCCTCATAGTTGTAGATGCTTATTCTAAATGGTTAGATGTAGTCCTAATGACGTCAACCACGGCAGAGGCAGTTATAAAGGTTCTTCGGCGGCTTTTCGCCACCCATGGTCTACCAGATCTGTTAGTATCGGACAACGGGCCCCAATTCACGGCCATGCAGTTTGAAACATTTTTAGCAGGGTTGGGAATCAGACACGCCCTCATCGCGCCATTCCATCCAGCGTCCAACGGTCAGGCAGAAAGAATGGTGCGGTTCGCGAAAGAGGCCCTCGCCAGGATGGGCCCGGGGGATTGGCAAACACGCATTGACCATTACCTCCTCATTCAACACATTACCCCGAGCGCAACGACGGGTAGGAGCCCCGCTGAACTACTAATGGGTCGCCGCCTACGGTCTCACCTGGACCGGCTCCACCCGAATTACTCTACCTCGGCTCCCCCAGACTCTACAAGTAAGGTCAGGTCTTTCAGAGAAGGAGACACTGTTTATGCTCAAAATTACACAGGGGGGACATTGTGGATGCCGGCAAAGGTCATTGGCATCATGGGCCCTCGATCGTATTTGTTAGAGCTAGAAGATGGGCGGAATTGGAGAAGGCACATCGATCAGCTTCGAGGTCGCCTAGCACACTCCAACTTAAGGAATGAGGGCGAAAGTTTCCTGTCCACAGAGAGACAACCGCAGGAAAACTTCATCCCAGGAAACAACGACACCGGCGAGCTAAGCGGGGGACAGGACATCACGCACGCAGCTGAGCAACCCCCCGTCATCACAGCCGCTGAGCAAACCCCCGTCATCGCAGCCGAACAAGCTCCCAGGGAAGAGAGCATCGAAAACGCAAGACCTCCAGAAACAGAAATAGAGAAAGCACCCGATCCTGCAACTACTTCAAACCAACAGGAAACCAGTCCTGCAAGCACTTCAACACAACCTGAACTCCGACGTTCCTCCCGAGCAAGACAAACACCCACCTACCTAAAGGACTATGTCACCTACCGCAACGTCCCATCTAGGAGGGGAGGGGTGTTAGATATTAACATATATCGGGATAAGTCTTCCCTCTGGTCCGCTCCTACAGCGGGAAACAGGTATTCCTCTGATTGGTCAATGGGCGTGCCCCATCCCTATAAAAGGGGAACCCTCTGACCACAAAGCAAGCTGGATCACTACTACTACTAATAAAATGAGCTGTTAAGTTACTTCGTGTCCGTAGTCTGTCTCTCGTTGCCCAGATCTAACAGTTACCTAGTTGGGTCATGGAACATCTGCAAGAAAACAACCAAGCTCAGAGAGCATCACATACTTCATAATCCTCCAGCTCCTCCTCCTCCTCCTCCTCCTTCTCAAACCCCACTCCCTTCTAACACTGATGATGTTACCTAGTTTGGTAATGAAACATCTGCAAAAAATCAACCAAGCTCAGAGAGCATCACATACTTCATAATCCTCCAGATGCTCCTCCTCCTCCTCCTCCTCCTCCTCCTCCTCCTCCTCCTCCTCCCTTCTAACACTGATGATGTTACCTAGTTTGGTAATGAAACATCTGCAAAAAAACCCAACCAAGCTCAGAGAGCACCAGGGACCCCCACAGCTCAGCCCAGAGCTACCAATCTTCTATCAGAAACAAGTCAAGGTGCCCAGCAGACGGAGGGCAGTGGAGAATTTTAAGTAACACCTAAAAGGATCAAAGGCTGCTCTGCCATACCCAGTTGTACTCACGGCCCGCAAACCCTTAATGCAGTCATGTCGGAGAAAAGGCGGGGAATTAAAAACAAAAGTTTTACTTTAACAACCGCCCTGCTGGGTGTCTATTTAACGTGGATGTAAAGTGATTATAAATTGCATGCCTCTTGGCTGGAGTCTTCCAGAGGTCGCCCGCAGAGCCTCCCACCCCCCCCACCCCCGTACAAAGTGGCTTCCCCCCTTTTGCTCCCTCTATTATTTCCAACTTCCAAAGAACGCCTTGTGACTCATTGTCCCATAATGAGGGACCGCGTAATAAACACCGTTTAACCACTGCGAAGGCACAATCAAAGCGTGAGAAAAGTGCAGGGCTCGGGGTGGTAAAAGAAAAAGCCGCTAACACAAAGTTGCAGAAATATGTTGGGTTTCAGTCAGTCGGATGGCATGCAAAACATTAATTGCTCGCTGCGCTCTCCTTGTTGTTCTGTTTCTCTCCTTCCTTTTTTTCTTCTTTTTTTCTTTTCTTCCTTTTTATTCCCCCAGGAGCCCACAGAGAGAGAGTCAAATATTAAAAGCTGGCCTTTTGGAGTTGGTTTTGTCAGCAGTGGAAAGCAGCAGCTGGCAAGGCGTAGCATGGGGGTATTGAAAGGAGTGGGTAGGGGGAAATATGAGTCCCTCCCTCTTCCAACAAGGAAGGATGAGTAATTTTTTTTTTTTACAAGCTGCAACAGGCTGGGCTCAGCTGGAATTTCACTTTTCATTCTCTCCTTTCCAGCCCCCACTCCCCAATTGGCTTCAATGTGGCTCCAGAAAGTTTTCTTTCTTTCTTTCTTTTTTCTTTCTTTCTTTCTTTCCTTCCTTCCTTCTCTCTCTCTTTCTTTCTTTCTTTCTTGTTCTTTCTCTTCCTCCCTCTCTCCCTGCCTCATTCATCTTCCTTCATTCCTCCCTCCCTCCCTCCCTCTCTCCCTCTCTCCCTCTCTTCCAATTCTCCTTCCTTCCCTCCCTCTCCCCAATTCTCCTTCCTTCCCTCCCTCTCCCCAATTCTCCTTCCTTCTTCCTCCTTCCCTCCTTTCTGCCTTAATTCTCCTTCCTTCCTACTTACCTTCCTTCCTTCTTCCTTCCTTCCTTTCTCCCTCTTCCTTTCTTTTTCTTTCCTTCCTTCTTTCTCTTTCTTTCTTTCTTTCTTTCTTTCTTTCTTTCTTTCTTTCTTTCTTTCTTTCTCTTCCTCCCTCCTCCCTGCCTGCCTAATTCTCCTTCCTTCCTTCCCTCCCTCCCTCTCTTTCTTTCTTTCTCCATCTCTCTCCCCCTCTCCTCCCTCCCTCCCCCCAATTCTTCCTTCCTTCCTTCCTTCTTTTCACTGTAACAGCACAAACAACACGATGAAAACAGCCCAAATATTCTCACTTCCTGTATGGTGAGCTAGCCCAGACAGACCCTCAAGATAATTTTGGGGTGGGTATCTTGCATAACTAACCATTAGTGCTTCAGGTGTGATTGTGAAAAGATGCTCAAGAGGCTACTGAGATGAAAATATAGGAGCTCTTTCAATTAGCAGGATGTCTTTGATTCTTTTAGCAGCTGCAGAAGACATTCCCTCCATCCCTGGAAGGATGCAGCTGCTTTAAAAGGGGCACGCAGGTGGCGGGCTTGGAAATCTTGGAAATTCTGTACAGAAATTCTCATCACAGTTCAACTCTTAATGAAAGAAACTTCCTCTTTCTGAGACTCGGGACAACCTACAGAGTTGCCCCTGCATGGCCCCAAGGGAGTCTGACAACCAATCAGAATACAAGCTCAAATTCAAAAGCCCAGAGAGGGCATAAAACCCAGAGACTCTCAGCATCTCTCCCCTTTTTTTGCCCATGACCTCAAACCATGTGGTCCTGTCCACCATTAAAACCATCTTTCCAAGCAGCCTCCATGTTTCCAGTGTCTTTCCCCCCCACTTGGAACTGAACCCAGAAGGACATTTCTTCCCACAATGTCTTCCCCAATCCCCCCTCTTCAATAAATTAGACATACTCAGTTCCTGCAACGGTTCATTATTCAGCTCTGTTCAACCTTTTTAGCATTTTGGGGAACCGAATCCAAAGCATTGCACACCTGTAAGGAAATGTCTTTCTCAAATGGTTGTGCATAAAGTGCATAAAGTCAAAATGCCATACTGGTTACAATCGGGATTGATGTCCACCATCAGAGCAACCAAGAGGATTAGGGGACTGGAGACTAAAACATATGAAGAACGGTTGCAGGAACTGGGTATGTCTAGCTTAAGAGAAAGAAGGACTAGGGGCGACATGATAGCAGTCTTCCAATATCTCAGGGGTTGCCACAAAGAAGAGGGAGTCAAACTATTCTCCAAGGCACCTGAGGGCAGGACAAGAAGCAATGGGTGGAAACTAATCAAGGAGGGAAGCAACTTAGAACTGAGGAGAAACTTCCTGACAGTGAGAACAATTAATCAGTGGAACAGAAGTTGCCTCCAGAAGTTGTGAATGCCCCAACACTGGAAGTCTTTAAGAAGATGTTGGATAGCCATTTGTCTGGAACGGTATTGGGTTTCCTGCATAGGGAGGGGGTTGGACTAGAAGACCTCCAAGGTCCCTTCCAACTCTACTATTGTATTGTATTGTATCACTCTGCACAATGCCAGTAGGAGCCCAGATGTCAGGGTACCATCAAAAGAGACTTTTCCTTGACCAGTTTATATTATGTTGTCTTCTGGTTGCTGTTCATTTGATGGAAAATGACTTGGACGTTTTTAGAAAGAAATCATCCTGTTAAATATTGCTTCGGCTGGTTAACAATCAACAAGGGGACAAATACAGCCAGCGTGGAAACTGTCAATCACCCCCTCCCCATCCTATACCTCCTGACCACCCTGAGGCATTCTAAGATATTTGACAACCAAGAGAAAACCTCATTTATAATTGAAAAGGGTTTTGATATACTCGTTATAAGTATATTTTATGATTCTCTTTCTAACACTTATTTCAAGAAGATTAATATAAAACTTTGTTTGATGTATCATGATATTTTATGGTCCTCAAGTTGATTAGATTAACGTTCCCTTCCCTTCTCCTCTCCTCCTCCTCTCCTCTCCTCTCTCTTCCCTTCCCTTCCCTTCCCTACACTCCTCTCCTCCATTCCATTCCATTCCTCTACTCTCCTCTGCCCTCCCCTCCCCTCTTCCATTCCATTCCTCTCTTCTCTTCTCTTCCCTTCCCTCCTCTCCTCCATTCCATTCCATCCCATTCCTCTCTTCTCTTCCCTTCCCTCCTCCTTTCCATTCCTCTCTTCTCTTCCCTTCCCTCCTCTCCTCCACTCCATTCGTCTCCTCTCCTCTCTCCCCTCCTCTTCTTTTCCCTTCCCTTCCCTCCTCTCCTCCATTCCATTCCATTCCTCTCTTCTCTTCCCTTCCCTTCCCTTCCCTCCCCCATTCCATTCCTCTCTTCTCTTCTCTTCCCTTCCCTCCTCTCCTCCACTCCATTCCTCTCCTCTCTTCTCTACTCTTCTTTTCCCTTCCCTTAACTCCTCCCTTCTATTCCATTCCATTTATCTCTCCCCTTCCCTTCCCTTCTTTCTTTTCTTTTTCTTTCTTCTCTTCTCTTCCAGAAGAAGGCCCTTCTTCTGAGTCCTGCCAGTTGTATCTCCTTAAGGGGACAGTACCAGAGGTGATACTCAGCCAGTTCTAACAGGTTCTGGAGAACCAGTAGCGGATATTTTGAGTAGTTAGAAGGACTGGCAAATAGGCTGGCTTCGTCCCCACTGCCTCCCAGCCTCCGATCTGATCTTTTTTTTTGTTGCCCTGAAAAGGGGAACGGGGCTGGAAAGCAGATTAGTGGGATGGGGAGGGAATGGGGTTTTTGCAGTAACCTTCCCCTGACATGCCCACAAAGCCATGCCATACCCACAAAGCCACACCCACAGAACCAGTAGTAAAAAAATTTGAATCCCACCACTGGACAATACCACCCCCCCCTCCGTCTTTCCCTCTGGTGAGTCAGGTAGATGTTACTAGGAAAAGATGGTCCTTCAGATAACCTGGACCCAAGCCATGAAGAGCTCTTAAAGGTGACAACCAGCACCTTTAATTGCACCCAGAAGTAAACTGGTAAGCAATGCAACTCCTGCAGGAGAGTTAACACATGTGCACACCTAGGCCTGCATGAAACCATGGAGGCCACTGCATTTTGAACCAACTGGAGCTTCTGGATGCTTCTCAAGGGTAGCCCCATGTAGAGTCCCAGTTAAGATGGGAGTTAACCAGGACATAAGTGAGTAGGGATTGTTGTGTTGTGGCCCACCAACAGCCAGTGGAGATGGCAGCAGATTCACACAGTGGGGAGGTTGGGGAAGGCTCTGATGAGGTCTCTGTGTTTGAGGCAGAGAGGGGACAGAGCCGTATGCCAGTTATCAGCTGCCTTTAGAGTCGGACATCAGTGAGGCAGAAGAACAGCTGGAGCCTGTTCCCAATGTGTGCATGCACAGAGTTGCCAGACGAAGGGAACAGCCAAAGAACAGGGGTCAACTTGGGAATAAGGCCACAGGTGGACAATGAATGCCCCCCTCCACAGGAAATAAAAGAGGAGCAAAGAGGAGTGGAGTTTGCAGCAGACAATTATTTCGCTTAATTAGTTCGTGACTCTCCAAGACTCCTTGCCAGGTTTTGCAGAAATAGGCCTGGCAGGTCTCCAAGCCAGATAAGGTCTATGACTGTAAATCCTCCCTTGAAAGACTTTGCTGGATGTACATGAGCACAATTCACTCTACATTAAATAAAAGGGGTTTTTGTCAGGACCAGGAGTCTTAGGAAGCTTAGGTCAGAACATGTTGGTCCAGGAAAGGGCAAAACTGTCACACATCCCACAGTTGTGCAAATATCCTCCTGGCCACAAAGAGGAGGAATTGTGAGTCCAAGAGAACCCCCAGATTATGCACAGGTGCCACCCCATCCAAGACCAAAGGTGGCAATTCTCCATGGAACCAAAGAACCCCAAACCCAGAACCATCTGGTCTTGTCAGGGTTCAGTTTCAGCCCGTTGCTTCCCATCCAGCCCCTAAGAGCCTCCAGGCACTGCAAAAGGGAAGCCACTGCATTGCTTAACTCACCATGGGCCGAGAATACAGCTAAGTATCATCAGCATATTGATGAGATCTCAGTCCATGGTGAGGGAAGATCTCACCCAGTGGCTTCATGTAGATGTTAAACAGAAGCTAAGAAAGTACTGAGCCCTGGAGTAGAGTAGAGTAGAGTAGAGTAGAATAGAGTAGAGTAGGGTAGGGTAGGGTAGGGTAGGTAGGGTAGGGTAGAGTAGAGTAGAGTAGAGTAGGGAAAGAGGTTACGTGTCGGTCGGTGACGGCGGTACGTTACGGGTCGTCCCTGGACTGACGGTACTTGAAAGGTACGGACTTGTCGTACTGTACTGGACTGGTCGGACTTGACAGACTTGACCTACTTGGACTCGTACTCTACTCGTCTCTACTTTACCTTGACTTTACTTTACGTGGACTTACTTGTACTGTGACTGTTACTTGACTTTACTCTACTCTACCTACTCTGACTTTACTGTACTTTACGTCTTACTTTACTTACTGTACTTTACGTTTATTTTACTTACTTTCACTCTACTGCTACGTCCCCCCTAAATCTACTCTACTTCGACTCCTACACCTACTCCACCCATCTAAACTCCTTCCCAATATCCGTCATCACGTTCAGACCCCCTGCACCCGCAGGAACCCCAACTCATACCAGAACCTATGACAGTCCATAAACTCCTACACACAAACCTCCAGTGGTTGTGTACCCATGATTTCTAAAGGCAAGCTATTCCATTGGTTTGCTTAATTCCAGGTTACTTTCTTTCCCGGCTTACTTTTCATCCATTGCTTCTTTTCCTGCCCTCTGATGCTTTGGAGAATAATTTGACACACACACCCCTCTTCTTGCTTTCTATCACCTTGTCACCAATACATTTATCAAATGTATGTGTATCACAGTTTCCTACAGAAATATTGCAGTTTCCTTGAATTATGGATTTTCCCTCCATAATTCCGGAAAGTGTGACATGACAGCAGTGTTCCAATGCCACAAAGAAGCAATATTCTCTATTCTCCTATTAAGGTATTCTCCTAAAGCACCTGAGGGTAGAACAAGAAGCAATGGGTGGAAACTAATCCAGGAGAGAAGCAACCTAGAACTAAGGAGAAATTTCTGGACGGTTAGAACAATTAATCAATGCAATGACTTGCCTCTACAAGTTGTGAATGCCCCAACACTGGAGGCTTTAAAGAGGACAGTCACAAATGGTATGGAGTCTCCTGCTTGAGCAGAAAGCTGGTCGAGGGGACCTCTAAGGTTTCTTCCAACTTTATTATTATGTCCTGTCCTCAAAATATCTTCCTGAACATATATGCAAAAATGGGAGAGAGATCATTTCCAGTACAAGGTGCCCAACTGTGAAATTCCTTCCCAGTTCAGTTCGGGTTGTGTGCTAAAGCCGGTAATCTTTCAATCCTTATTTAAGACATATTTCTTCGTTCTGGCATTTCTTTAAATCAGTTTGGGTGAACCTTTTGTCCTATTTCCTTTTTAATGTCCCGTACGATCATATTTTTCGCTGTGTTATGGTTTTAAATAAGAATTTCCACACCCGTGATTGATAGTGACAGCCAGCCACTCTTGTGGTGATATATGGCATTGTCGGCATTAGTAATATATTGCCACGGCAATGGCTTTGACTCGAAATTGCTACTGTGAAAATCCTCAAATATCAAGCTTTTAGAGAGGTCCTGGGAGATGATGGTTGAAAACAATTACCTCAGCTATCATTAAATGCCGCATTCAAGGAAATATGGCAGTCATGCAATTAGCCGAAATGGAGGTACCGTTTTATGATAGCTGTGGCAGTGGTGAAACTTTCCAATAAATAATGGCTAATATTGTCTCATAATTGAACACAGGATGTTTTCAAAGAAAGGTAGGGAGTTTTCTCTGTTAAATGTTTAGGCAAACCTTCTTTAGGGTTTTTTTTTTTTCTCTTGGTAGATGAACTTTCTGAAGGACATTTGGACGTGAGGAGTTAGTGCTTCATTGATGATAGACCTAATAAAGAGTTTTATGGTTAATACCTAGTAAAAAGAATGATATCTATCTATCTATCTATCTATCTATCTATCTATCTATCTATCTATCTATCTATCTATCTATCTATCATCTATCATCTCTCTCATTTCTGTCTCTCATCTATATCTGTCCCTCTCATCTATCTCTTTGCCTGCCTGCCTGCCTGCCTATCTATCATCTATCATCTATCTATCTATCTATCTATCTATCTCTCTATCTATCTATCTATCTATCTATCTATCATCTATCTATCTATCTATCATCTATCTCTCATCTCTCATCTTTCTATCTGTCTCTCATCTATAATCTCTTTCTCTCTCATCTATATATCTATCTGCCTGCCTGCCTGCCTACCTACCTACCTGCCTGCCTGCCTGCTTACCTATGTACCTTATCTATCTATCTATCTATCTATCTATCTATCTATCTATCTATCTATCTATCTATCTATCTATCTACCTACCTACCTACCTACCTACCTACCTACCTACCTATCATTTCTCCCCCTCTCTCATCTATCTCCTTCCCTCTCTCTCTCCCTCCCTCTCTCTCTCACTGTCTCTCCATCTATCTTATCTCTCTCTCTTTCTCCCTCTCCCTCTCTCTCTTTAATTTTTTATTATTTTATTTCTTCAAATTTGTAATTTTTGTTTGATGAACTAACTAACTAAGCTTCATTCCAAAATTTCTGATAAGAATTAAGCGTTTGCTATGTGATTCACAAGGGACGTGGTGGCTCAGTGGCTAAGACGCTGAGCTTGTTGATCACAAAGGTAGGCAGTTCAGCAATTCGAATCCCTAGTGCTGCGTAACGGAGTGAGCTCCCGTTACTTGTCCCAGCTTCTGCCAACCTAGCAGCTCGAAATCATATAAAATGCAAGTATAAAAATATAGACCATCTCGATGGGAAGATAACAGCATTCTGTCTGCCTTCGGCGTTTAGTCCTGCCGGCCACATGACCACGGAGACGTCTTCGGACAGCGCCGGCTCTTCGGCTTTGAAACGGAGATGAGCACCGCCCCCTAGAGTCAGGAATGACAAGAACATATGTGCAAGGGGAATCTTTACCTTTATCCTATCTATCTATCTATCTATCTATCTATCTATCTATCTATCTATCTATCTATCTATCTATCTATCTATCTATCCATCCATCCATCTATCTATCTCATCTCATCTCATCTGTCATCTCTCTCTCTCTCTCTCTCTCTCTCTCTCTTTTGTTTGTTCAAATTTGTAATTTTTGTTTAACTAACTAACTAACTAACTAGCTAACTAACTATGCTTCATTCCAAAATTTCTGATAAGAATTAAGCATTTGCTATGTGATCAACTTGCAAATTACCAGAGGATATTCAACAGGGGTTTAAATCAATAGGGGTTTGTTACTTTTTATTATCATTTTAATTTACTACAAATTTCTCCCTACGTTGTTACTTTTCTTTTTAACAAGAATCCTGTATATACTTTGGGTAAAAATAGTATGAACTAGCAATAAAAAGCATAGGTCTGATTAGAACTGATTCTCACTCTTTGCAGGGTTCAGTTCTGTTCGACCATTTTTTAAAAAAAGAGCCGCAAAATTGATATGCTCCAATTCCAATGAATAAATTCATGTGAATAATCAATCCAGTTCAATTTAGACAGCCGAATTATTTGAGGGAGATATCAGAATTAGATTTCGGCATGAACCTGTTTGGACTGTGAGATAATCTACGAAAGAGTTCAGATTTATTTGATCCATTTGACGAAGCGAACTCATCCAATTCATTTGATTAATGAAATTGATCTGTTGCCTTGAATCCATACGAATGGATCGAAATTGATTCAGAGCCTGGCATACTATCTGTCTGACATATTTACAAACACCAACATACAGACGTTGGTGGAAATTGAGCCTATTACCCTTTAGAAAAAAAAAACCTCAGGGGTGTTCAAACTTGACAGCTTTAAGACTTGTGGACTTCAACTCCCAGAATTCCTCCTCTCGCTCTTCATCTTGATGATGTGTAGACGGGCGGGGGGATGGAGATGGAACCGGTTCTAAACGGCACGGTAGATTTGTGGAACCTCTTCTATAGAAGAAGGTAGAACTGGCAGGAACCCACCCCTGACGATAGTGCATACCCATGTGCTTTTGGAACTCAAGGCGCAAAAGGCTCGCCATCACTTGCCCTTGAGTCAATTCTCAGAGTCTCCCACCAGGAGACAAGGAACAGGTAGGGAAGAAGAGCTATCTCCTTCTTCTCTCTTAAGGGGAGGATTAACCCAAAGAATTTTACCGAAGAAGATAGTAGCTACTCTACCTTTTGAACCTACCTGCACTAGGCTTCTCGCTTTGATATCAGGCTCATCTCGCTGTATCTTTTAATTGTGTTCCTAACCTTTCTCTGAACCTATTTAAATTCTCAGACTTAATCCTACATACTCGAGAAAAGGGGAGAAAGAGATAAGTGCACAGCTCTTGCAGGCCTCGCATTTGAAGGAAAGCACTCATATTCAAGAAAGATTTTTTTTTTGGGGGGGGGACGACAGTTCTTAGCTGCCTCCCAAACTCCTGGATACCTGCCACCCAAAAGTCCTTCCTTTTATCAGTCAATACCAGCCTATCTACTTTTGACACTTTAATCTCCAAAATTAATGAATGAAAGCATGCATAGACTCAACATACATCATGTCAAAGAAATCGTTTCTGAATTCCACTGGGGGGAAAAAAATAGTCCTAGCTAATTCCTTCCTACTTCAATCAGAATAGAGCTGGAAGGGACCTTGGAGGTCTTCTAATCCAACCCCCTGATCAAGCAGGAGAACCTATACCATTTCAGACCAGTGACTGTCCAGTCTCTTCTTAAAATCCTTCTTAAAATCCTCCAGTGGAGCATCTACAATTTCTGAAGGCAATCTTCTCCCTGGTTAATTGTCCTCACTGTCAGGAAATTTCTCCTGAATTCCAGGTTGCTTCTCTCCTAGATTAGTTTCCATCCATTGTTTCTTGTCTGAAAACAATGATTCCTTATTCCTTGTCTTGTCTTAATACAATAATACAATAGTAGAGTTGGAAGGGACCTTGGAGGTCTTCTAGTCCAACCCCCTGCCTAGGCAGGAAACCCTATACCGTTTCAAACAAATAGCTATCCAACATCTTCTTAAAGACTTCCAGTGTTGGGGCATTCACAACTTCTGGAGGCAAGCTGTTCCACTGATTAATTGTTCTCACTGTCAGGAAATTTCTCCTCAGTTCTAAGTTGCTTCTCTCCTTGATTAGTTTCCACCCATTGCTTCTTGTTCTACCCTCAGGTGCTTTGGAGAATAGTTTGACTCCCTCTTCTTTGTGGCAACCTCTGAGATATTGGAATAATGCTATCATGTCTCCCCTAGTCCTTCTTTCTCTTAAGCTAAACATACCCAGTTCCTGCAACCGTTCTTCATATGTTTTAGTCTCCAGTCCCCTAATCATCTTTGTTGCTCTTCTCTGCACTCTTTCTAGAGTCTCCACATCTTTTTTACATCGTGACGACCAGAACTGAATGCAGTATTCCAAGTGTGGCCTTACCAAGGCATTATAAAGTGGTATTAACACTTCTTACTTGAGGATTGTCATTTTCCCCAACTCTGTTTTTCTAAATGCAGCCCAGGATCACTAGAAATTACATATCTAAATGAGATATAAGAAGAAATCCAGTTTGACACACCTGGGCTAGACATATCTAGCTCTATCAAACCTTCATCGTAAAATTTAAGCTCCAGACCCTTCATCATCTTGGTTGCTCCAAGTGTAGAGTTGCTTACTTACTTATTCACAAATCAGCCTGGCGGTGCTCTGTTTCAGACATAGTACCGTATTTTTCGGCGTATAAGACGCTCCAAAGTATAAGACGCACCTAGATTTGGGGGAGGAAACCAAGGGGAAAATATCTGCCTCTGCCTCCCAGCAATTTGCCTCCTTGCAGCAAACAGTGCAGACAATATACACTGTTTGTAGTGTTATATTTCAGACTGCATGTGTACAGATGCTGTTAAAAGGGATGTGCTTTCTGGAAGTATACTTTATTCTCTGCTATTTAAAAGAACAGCACTTTTTAAAACAATAGCACGGGGCCTCTTCAATCAAGCATTTATTTTAAAAAAGCTTCTTCAATTTGTTAAGTTGTCTATAATAATAATAATAATAATAATGATAATGATGATGATGATGATGATGATGATGATAATAATAATAATAATAATAATAATAATAATAATAATAATAATAATAATAATAATAATAAAGCAGTCTTTAAAAAATAAGTCAAATAATTTGAACATTCTGTAGCCATTTATAGTTGTTGACTTACCTCCGGGATGGCGAACCTATGGCAGAGCCATTTGTCAGGGCATGCGAGGGGTTGCACTGGTCAGCTAATTTCATCCTTTTTTAAAGCCATTTTGCCTCCCCAGGCTCTAGATGCTTTATAGGAACCTGGGGAGGGCGAAAACAGCCTCCCCCGCCCTCCCGGAGGCCCTCCGAAAGCTCCAGGAGCTTCCCTGAAGCCTCCGGAATGCAAAAAAACGGCCCTATGGGCAAACCGGAAGTTTGGGAACAGACTTCGGGCTTGCTCGTAGGGTCGGTTTAAGCCCTCCAGAGCCTTCAGGTTCAAGGTTTTGACCACCATCTTTAAAGCGCTCCATGGCACGGGACCTAGTTACTTGCGGGATCGCATCCTCCCACATATATCCCTGCGGCCAATTCGCTCTCACAGGGAGGGACTTCTCCTGGTGCCGTCCACTAGGCAATGCCAACGGGCAACGCCAAGGAGTAGGGCCTTCTCTGTGATGGGCCCAACCCTCTGGAATGACCTCCCCCCCCCGACATTAGAACCACCACTGACTTCCGCTCCTTCCGACAAAAATTGAAGACTCACCTGTTCCGATTAGCAGGCCTGGCATAATCATAATTGTTACCTCCTGGCGCCCCGAGTCCCTTTTGGGAGAGGGGGCGGTCTAGAAGCGCAGTAAATAAATAAATAAATAAATAAATAAATAAATAAATAAATAAATAAATAAATAAATAAATAAATAAATAAGGCTCCGGAGGAGTAAAAATGGCCCTACGAGCAAACCGGAAGTCAGGGCCTCCAAGGGGGCGAAGAAAGCAGGCAAAAATGGGGTGGAGCACCTGTCATGCACACATGCGCACTGGGGGGGGGGGTGTTGCACATAGCTTATGGCATGCGAGCCAAAAAAGGTTCGCCATCGCTGACTTACCTCCTTGCAGCAAACAACCTGATTAGCACAAGGGGGGGGGGGAAATCTGCCTCCCAGCAATTTGTCACGTGAAGCAAACAGCAAGTTTCACTTTCAATTTCTCCGATAATCAGCTGTTACAGCTATAGCTTATTGAAGCCTGCAAGCCCCCCTTTGCTGCAAAGAGGTAAATTGCTGGGAGGAAGAGGCCAAAGGGTTGGGGCTGGTGGATGGGTGGGGCTACATTCAGTGTATAAGACGCACCCCAATTTTCACCATTTTTTAGGGGGGGAAGGGTGCGGCTGTTGAGTTTTCTCCCTTTCCAACATTTCCAAAGTCTCATTGGAAATTTATTCCAGCTAGTACACAGGAGATGCAAAGACAGATACAAGAAAGCAATTTTATGAATTGAAACTACTTACAATCTCTCCTCTCTACCCCGTTGGAAGAATCTGTTGTTGGTATTGTACATTTACTCCTGTGTTATTATGTATATAAAGAGAAGTGAATGAATCCTGCTGAATCAGTTACCTGTGTGTGCTTTCTGGATGTGATTTCTGCAACAAACTCTGACATATCTCTATGACACGGCCTTCCCCTTTTCTCCAACCCATAAGTCAGAAATGCTTAGGTCACCCTTAACTGTATTCATGTGATAGTTTTTCTCCTAGTTTTGACTTTTGAAATCTCTTGGGTTTACCAATGGAAGAGAATATTTGTAGCTTAGGTTTGAAACATGGAGTCCTTGGTGGTCTCTTTTCTTGCAGATATTTCATTACCCAGCAAGGTAACATCATCATTGTTAGATGGGAATGGGGTCTGCAGAGTGAAAGAGAAGAAGAGAAGGAGAAATGGGGGGAGAAGGGTCCTTGGTGCTCTCTCAACTCAGTGGTTTTCTTGCAGACATCTCATTACTCAACTAAGTAACATCATCAGTGTTAGAAGGGAATGGGGTTTGCGGAATGGAGGAGAAGAGGAGTTGGAGGACTGTGGGGTCCATGATGCTTTCTGAGCTTGGTGCTTTTCTTGCAGACACTTCATTACCCAACTAGGTTACATCATCAATGCTAGAAGGGACAGGGGGTTGAGAAGGAGGAGGAAGAGGAGGAGGAGGAGGAGGAGGAGGAGGAGGAAGGAGGAGGAGGAGGAGGAGGAGGAGGAGGAGGAGGAGGAGAAGTTGGAGGACCATGGGGTCCATGATGCTCTCTGAGCTTGGTGCTTTTCTTCCAGACACTTCATTACCCAACATCATCAGTTCTACTTAGATTTTTCACCCTGGAAGAAAATCAACAGCAGGCAATGAGTGAGAACAAAAGCACTCAAGGTGGAATAATAGAGGTGGCAACTCAGAAAGTAAATTCCATATTAGTTGTTCTCTGCCAACTCAAGGGTGGGTAGAGGGCTGTTCAACTCAGTAGCATGGAAAGGTCCCTTGGGAAGCAACTTCAAGAAGGTATTTTTGATGCTTCGACTTCATTGAAGCAAAACAAACGCTTCAAAGCGTCGTTGTGCTATTAGCGGTGCATGGAAAATCTGTCACTGCAGATATTTTTGTAATTAAATTTGCCATTTGGAACCTGCCAAATAAACTGACAAATCTGAAGCAAATGTCCCCGAGGAATTGTGAATTTTTGATGTAATCTGGATCGCAACTAAGAGAACACACATTACCGTGTGTACTTCAGGGAGATACGGGCACTTTAGTGTGTAAAAGAGAATGGAGGAAATTGATTGATTCAGCTAATAAGTAGAGGAGCCTTTTTTCAAGGTAATTTATAGATATGGATAAAGAAATAGAGATGGATGGATGGATGGATGGATGGATGGATGGATGGATGGATGGATAGATAGATAGATAGATAGATAGATAGATAGATGATAGATAGATAGATAGAGATATACTATCTATCTGTCTGTCTGTCTGTCTGTCTGTCTGCCTGTCTGTCTGTCTATGTATCTATGTATGTATGTATGTATGTATGTATGTATGTATGTATGCATGTATGCATGTATGCATGTATGCATGTATGTATGTATGTATGTATTGTGTCACAACCCCTGGTATGTCCAAATATGGGAGGGAGCATACTGCTTCCCTTTTCTGTCTATCGGTTCACCCTAGGAGCCATTCAGGCAGAAAGCCATTTTTTTAAATGTTGCCTTGTTACATTTGTGTTGCATTTGTGCTGTTAAATAAATAAAAGGAGACTAGTATAGATCTATTTCAAGCTGTTTAGCTCTCATCAGCTAGCCATACCCTTACTGGGATTCGAACCTGGGCTGTTTTTACATGCTACGGAGTTGTATTAACCACTAAGCCTGTGGCTTAGTGGCTAATACAACTGCCTAATATGTAATACAAATAAATGATCGCGAAAGCAATGTAAGAAGGCTTTTCTTTTTTACGTTCAAAGTATTCGGTTTTAAATAATTTGACTTTTTATCTAATTATTTTAATACTATTGAATCATATTTATTAATTTAATAAAAATATTTTAAGTTCATTCCTGTGATATTCAGTGGAAGGCCAATCATAAAAGGTAGCCCTTACCTCTACCAGTACAATCATGTATCTATACAGGAAATATTTCATACCACTTTATCAAATTCTTGGTGTGTTTTTTTAAAAAAATGAAGAAAACATCTTTAATTTTAACATATATCCTCCTCCTTTTTTTTTTGAAAGGGAAAAAATATACATATATAGCAGTTATATTTTTAACTCTCCCCCCCCCCCCCCAAACTTATTTTTGGCTGAAATGTGGAGCTGGTTACAATTCCCAGCTATTCTCATCATAATATTGTATAGTTATACATCATTACATGCCCCAAAGTTTTTGTTCTGTCTTTATAGTCTCACTAATTTTCCATTATATGTATGCTTCATGTTCCACCTCCATTTTTCCATATCTTAGCTTAGTTTACATTTACCATATTTTTGGAGTATAAGGCGCAACTTTTTCTCTCAAAAAAAAAGAGCCTGACAATCTGGGTGCTTCTTATACACTGAATACAGCATTTTTGCCTCCTGAAACCCCGCCTCCTTCACCAAAATGGTGTGCATAGCTTTTAGGAGGCTTCCAGAGTGCTCCTGGGAACTGGGGAGGGCAGAAATGAGGGGAAAACGGGCCATTTTTTGCACAATTCTGCTCTCCCCAGCCCCCAGGAGCACTCTATAAGCCTCCTAAAGGCTATGCATGCCCCCTTTTTTTTGACAAAAATGGGGCCATTTTCGTGAGAAACTGGCCATTTTTTGCTCATTGGGGGGGGCACCCTCCAGGACCACTCTACAAGCCTCCTAAAGGCTATTCATGTCCTTTTTGTGGGGGGGGGGGGAACGTTCCCGTTTTTGCAAAAAAGTGCCGTTTTTGGGAGCTCTGCAGAGTGCAAAAACTTTTTTTTTATTTTGCCTCTTCAGAATCTTGGTGCGTCTTATACTCTGAAAAATACAGTAATTGCCTTTAAATAACGATCATTGCTGTTCAATGCTCATTACAATTCCGTTGGTCTGCTACGTAAAAGAACAAGCAGTACTCACCTCACATATTAGGCAGCTTAGTGAGGTTCAACTTCTTAAAAATTCTACGTGTCCCTATTTCATCTATTTTAACTTATATTTGATTAACTTTCCAAGGAATGGAAACATCTGAAGAAGGTCTGAGTGTATTTCAGATTCCGGATTCCATCCCCCTCTTTCTCGCCCTCTGTCATTTGGCTTCCCAAAACGTGAAAACCGTGGCACACACCCCATGCCCGGCAAAGATTGCGAGAGTACATGCGCCTGTTCTCTCGGTGGCTGCTCCACGACATCCATCAATAAATCAAATCATAAATGAGATGGAATTAGTTGGAGCCAAGCCTTTAAGAGGAGGCATTATTCATTACCATGCTAATGCGGTGCTTGGAATTGTCAGTACCGATCAAGGAAGCCGCCGCTGATGGCTCAGATCGAGAAGCGCATTACCAAGGGACGAGCCATTTGCCCCAGTTCCCCTAACAGAGAGGTCACTGCGCTTCCATTGCTGGATGCTAAATGCTCCTTAGATTGCGCAGCACCTGCAGAATCAGGGGAGAAGCGACAGCTCAGCTGACATGGAGGCATTCTGGGGAACAAGAGGATGGGAAGTGGATCTAGGAGGAAGGAATCTATCTCTATCTATCTATCTATCTATCTATCTATCTATCTATCTATCTATCTATCTATCATTTATCAATCTATCTATATCTATCTGGCTGCTGGCCGGCTAGCTCTCCCACCATCATCTCTCTCTCCATCTCTCTCTATCTATTTCATCTCTAATCTATCTCTCTTCTATATCCATTCATCCATCCATCCATCCATCCATCATCTATCTATCATCTATCTATTGTCTATATTTCATCATCTGTATCTATCAATCTGTCTGTCTGTCTATATCTATCTATCTTCCTATCTATCTATCTATCTATCTATCTATCTATCTATCTATCTATCTATCTATCATCTATCTATCTATCTACCTACCTACCTACCTACCTACCTACCTACCTACCTATCCATCCATCCATCCATCCATCCATCCAATAGCTGTCTGTCTCTATCTATCTGTCTGTCTTTCTGTCTTCTATCATTTATCTATCCATCTATCCATCGATCCAATAGCTATTTGTCTGTCTCTGTATGTCTGTCCGTTTTCTATCATCTATCTATCCATCCATCCATCTATCATCTATCTTATCTATCATCTATCTTTCATTATCTCTATCTATCCATCCATCCATCCATCCATCCATCATCTATCATCCATCTTATCTATCTTCTATCTTTCATCATATCTATCTATCTATCTATCTATCTATCTATCTATCTATCTATCTATCTATCTTCAATCGATCATCCCCCTATCATCATCTATTTATCTGTTCTTTAGTCCAAATGGCTTATAGATTTAGTTATAAAGTGTTCGTCTTTATTTTTTTAGGTTGTTGCTTCCAAAAATGATGCCGTTTCCAGCTTTGGGAACCAGGTTAGCATGACAGGATGAAGTTCTTTGGGAAAGAGTTCACTCAGTGGTGTCCAAGGTAGGGTAAAAATCTTCAGGATGGCAGGATGAGCATCAAGATCAAATCCTACACATGAGCCAAAAGAACAGGATGTTAATGACAAAGATGTCTACCCCTCTGTGTATTCCCTTTAGAGGGAATGAATATATTATCTGAAAATGTCATCTTCTGCCTCTTCTGTTTTCTGTCTTTTATACATGTTTTTTTTTGTGTGTGTGAATTTAAAATAAAAATTCCCTTCTCACTCTATGGGAGGGAGGGGGGAGAAGAAGAAAAAGAAGGAGGAAGGAGGAGAAGGAGAAGGAGGAAGGAGGAGGAGAAGGAGGAGGAGGAGGAGGAGAAGGAGAAGAAGAGGAGGAGGAAGAAGAAGGAAAAGAAGGAAGAGGAGGAGGAAGAAGAAAAAGAAGAAGAGAGGAGGAGGAGGAGGAGGAGAAGGAGAAGGAGAAGAAGAGGAGGAGGGGGGAGAAGGAAAAGAAGGAAGAGGAGGAGGAAGAAGAAGAAGAAGAGAGGAGGAGGAGGAGGAGAGGAGGAGGAAGGAGAAGGAAAAGAAGGAGGAGGAGGAGGAAGAAGAAGAAGAGAGGAGGAGGAGGAGAAGAAGAGGAGGAGGAGAGGAAGAGGTGGTGGTGGAGGAGAAGGGTCTTCATTGCTTTGGGTATTATGTGTGCAGTAGAATTTATTTACTATTATTATTTTATTAATGAAATTTTGATGCTGCCCATCGCTCACCTGAGGACGAAGGAATGGAAAGGAAGAGAAGAAAGGGCAGGCTCAAGCTCAGAGCAAGCAGCCGATCTTATAGCTGAATATACCGCCTTTCTGAACGTTTCTTGTCCTACATAAATATCAGCCCCAAGGTCGGCTAAGTGACATTTCAGATCAAACAGCGTCATCCCAGAATGCCCTGCAATAAATCATACATCAGGAATCCCACGCCATCTCATAAATCATGCCATCAGAAGCAAAGTGATTTGAAATTCCGACATCGTGGGTCTTCTGGGTAAGCGGATTTTGCATTTGAAGCAGAAATAAACGATAGAAATAAATGTAGGGTGATTTTCCTACACACACACACACACACACACACACACACACACACACACACACACCAACACATATACAGACAAACATCCATAGTTTCTGCCAGGATTGCAGATCTCATATGAAAGCTTACTGGAACGAAATTCTTTCTCTATCCGAAGTGGCATTAACGAGACAATTAGATGCCTCCCTTGGAAAGTCAATTAATGTCTACATTTAGACGAATATTAAATCTTAATGAGAAGTTCATTAAGTGCTAATGTCCTAACATAGCAGGAATACTGTGGTGTGGGTCTTGTTGTTACCTAGGCTTCCCCCAAAAAGCACGAGGCAAATTCCTGGTCCCGAGAAAACCCCTTTTATTAAACGAATGTGAATTCCTGCCGTTCACATTCACCAAAGACCTGGTGAACAGTCTTTCAAAGGTGAATTTATAACCACAGACCTTATCTAGCTTGGAAAGCTGCCATGTAAATGTTTTTCGAACGCACGGAAAGACTGGGCACAGAGTCTCTGAGATTCACGGACAGATCTTCACACTCCTGAAATGAACGAACGAACGAATGAATGAACGAACAAATTGTTTCCTGCAAAAGCCCACTCTCCTTTCGCTCCTCTTTTATTTCCTCTGGGAGGGGCCCTTCATCGTCCACCTGTGACTTTACTCCCGTCGACCCTGATTTCTGAGCTGTTCTTTTCTTCTGTTCCTCTGCCTCACTGCTGTCTAGCACCAGAATTGCCCATTCACACCCACCACCCCGGCTCTATGCCATCCTATTTAGCCATGTTTTCTAAGCATGAGAGCATGTGCGGAAGTTACCACACTCCCAGTTTCAGAGTACGTCGACCCGGTGGTAAAATTATGTGAAACCCACCCCTGCTTCCCACACCGTGATGCCGTATTCTGAAATCAAGGTGAGAGAATCAACGTTTCTTTTTGTTTGGCTGAAACATGTCTCTTTTCCCACTCTTATGCTTCCTTCCACTGTCATCCCCTAAGAGACAACAAGGAATACTCACGTAGTGGCTCTGAAGTATAACAGAGCTGAACCTCAAGCTGTCCATCGGTTGTGCGTAAGTGCCATGAGATACATAATCAACTTTGGAAATCAAAAGGTTAAAGAAAAAGAGAGAAAGAAGTGGAATTGGAATTTATTGGCAACATCTGCAGTGCGCCAGGAGGATTGCGTTGGGCTTGTAATTCAGCCCAGAAATAACTGGTCTGTTAATCCCAGTTGTGAGTGGAGGCTATTAGAAAATGAAATTGCTGAAGCTGCTGTCTCTTAAAGCTGGGGAATTGTTGCACGGATAACAACAGATCATTGTTTCTTTCAATCTTTATCCTCAGGCTTGATAGACTTTCTTAATAAGACAAGTAATTACTACAGACCAAGGAAAAGAATTGTCTTCACTATTAGCAAGTTTCTCCTTAACTCCAGGTTAACAACTTGCCTCAAGATGGGTGCTTCATCACTGGAGGTTCTTAAGAAGACAGTGGACAGCCACTTCTCTCAAATGGTATAGGGCAGGGGTGTCCAAACTTGGGAACTTTAAGACTTGTGGACTTCAACTCCCAGAAATTCTGGGAGTTGAAGTCCACAAGTCTTAAAGTTCCCAAGTTTGGACACCCCTGGTATAGGGTCTCCTGATTGGGAGGGGTTGGACTAGAAGACCTCCAAGGTCCCTTCCAGCCAGGAAAGGGATTGAAAATTTTTAGCAACCGATTCTTTCGGTTGCTGGGTGGGCGTCAGAGGTGAGTTCCTACCGGTTTGGACCAGTTTGGACGAGTAGATAGTAACTCGGCCTACCACTCCCCTGAACTGGTTCTATCGGTGGTGCCGTAGGCATACCAATATGGTGGCCGTTGCTCCCGGCTACTACCAGTATGGCCGTACCGGGCCATACCGCGAACCCACCACTGGTCTGAGATGATTCCAGTTTACAGTCTTCTAGAAGTCTCTTATTTCCTTCTTTCATTGTGGCTGCAAATTCGATTTTCAGTACTGTAATTCTCCTGGAGTTACTTGGGTTCTGGGCAGCCTTAGAAACTTCTACATGAAACTAAAGCTAATTAAATTATCACGGGAAGGTGGGGATTATGGCATGGGAGGGCAGGGTGGCCACTGAAGGGTAAACAAGGTTTCTCTTCCTGGGTGGGAAAAAAAATTGTTACAGCCCGAAAAGAGCCAATAACATTCGAAAAGATTTTATTAGAGTGCCTTTGATTTTTACTTTTACACCTTGCAGGAGGTGATAAATCAGTTTCTTCCAATAACCGCCGCTATTCAATCACACGCGTTTGAGTTTCACGGCCACGGAATACTAATTTTAACTATCAGTTTCAAACAGTCCCACCTCAGGTGATTACTTTTCCAATATTTATTTTCACTTTGACCCTTCCTCCACGGCACCACAGATAGGCATAAACGTATCTGTGGGAAACGTGGAAATAAATGATGACACCAGAAGAGTTAGCTCTACCTGTTCAAATTATTTAGCTTGGCAAGTTTTGTTTTGTTTTTCCCCTGTGAGGGATGCCAGCGTTCCAAGCAAAGCACAACTCCGAGGCCGGCAGATTCCGTAAACAACAGTTTTTTGGATACTTCACATTGGCACAACTGGTGAAAGCAGGCTCTGAAAATTCCTGTGGCTTTCACTTGATTAACAGTAAATGTTTTCCTCTTTCCCGCCCACGAGTCACTGGTCACGCTGTCCGATCCAGGTGCTGGCCGGTTGCTTGGTTACTTCGCTCCTCCTCTGGCCAGCCACTTGTGAGAATGTCCTTGGTTCCCACAGGAAAACTTTATTGTTTTGGCTACAAAATCCCCTCTATTTCCTCCCTCCCTCTGTTATGAGGCAACCCTGCAGCCTTCAAGATGGCCTCAGCCAGGTTCCTCTCAGGGTTGACAAATAGTTGGTTTCTTCTTCTTCTTCTTCTTCTTCTTCTTCTTCTTCTTCTTCTTCTTCTTCTTCTTCTTCTTCTTCTTCTTCTTCTCCTTCTCCTTCTCCTTCTCCTTCTCTTTATCTCTTTCTATTCCCCTTTTTCTTTTATTCTCTGTCTTTCTATTCCCCTTTTTCTTTTATTCTCTCTTTCTTTCTTTGTCTTTTCTCTCTCTTACTCCTCTTACTTTTTCTTTTTCTCTCTCTCTCTCCATCCATCCACCCATCCACCTACATACCTACCTACTTATATATATATTTCTATATTTATCTATCTATCTATCTATCTATCTATCTATCTATCTATCTATCTATCTATCTATCTATCTATCTATCTATCTATCTATATCTATCACTATCTCTTCTCTTTCTCTCTTTTCTCCTCTCTTTCTCTCTTTTCTCTTTCTTTTCCCTTTTGCTTCTATCTGTCTATCTATCTCCCTATTCTTCCTCCTCCTCCTCCTCCTCCTCCTCCTTTTCCTCCTCCCCTCCCTCTCTCACTCTGTATTTCTTTTTCTGTTTAGCTGGATTTAGGTGCTGACACCTTTCTATACTGCAGAGGCCTTTTATGGGTAAGAGTAGGTTGCAGATGGCTGCAGACCGGCTGATGCTCACACCTCCCAAATCCCAAATCGCACATGGCACATGGTGCGGAGGGGCGCATCTTGCATGCTGATTGATCGCTCCGACTTTCTGTTCTGTGACTTGCTGTTTGAGCACCCCATAGTCAGAACGTTAACGTTTGCAGATGTATAAATGCAACAGCTGTGAGCAGCAGATGCAAATGGGCTCTGTTGTGCCTGGCAGAGAAGTCTAATCCAGACTTCACACACAAACACACACACAAACACACACACACCTTCATTCACCAGCTCTGCTCATTAAAATGATGCCCTTTTATGAAACGATTTTGCAAAATTCCTCACTCTGCAGTCGATTTAAAATAATTTGAGTTGAAGTCACATTGTTAATGGAAAAGAGTTGCTAGCATTAGCCACAGGGACGTTGAGCCCAGATGAATTTTGGGTTTTCCTGGATTAAATTTACCTCTGATATCAGCAGTTTACACAAAAAAAGATGTGGAGACTTTGGAAAAAGCGCAGAGAAGAGCAAACTTGAGATGATCAAAGCCCTGGAAACTAAAACAGGTTGCAGGATTTGGGTTTGGCTGGTCTAGAGAAAAGGAGGCCAAGGTGATGACATGATAGCAGAGTTCCAGTATTTCAGGGACTCACGGGTGGTATTCCCTTACTTTCCCTAATGGTTCGCAAATGTCAGCTAGCTTTTGTGTCTAAGGTGGGACTAGAACTCACCGTCTCCCGGTGATTGGCCCAAAGTCACCCATTTGGCTTTTGTGTCTAAGGCGGGACTAGAACTCACCATCTCCTGGTGATTGCCCAAAGTCACCCAGCTTGCTTTTGTGTCTAAGGCGGGACTAGAACTCACCGTCTCCTGGTGATTGGCCCAAAGTCACCCAGCTTGCTTTTGTGTCTAAGGCGGGACTAGAACTCACTGTCTCCTGGTGATTGGCCCAAAGTCACCCAGCTAGCTTTTGTGTCTAAGGCGGGACTAGAACTCACCGTCTCCCGGTGATTGGCCCAAAGTCACCCAGCTAGCTTTTGTGTCTAAGGTGGGACTAGAACTAATGTCTGCTGGTGATTGGCCCAAAGTCACATAGCTGGCCTTTGTATCTAAGGAGGGACTAGAACTCACTGTCTCCCATTCTCTAGCCTGGAGCCTTAACCAGTAGACCAAACTCGCTCTCTACAAATTTTATCCCCAATTCCTGATATTTGACAGTGTCTGATTCATGTGGGACACTAAGATGCTGCAGGAAGCCTTGTATTCTGATTGGGGTGTTTGGGGGGGGGAATCAATAAAGAGACAATGCTCAATTGCAGACCTTAGCAATAATTCTAGGGGCTCCCTTGATTCATTCCAAAGGAAAACATCGGTATTTCCCCCCTTTTTTTCTTTTCCTTCTCTTTTCCTTTTTCTTCTCCATTCTTCCACTGGCTGCATCAGCCAGCAATGTATTTCTAAGAACCAACGGGGGGGAGGGGGGAGTTTAGGTTAAGAATCAGTATTTTTTTTATTATTATTCCTTGATCCGAGCAACAGTCAGAAAAATTGCAAGAATAAATAGGAATACATAATGGCAGTGAACTCTCTTCTTTTTCAGCCGTTGTAATCTTTTTTCCAGCTGTCAGGGAGGTGATAAATTCAGCTATAACGGCTCAAAAGCCCATTCAGATGGGAATTATAAAATGCATAAAACTTTTACTGTTAGCCATGTGTAAGTTGTTTGTCTTGGTGGTATATCTAATTCCAAATGAAGTTATACTGAATATTACATATTGGTGTTATAGGGATAGTTTTTGCAGGAGTAGAAAAAAAAACAGAGAGAATGAACAATGATTTACATTTCCAGTGTTTCCTATAATGTAGGGGTGAATCAAACCATGGAAGAATATAGATCTTTGTTGCTTGGTGCTCTCTGAGCTTGGTGGTTTGCTTGCAGACAGTTCGTTACCAAACTAGGCAATATCATCAATGCACTGATCATGTTACCTTGTTTGATAATGGAACATCTGCAACAGAGATGGTGTTTAGCAGGTTCTGATCAGTTTTGGAGAACCGGTAATTGAAATTTTGAGAAGTTCAGAGAACCGGTAAATGCCACCTCTGACTAGCCACGCCCCCATCTATTTTCTGCCTCCCAAGCCCCAGCTGATTGGGAGGGAATGGAGATTTTACAGTATCCTTCCCCTGGAGTGGGGAGGCAATGGGGATTTTGCAGTATCCTTCCCCTGGAGTGGGGAAGGAATGGGGATTTTGCAGTATCCTTCCCCTGGAGTGGGGAGGGAATGGAGATTTTGCAGTATCCTTCCCCTGGAGTGGGAAGGGAATGGAGATTTTGCAGTATCCTTCCCCTGGAGTGGAAAGGGAATGGGGATTTTACAGTATCCTTCTCCTGGAGTGGGGAAGGAATGGGGATTTTACAGTATCCTTCCCCTGGAGTGGGAAGGGAATGGAGATTTTACAGTATCCTTCCCCTGGAGTGGGGAAGGAATGGGGATTTTGCAGTATCCTTCCCCTGGAGTGGGGAGGGAATGGGGATTTTGCAGTATCCTTCTCCTGGAGTGGGGAGGGAATGGAGATTTTGCAGTATCCTTCCCCTGGAGTGGAAAGGGAATGGGGATTTTACAGTATCTTTCCCATGCCACACCCACCAAGCCATGCCCACAGTAAAAATGTTTGAATTCCACCACTGATCTGTAAGAAAACCATCAAGCTCCGAGAGCACTGAGGACCCCACACTTTTCCTCCTGCTCCCCTCTGCAAACTGCACTCGCTTCTAGGCAGTGGTGGGATTCAATTTTTTTTACTACTGGTTCTGTGGGCATGACAAAGCCTGGTGGGGCGTGGCTTGGCGGGCGTGGCTTGGTGGGTGTGGCAGAGGAAGGATACTGCAAAATCCCCATTCCCTCCCGGTCAGCTGGGACTCGGGAGGCAGAGAATAGATGGGGCGGGGCCTGTCAGTTCTCTGAACTACTCAAAACCTCTGCTACCAGTTCTCCAGAACTGGTAGATTTTTATTTCTCTTTTAGGGGAAATATTTTATCCTGCCTTTTTAAATATTTCTCAACCTTTTCCATTCTTCTAGGACAGGGGGTCGGTGCTAACTTTCTACAGAGTGTCACGGGAAGTGTTTAGACGAGTGAAAACTAAGTCTTAAAACGAAGGGGGTGGGAGGTATGGGGGAGTTAGAAGATTTTTCTTCAAATACCTGAAAGGATATCACACAGAAGAAAGTTAGGATCTGATCTGGATCATTCTGAAATGCAGGACATGGAATAACAGATGTACGTAAGAAGAAGACAGATTCTAACTGAATCTTTAGTGGTGGAAAAAACATTCCTAACAATAAAAATAATTGCCCAATGGAACCAATTACCCAAAAAAGAGGATTCTCCTTCACTAGCCATGCTCAACCAGACAAGTCATATGTCAGGGAAACGTTAAGTTTTGATCCCTCAACTTAGCAGAAAGATGCACTTTGGTAGCTTACATGGCTCCTTCTGGTGCTACAGTTTTTTTTTTTATGAATCTATGAACTGTTGTCAGTTCTGTAAGATAACCCAGATCAAAAAACAGGAGCAGCTGGGATTCTAGGAATAGTCCTTGTTGCTGTAGACTAAAATAACAACATCTTGAAAGTCTGTCAGTTTCTCTCAAGCAATACCAAACAAAACCAAGGTAATATTCTGCATTTTTCTTCTTCTACTTTCCGATTGTCTAGGACAGAGTTAATTGCTTCCTTCCTAGAGTTCACTCGGCATCCTTTTGCTACAATGAACAGAATCACAGAATTGGAAAGGACATTGGAGGTTTTCTAGCAGTGGTGGGATTCAATTTTTCTTACTACCGGTTCTGCGGGTGTGGCTTGGTGGGCGTGGCAGGGGGAAAGATACTGCAAAATCCCCATTTCCTCCCGATCAGCTGGGACTCGGGAGGCAGAGAATAGATGGGGGCGAGGCCAGCCAGAGGTGGTATTTACCGGTTCTCCGAATTACTCAAAATTTCTGCTCTTGGCTCTCCAGAACTTGCCAGAGCCTGCTCAATACCACCTTTGTCCTCGAGCCTAACACCCCTGCTCAATCAGGAGACTCTATACCTGTGATGGCAAACCTTTGGCACAGGTTGCATGCAGAGCCCTCTCAGTTCCACTGTGCATGTGTGTGCATCTCCCGCAAGTCACCTGATTTTTGAGTCTCTGCCTGTGCATGCGTGAGGGGCAGGGTACATGCAGGAGATGTGCACACACTGCAGGGGGGGGTTGCATGCACATACGTGGAGAGGTGGAGGGGTTGCAGTCCCCTGCTGGCCCATTTTTGTCCCAGGAGGCTGCAGAGAGGCCTGCTAGGCCCAAAATAGGGCATGGGGGAGTCACACGTGCATGCATGGGGGAGGAGCAAAGGGGGTGCACGCACATACACAGGGGGTGGGGCATGGGAGGTATCATGTGCGTGTATGCATTTACGTCGTGTTCCACACTCATTGCGTTGTGGGTGTGTGTTAGGATTAGGGTGTGCCTGCTTTCAACACGTGACAAAAATGTTACCCATCATTGCCCTATACCATTTCAGGCAAATGGTTGTTCATTCTCTTCTTGAAAAGCTCCAATGATGGAGCACTCACAACTTCTGGTGGGAAGTTGTTCCACTGATTCATTGTTCTACCTGTCAGGAAATTTCTCCTTAGTTCTAGTTGCTTCTCTCCTTGATTAGTTTCCGCCCATTGCTTCTTGTTCCCACCCTCAGGTGCTTTGGAGAATAGCTTGACTCCCTCTTCTTTGTGGCAACCCCTGAGATATTGGAACAATGCTATCATGTCTCCCCTAGTCCTTCTTTCTCTTAAGCTAAACATACCCAGTTCCTGCAACCGTTCTTCATATGTTTTAGCCTCCAGCCCCCTCATCCTCTTTGTTGCTCTTCTCTGCACTCTTTCTAGAGTCTCCACATCTTTTTTATATCATGGAGACGAAACCTGGATGCAATCATTCAATAATTAATCCATAATAATTCAAACACTTGTTCTGAATTCCTCTTCATGAGTCCACAACCAAGGCTGTATATCTGTAGATGAACTTGTATCATTGTTTCTCTAATATATTCTGGTTTTGGTTCAACAACCTACAGACACTTTCCTGGACAGGGTGGGGGGGAAATGGAAACAATGCAATTTCCAGTCAAATTACACTGCATATGATATTTATGGAGAGCCATAAAAATGTCCTTCACAATAGTTGCTGATTGCTTCTAGCATTTCCATTACATTTCCTTCCTTGGAGTCATCAATTTGCATCCGTCCATGAAGGCAAATCAAGCATTTTATTTCCACATAGGTGGTTTTCCATCATTTCCTTCTCCCCCAGTTCGCAGAAACTTGCAAATGTGCTTCCTACCTTCCCGCAAATAGGACTACCCACTTGTGTTTGAAAGAAGAAAAATGGACCAAATTTTAAAGGTACGAATCGGGGACCGAATCAATAGGAAATGCCTTCATGTCTTAAGACTTAGGGACTATTTCCGCTCTTCCTCTGTCAACCAAAAATATACGTCGGCCTCAACTTATGACCACAATTGAGCACAAACTGTCTGTTGCTAAGCAAAATCATAGTTAAGTGAGTTTTTGTCCCATTTTTACGACCTTTCATGCCGCAGTTGTTAAGTGAATCCCTGCAGTTGTTGAGGTAGTAACATGGTTGTTAAGTGAATTTGGCTTCCCATTAACTTTGCTTGTCAGAAGGTCCCAGGTAGAGGCCCCTGATTTTTCCCATGAAATCCAACCCTATTTTTTGAGCTGTACTGGCTTCCAGATTGTTTCTGGGTGCAACCCAAGGTGTTGGTTATCGTGTTGAAGGAGTATATCAGGGGTGTCCAAACTTGGGAACTTTAAGACTTGTGGACTTCAACTCCCAGAATTCCCCAGCCAGCCATGCATGGCTGGCTGGGGAATTCTGGGAGTTGAAGTCCACAAGTCTTAAAGTTCCCAAGTTTGGACACCCCTGGAGTATACGAATCAATATGAATCAATATTGGCTATTTGCTTTATATTATGAATTGCTTATGTTACTATATAATTGTCACTGATTAAACCAGCATTTGCTGTTTGCCTCTGAATACGATACACTGCTAGAAATCATAGATGAAGAAGTAAGCTTAATTATAGGCTTCTGCTTATATTATTGCACACTGTCAGAAATTAGTTGTTTTCTAGACTAGCAAATTGGGGACCTTAATACTGGATGGCCTTACTGCAAATGTTATCTCACTGCTGCGCCTCTCTTCTATTCTTCGCTTCAAAGCTAGGCACATTCCTGAAAACATAGAAGAAATTGTTACACGGGAACATCAGGCCCCATAGATAAAGGAACCAAATTAGGGAGTTTTCCTGGCTTATAAATCCTTAAAGCATTCTGCCGGAAAAACAACTTGGCAAAGGGGGGCTGCCACACACACACACACACACCCTTACAGAACCACCCTACAGAAGGCTATAGGAATACTCCACAAATAAGGGAGACAGAGACAGGAGCTTGAACAAAAGATCATGTTGGTAACGAATCTTTGTCTCTGATTGGGTAAACTTTGTTTCTATCTGCCTAAAAGATATAGAATACCCCGAGCCACTCTTGCAAGGAGTGGCTATTCTTTCCATGCATTTGTTTGTGTGTTTTGAATATAGTTTTGTCACCCAGCTTTTGCTATGGCCATAAATAAAAGCTGATATTTTTTGCAAGCCTCGTCTGGAGTCTCATTTACTTTGGCCTTTTAGTGGCTCGGGGAAACTGCTGGAACCTTATAGTGTGTAAAGGCCTTTATGGCATAGGGCCAGTTTACCTGCAGGTCCAACTTTCTCTAAGGGTACTACTCATCCTACCAGATCATATAAGGCTCCTGGACTCTTCCTCTAAATATTGCATTCTGATGTTAGTTAAGGAGGTGCTTTCTCCTTGCTCTACAGAACCCTATTCTCACTATTCCTTCTTTATAGACCTGGATTTTCATCCAAGGATTGGGAGAAGATTAGATGATGACACATTAGCACTGATAGGCACCAAAGATTTCTTGTTTTTAATGTTTTATGTTTTCTGCCGGTTGAGTTTGATGGGTTTTAATATGGAAACTAATCAAGGAGAGAAGCAACTTACTGTAGAACTGAGGAGAAATTTATTGATAGTGAGAACAATTAATCAGGGGAACAACTTGCCTCCAGAAGTTGTGAATGCTCCAACACTGGAAGTTTTTAAGAAGATGTTGGATAAAGATTTGTCTGAAATGGTATAGGGTTTCTTTTTTTTTTTACAGTTTTTTTTAATTATTTACGTTTTTTTTTAAAATATAAACATTTATTTATTTATGTAACAGACATATACAGGTTATCTTATTAGGAGTAGCATTTTCTCCCTCCCCTCCCCCTCCCCCCACCTCCCCCCCATTTCCCCACCCTAACCCTCCCTAACCCAACCCCTGACTTCCCAGATAGAGTCAGAAGCATAGTTACCAGCAAATCTGAAAAACAAATATCCCAATAATAATATGCATATATCAGAATAAGAACAAGATAATACAAAAAAGACAAAAAAGGAGAAAAACCATCATAACCTCCTTTCCAAAACCATTACTACATATTTATGAAGCATTTCTCAACCAAATCCCATAGACACTTCCTTTGAACCGTACCTTGATTTTACAAAATCAATCCAGGGATACCAATCTATAGTATACTTATCGTAAGAGTGATCTTTTAGGTATACAGAAATTTTATCCATTTCGGCAAAATTTGCTACCTTAAGTATCCATTCTTCTATAGAGCATAATTCTGCTTTCTTCCAATATTGTGCTATCAGCAGTCTAGCTGCTGTAATCATATACAATATTAATTTAGTTTCAGCAACAGTGCAGTCAGGTACTATGCCCAATAAAAAAAATTGGGGAGCAAATTTAATTTTTCTTTTAAGAATCTTCTTCTGCATTATCCACCATATTTTAATCCATAAAGCCTTAACTTTCTTACAGGACCACCAAATATGAAAGTAAGAAGCGTTTGAACAATCACACCTCCAGCACTTAGGATTGTAATTTGGATACATTTTAGACAGCTTAGCTGGATCTAAATGCCATCTATAAAACATCTTGTAAAAATTTTCCCTTAAATTCTGAGCTTGCGTAAACTTCCCATTTCTAATCCAAATCTTCTCCCATGTATCTAACATTATAGGTTCCTCTATATTCTGTGCCCACTTTACCATACAATCCTTAACTAACTCAGAAGCAGAGTCTCTCTTTATCAAAATATTATATATTCTTTTAATATGAAATTGTCCTTGGTCCCTAATTTGCTCAGTCAACTCATCATACGTATTCTCAATACCTATCCTCATATCTTCCTTAAACCTAAATTGTAACTGTTGATACTGAAACCAAGTCTGAACAATCTTTTTATCTTTTAGTTCATCTATCAACTTTAGCTCCCAATGATTATCTACCCAATCCAACAGTTGAGCATATGTAGTTTCATCGTGCCTCTGTGTTATACTAATATTTTCTATCATATGCCTTGGTATTACCCAGTCAGGAATCTTACATTGCATATTTGGCTGATACTTCTTCCAGACTCTTAACAACGCAGACCTGCATATATGCGTTCTAAAAACAAAATCCTGCTTTTTACCATACATTAAATACGCATGCCAACCATAAAGCAGATCATATCCTTCTAGATTAAGAATTCTCTCCTCCGTCATATTTATCCAGTTACTAATTGCTCCCAGGACAGCTGCATCATAATACAACATCAGATTAGGCATTTTCAATCCTCCTCTCTCCCGCACGTCTTGTATAATCTTCAACTTAACTCTGGGTTTTTTCCCATCCCATATAAATTTATTTATGTCCCCTTGCCACTCTAACAAAGTAGCCTCTCTTTTAATTATTGGTATCATCTGAAACAGAAATAAGAACCTCGGTAGTATATTCATCTTAACCGCAGCTATCCTTCCTAAGAAAGACAGCTTCAGTTTCCTCCACGAGGCCATTTCTTGTTGAACCTTATGCCAAAGCGGCTCATAATTATTTTTATAAAGTTTTGTATTAGAGTTTGTTAAATAAACCCCCAGATATTTAACTTTTTTAACTACTTCAAAACCCGATAACTGCTGGAGTCGTTCAGCTTGAGTACTAGACATATTCTTAAGCAACATTTTTGTCTTAGAATAATTCACCTTAAACCCCGAAACCGCCCCATAATCCAGAATCTCATGTAATAACGGTTCAATAGATTGTATAGGTTTCGAGATAGTAAGAACTAGGTCATCAGCAAAAGCTCTCAATTTATATTCATGATGCCTAATCCGAACACCTTGAATCTCTGTAGATTGACATATCCTAATCAACAATATTTCCAATACTAATACAAATATAAGTGGAGATAGGGGACATCCTTGTCTAGTTCCTTTCTCTATTTTACAATCTGTAGTTAAAGTATTATTTATTATCAACCGAGCTGTCTGTTCTTGATATATAGCTCTAATAGCTTGTAAAAAATACCTACCCATACCCATCTTCTTCAATACCTCAATCAAAAATTGCCAGTGTACTTGATCAAAAGCTTTTTCAGCATCCAAAAATATCAAAGCCGCTGGGTATTGGCTATTCTTTTCTAAATATTCCATAAGGTCCAGTACGTATCTTACATTATACTTCATAAATCTACCTGATATAAATCCAGTCTGGTCTGGATGAATAATTTGCTGTAGTATCGGCATTAATCTATTAGCCAGTACCTTTGCAAATATCTTATAATCTACATTAAGTAAAGAAATAGGTCTATAATTCTTTGGTTGTGATCCCTCCTGACCTTCTTTAGGTATCAGAGAAATAAAAGCTGTTTTCCAAGATGGGGGAATCTTTCCATTGACCATCACTTCCATAAAAAGTTTTTTAAGAGGTTCCACCATCTCTGCCATTAAGGTCTTGTAGTAAACAGCTGTAAGACCATCCGTCCCAGGCGCCTTCCCAGTCTTCAATTGAGTAATAGCCTCCCTTATCTCCTCAGTTGTTATTGGCTGGTCTAACCCTTCCTTCTGTTCTAATGTAAGTTGTGGAACTTTAACCCGTCCTAAATAATTAACTATACCAGATAATGTAATCTTATCCTTAGCATATAACTTAGAATAAAAATCTACAAACACCCTCTGAATATCTTTTTGTAGATAAACCATTTTACCCTTATCCTCAACCTTATCTATGATATTTTGAGTTCTCCTTTTCCGTAAATGATAAGCTAGCCACCTCCCAGGCTTATTGGCATTACAGAATGTATTATGCTTAAGGTATCTCAACTGTATTGTAGTCCGTTCTGCCACTAACATGTTCAGCTGCCCTTTCAACAATTTAATAGTAGTATGAATTGACCTATCTTGAGGGCTTGATATCAGCAATTTCTCTTTAATCTTAATCTCCTTCTCCAATTCTTTCAATTTAGCTTCTCTATCCCTTTTAATCTTATTATTCAAATAGATCAATATGCCCCTCATATAAGCCTTACTAGCGTCCCAAACCATCTCTGTTGGGGTGCCTTTGTCCATGTTAAGCACAAAAAATTATTTCAATTTTTTCTTACACTCCAACACATTCACATCATATTTAAATAATCCCTCACTAAGCCTCCAAGATCTTCGTTGAGTCATCAAGTCCTGTATCTCCATCATCACTGGGCTGTGGTCTGAAATAGTTCTCGGGAAAATCTTAACATCTTTAATCCTAGAAAGCAAATCGTTTGATGTTAACATAAAATCAATTCTAGAAAAAGACTGATGTCTGTCCGAGAAAAACGTATAGTCTCTTTCCTTCTCATTGCGGAGCCTCCAGACATCCATTAATTCCAATTCATCCTTCAGATCAAAAAAAGCTGAAGGCAACCGCCCTCTACAAGTTGAGGTTGAAGCTCCAGATCTATCCATCTGTGTGCCTATAACCCAAGATGTTGGATAAAGATTTGTCTGAAATGGTATAGGGTTTCTTGCCTAGGCAGGAGGTTGGACTAGAAGACCTCCAAGGTGCCTTCCAACTCTGCTATTGTATTCCATTCCATTCCATTCCATTCCATTCCATTCCATTCCATTCCATTCTATTCTATTCTATTCTATTCTATTCTATTCTATTCTAATATGTTTCCAGTTTTGATTACAACTGTAAGTGAAGGACAATCTGTACTAAAGATTTTAGATATCCTTCTAAAAGAAGACATGTTTTAACTAAATGGGATAATTGAAAAGCTGAAGACGCTGTTTTAGAAGAAACTCATATCTCTCAAATGAGGATTTCTTTAATTTAAAAGATGAAGAGGCGAAATTTATTGCAGGAGTAATTCAATATCTGCTGGATAGCAGTAACTCTGATTCATTTAGGTTCACAATGTGTTGCAGGAGAAGCAGTAAGTAATTTAGAAGAATATTTTGTAGAATGCACAGTTAGACGTTCTAATTACTTGTATTCATCATGTAATATCATCTCATTAAAGGCCACCCATGTGCTTTACACAAAAGTTGTGTTCACCTTTTTTTAGCTTAAAGGTTGATGTGATGATTATGGGTGGTAATTTTAATAACGTTCGTTAGATTTTTGCCTGGTTACAAGATTTCTGCAAAAGAGTTTGGGAGAACATTGAAAGTTTATTCATTGGAAATTGACTTGATTGAGACATGTTGTTACCGGTGGTAACAAAATGTGAAACCCACCACTGTTGGTTTTGTCTAGTCTTATGAAAAGGAGAACTAGCGGTGACATGATAGCCGTGTTCCAATATTTGAGGGCGGCCACAAAGAAGAGGGACTCAACCTATTCTCCAAAGCACCTGAGGGTAGGTCAAGAAGCAGTGGATGGAAACTGAACAAAGAGAGAAGCCACCTAGAACTCTGGAGTAATTGCCTGACAGTTAGAACAATTAACCAGTGGAACGATTTGCCTCCAGAAGTCGGGTGTGCTCCAACACCAGAGGTTTTTCAAGAAGAGACTGGACAGCCATTTCTCCTGAATGGAATTTTTGGCTCGCGTGTCATAAGTGGGGGGAGCGCAGGGAGGCCATGTGCATGCATGCCGCACTCATAATGCAATGTGCAACACTCCCCCCCCAGTGCGCATGCGCACACTACAGGCGCGACCCTTCCATTTTTTGCATGCTTTGTTCGCCCCCCCCCCAGGCTTCAGAGGCTTTATAGGAGCCTGGGGAGGGTGAAAACAGCCTCCCCCGCCCCCTGGAAGCCCTCCGGAGGCTTCAGGGACCTTCATGACACTTCCCTGAAGCCTCCGGAGCAGTCAAAACGAACCTCTGAGCAAACCGGAAGTCCGTTCGCAAACTTCCGGTTAGCCCGTAGGGCTGGTTTTTTGCCCTCTGGAGGCTTCAGGGAAGCTCATGAAGCCTCCGGAGGGCCTCTGGGGGGGGGCGGGGAGGCTCTTTTCGCCCATCCCAGGCTCCTATAAAGCCTCTGGAGCCTGGGGAGGACGAAAAACAGATCCATCGCACGGCAAAAGCCATAGGTTTACCATAGGGTCTCCTGGTTGAGCAGATGGTTGGACTAGAAGACCTCCAAGACCCCTTCCAACCTTAATATTCTCTAATTCTGATTCCCTACAAGCTCAAAGAATCACCTGTAGGGGAGATGGGTGGTATAAAAAGTTAACAAACAATAAATAATAAACAATAAACAATAAACAATAAATAATAAATAATAAATAATAAATAATAAATAATAAACAATAAATAATAATAATAATAATAATAATAATAATAATAATAATAATAATAAATAAATAAATAATAAACAATAAATAATAAATATAATAAATGATAAATGATAAATGATAAATGATAAATAATAAATAATAAATAATAAATAATAAATAATAAATAAATAAATAAATAAATAAATAAATAAATAAATAAATAAATAAATAATAAATAAATAAATAAATAAATAAATAAATAAATAAATAAATAAATAAATAAATAAATAAATAATAAATAAATAAATTTGTCTTCAAGCTTTATAGTGGAAGGTCTCAACCTAGATCCAAGAAATTATATTGTAAACTAGCTGATAACCCAGCATTGCCCAGGTAATTTACTTTTAGGGGGAAATTGTCTGGACCAAATGTAATTTCTGATGTTGGATTTTCCCCCTTACCAGAGGGAGCCCCCTTGTGGAGTACTGTGTCCACTGCGGTGTACAGTAGAAGCCATTTTACATGCAGTACAGTAGAAGCCACTGAAAGGCACAACAGGCTGCATCATAACATAGCACACACCCCGAAGTGTGTTAAGGGTGTCTTACCACCACATTATTTTTCTCCAGAGAGTAAGTCGACTGTGTACCAAGTTTGGTTGAAATTTCTCAAGGCGTTCCAGAGTTATGCTGGAACATAAACACACATAGAGAGCAATAGATAGATAGATAGATAGATAGATAGATAGATAGATAGATAGATAGATAGATAGATAGATAGATAGATGATAGATAGATAGATAGATAGATAGATAGATAGATAGATAGATAGACAGACAGACAGATTTATACAGTATAAAGTGTATAATCAAGCTATCATCCAGATAGACATATGTTCAGTTACTTTAAGGGTATGTCACAAAATGTTGATATTGAGTTTAATCAAAGTGGAGAACTTATTTCCTACTGGTAAGAGATAAGTTGTACCAATTCCCAGGGCCCCCCCACCCTCCACCCCCATACAAATGCCCTGGAAAAAAGAGACTCTGAGTTAATGTAGCAAACATTTTACCCTAGACTAACTGCATTTTCACTCTCTTTAGTTACAGTCTCTATGGTAACTGCAAAAAAATAATAATAATTCTACAGTAATTTTCCAGAATAGTTTGAAGGGTCTCAGGTTCATCATTTTGTTTTAAGAAAAACACAAAACACACACACACACACTTCAAAGCGATGCATAAAACATGAACAGGTGTAACTTGTCTCTTAGTTTTGCAAAATATTTTTTGTTTGATTTCCCTTTCGGAGATAAGAGTTCTGGTGCTGATGTCGCCTACGGGCTCTTACACATCAGACATTAGGCAAGGAAACCACTCTGCAAGTAGTCCTCGGCTGATGACCATAATTAAGCCTGGAAATTATGGTTGTAAGTAGCGGCAGTCATAAAGCAGGTCATCACATGAACAGACCTGATTTTACATCCTTCTGTGCAGCAGTCATAAAATGAACGTGGCAGTCATAAAGCAAAGGCAGCAGTCATAGAGCAAATGAAGCAGTCATTAAGCAAAGCCATTTTTCATTATGAGGTGGGGTTTTCTTCCGGAAATGAAGTAAACGCCGGTTTCCAAAAAATATGTTGTAAATTGCAATCATGTGACCCTAGGCCTAGAGTGTTGCAAATGGCCATATATTCAGATCGGTTGATAAGCACCCAAAACATAAAAGAGGGCAGATATGATATTATTGCCATTACAGAAACTTGGTGGGATGAAACTGACAAATGGAACATACAGCTAGAAGGATTTAAATTATTTAAAAGAAATAGACCAAATAAAAGAGGAGGTGGAGTTGCACTATATATAAGAAATAACTACGTCTCTACAGAAATAAGCACAACAATAATGAGAACTATCTTGAATGCATTTGGGTCAATATTAAAGGTTGTGGGGGAAATGACATTGCCATAGGTCTATACTACAGGCCACCCAACCAATCAGAGGAAGAAGATGAACTTTTTGCTAGTCAGCTAACTAAGGTATGTAGGAAGCACACCACAATAGTAATGGGAGATTTTAACTACCCTGACATCAACTGGGAAACAAACTCTGCACCAAGTGGAAGATCCAACAGGTTCCTAACAAACCTAGCAGACAACTTTGTTTTCCAAAAAGTAGAGAAGGAAACAAGGGGATCAGCCATACTGGACTTAATTCTCACTAACAGAGAGGAAATGATAGAAGGTGTTGAAGCCATAGGAACCCTGGGGGCAAGTGACCATGCAATATTGGAATTCAACATTATCCAAACACAAGTAGTAGAACAAAGTCAAACTAGAGTCTTGGACTTTAAGAAAGCTAATTTCAATAAACTTAGAGAGAGCTTGGGAAAAATTCCATGGATGAGAATCCTCGAGGGGAAAACAACTCAAGAAGCTTGGGAAATTTTGAAAAATGAGATTAGAAAAGCCCAGTCTAACACAATACCAATGAAGAAGAAAAACAACAGCTCCCAAAAGAAACCAGCATGGCTGCATAAACAACTATCTGACAAACTGAAAGACAAAAAAAGTAAGTATAAAAAGTGGAAGGAGGGGGACATAACTAAGGCAGAATATCAGCAAATAGCCCGAGCCTGTAAAGATGAAGTGAGGAAAGCTAAGGCTCACAATGAAGAAAGGCTTGCCACAAAAGTAAAAATTAACAAAAAAAGCTTCTTCCAACATGTTAAAAACAAGAAAAAAGTTAAGGAAACAATTGGTCCATTGCAAGGAGAAAGTGGCAAGAAGGTGACAAGCAACAGTGAGAAAGCAGAACTATTTAACTCATGTTTTGCATCTGTCTTTACACAAAGGGATAAAACAGTCCAACCTATCAAAAGCAGCACCACAAAATTAGGAACACAAATTGAAATAGGGAAGAAAATGGTAAGTGAGCACCTGTCTACCCTAGATAATAATAATAATAATAATAATAATAATAAATTTGGATTTATTAGCCGCTCCCTTTCCGGGCAGGACTCGGGGCGGCGTACACTAAGACATATATAAACATACATATATACACAGACATACATGCACGGAGGAGGTAATAGATTAAAACATTAAGACAAATTAAAACCATTAACATGCCCCATCTAATAAAAAAAGATGAGTTCAAATCACCAGGACCGGATGGATTACACCCCAGAGTTCTGAAGGAACTAGCAGACGAGATCTCAGAACCACTGAATTATATCTTTCAGAGATCCTGGAACACCGGGGAACTACCAGAGGACTGGAAAAGAGCTGATGTGGTTCCCATCTTCAAAAAAGGGAAAAAATTAGATCCAGGAAACTACAGACCTATCAGCCTAACCTCAATACCAGGAAAGATTCTGGAAAAAATAATCAAGCAACGAATTTGCGAACACCTAGAAGCAAACAAAGTAATAGCCAAAAGCCAACATGGATTTGTCAAAAACAGATCATGCCAGACTAATCTTATTGCATTCTTTGATAATGTGACAAAATTAGTGGACCAGAGGAATGCCGTTGATATAGTTTACTTGGACTTCAGTAAGGCTTTTGATAAGGTAGACCATAACCTATTACTAGATAAAGTAGAAGAATGTGGGTTAGACAGCATCACCACCAGATGGATTGGTAACTGGCTGACCAACCGCACTCAACGTGTAGTTCTCAATGGAACTGCATCTACATGGAGGGAAGTATGCAGTGGAGTACCCCAAGGCTCTGTTTTAGGCCCAGTACTCTTCAACATCTTCATCAATGATTTGGATGAGGGAATAAATGGGGAACTCATCAAATTTGCAGATGACACCAAGCTGGCAGGAATAGCCAACACTCCAGAAGATAGGCTTAAGATACAGAAGGATCTTGACAAACTTGAACATTGGGCACTATCTAATAAAATGAAATTCAATGGTGAAAAGAGTAAGGTTCTACATTTAGGCAACAAAAACGGTATGCACAGGTACAGTATAGGTGATACCTTACTCAGTAGTAGTAACTGTGAAAGGGATCTTGGAGTCCTAGTGGACAACCATTTAAATAGGAGCCAGCCAGTGTGCAGCAGCTGCCAAAAAAGCCAACACAGTTCTAGGCTGCATCAACAGAGGGATAGAATCAAGATCACGTGAAGGGTTAATACCACTTTATAATCCCTTGGTGAGGCCACACTTGGAATACTCCATTCAGTTTTGGTCACCACGATGTAGAAAAGATGTGGAGACTCTACAAAGAGTGCAGAGAAGAGCAATAAAGAGGATTACGGGACCGGAGGCTAAAACGTCTGAAGAACGGTTGCAGGAACTGGGTATGTTTAGCTTAAGAGAAAGAAGGACTAGGGGAGACATGATAGCATTATTCCAATATCTCAGGGGTTGCCCCAAAGAAGAGGGAGTCAAGCTATTCTCCAAGGCACCTGAGGGTAGAACAAGAAGCAATGGGTGGAAACTAATCAAGGAGAGAAGCAACTTAGAACTGAGGAGAAACTTCCTGACAGTTAGAACAATTAATCAGTGGAACAGAAGTTGCCTCCAGAAGTTGTGAATGCCCCAACACTGGAAGTCTTTAAGAAGATGTTGGATAGCTATTTGTCTGAAACGGTATAGGGTTTCCTGCCTAGGCAGGGGGTTGGACTAGAAGACCTCCAAGGTCCCTTCCAACTCTACTATTGTATTGTATTGTATAGTCAAATCCAGTGGTGGGATTCAGCCGTTTCACACCTATTTGGGAGAACCGGTTGTTAACTTTCTAAGCAGTTCTGAGAACCGGTTGTTGGAAAAAATCTCCTTTTGTTTTTTTTCCATTTTACAAGGCTAATCCAGGAAGGAAGGAAGGAAGGAAGGAAGGAAGGAAGGAAGGAAGGAAGGAAGGAAGGAAGGAAACATTTTGGTGTTGTTTCTAGCCTCATCTTTATTGCCCTGTTTACAGAAACTGCCTCTCCGATTAACCCTTATTACATTGTAACAGCTAAGATGAAGCGCCCATCCACCTGAGTGACGTTGAGTTGGCCATGCCCACATGATCACATGACCACCGAGCCACGCCTACCCAGCTGGTCATTAGGGCAGAGAACCGGTTATTTGAATCCCTCCACTGGTCACATGATCATGGAAGGATGTTGTAACTTTGGAACCAGGTCATAAATAGCTTTCGGAAAGGGATAGGCTGTCATTATTTCAACGTCGTAAGTGAAAGATTACCTGTCATTAATTATTTGTCGAAGGATATTTGTGAACAACAGATTCAGAAGTTTCTTTTGTAGACAGACCGCATTGAAAAGATGTTTAAGAAAAGGAACAGGTTTTAATGGAGGGGACTGTGAGTAATTTGTAAGCGGACTTAAAAAGATCAAGCTACAAGAACGATATGGAAAAAAATATTATACTGGATGTACAAATGAAATCAGCGAATGTCTTAATCATTAAAAGGAATATGTCAATGTCAAGCCAAGAGAACAACATGGATAATGGATTTACCGTATTTTTCGGAGTATAACACGAACCTTTTTCCCTAAAAAAAAGAGGCTGAAAATCTGGGTGCGTCTTATACACTGAATACAGCATTTTTGGCTTCCTGAAACCCTGCCCCCTTTGCAAAAAATGGCCGTGCATAGTTTGCAGGAGGTTTTTAGAGAGCTCCTGGAGGCTGGGGAGGGCAGAAATAGCAAAAACAGCCCACTTTGTACTCAATTTTGCCCCCCCCCAAGCCCTGAGGAGCACTCTATAAGCTTCCTAATGCCCCCCTTTTTTTGACAAAAAACAGGCCCGTTTTTGTGAAAAATGGGCCGTTTTTTGCTTGTTTTGGGGGTCCTCACCCCCCAGGAGCACTCTACAAGCCTCCTAAGGTCTATTCATGCCCTTTAAAAAAACAGGCCCGTTTTCACGAAAAATGGGCCATTTGGGGAGATTTGCAGAGTGCAAAAACTTTTTTTTTAATTTGCCACTTCAAAACCTTGGTACGTCTTATACTCCGGTGCGTCTTATACTCCGAAAAATACGGGTAGATGTACAAAAGAGATCTGTTAAAGTTCGAAAAGATTTTGTGTGAAATGACAGAGCAAAAATGAAAACAAGTTCTAGACCATCATTTGAAAGGGCTCCAAGTTTACCCTTGTTAAAAGTAAAAGGCCTGAATTAGTGGTAAAATCTTTTTTTTTTTGCCACCGGTTCTGTGGGCGTGGCTTGGTGGTGTGGGTCATGTGACTGGGTGGACGTGGCCAACTTTTCTTCACTTTTTAAAGCAATTTTTTCCCCCTGCTATTCACCCAAACCAGCAGGGAAAAAATGCTTTAAAAAGCATGAAAAAAGCTTCCCATGTTCGCGTGGCTCACAGCTGAGTTGCATGATCCTCAGAAGCTTTGTTTTTACTACCGGTTTGCAGACCCAACGGCAATCGTTCCTACCGGTTTGGTCAAACTAGGCCGAACCGGGAAGATTTCACCCCTGGCCTGAATATGAGTTGGGTTTATTTGATTAAGGTTAAAATATATATGTTGTTATTGCTGATAACTCTGAATCAATTTCTGCCAACCATGACCGAATAACAAGGTTTTAAGAATCTATGTATAGCTAAGAGAGGAGATGCGGAGGAAGGGATTGTTTGTTGCAAGAGAAGTTGTTAAAGTTGTTTATACTTGTGAAATCACTTCATATATTTCTTTTCTTTGCATTTGCTATATTCTTACTTTTTCTTCCTTTCCTACTGTAGGAAGTTAGCACCCAGCCCCTCCTAGAAGAATGAAATAGTCTAGGAAATATTAAAATGGCAGAATATATTTCCCTCAGAGGTGGGTTGCACCAGTTTGGGCGAACTGGTAGTGGTAATTTGGACTGGGTCACAGAACCGGCAGCGACCCAGGCTGGCCACGCCCCTGAACTGGTTCTCTGGTCTCTGCTGCTGATGCTGGCATGTTTTTTATTAGTTTTTAATGGTCTTTATGCATGCGCAGTACAATTTGCAGTGAACAGCGCATGCACGAGCAATGCACGCAAAAAGAGAACCGGTACCAACCAACACTGCTAGGAACTCACCCCTGATTTTCTTGGATGAGAAAAGGAGAAACATGTTTTTAAAGATAAAGCAGCTTCCTGCAGCTCCCTGTCCCCTTCTCCCCTTCAACTCCAGAGTGATGGGATTAAGACATGACACTCAGGACATGATAGGATTAGCCCTCTATCCATCTCACCCCATGGCATCCTGGAAGATTGCATCACCCAGCAAGGCTCGACCAAGCCCGTTTTAATTTTGTCAGCATTTAATCAAATTTGGCTCAACTTGAAAAAAAAAAATAAGCAGGGGTGCACGTAATTAGTATTTATTGTGTGTGTTTGTTCATCCAATTTGTATAGCCACCCACCTCACAAAACATGTAATTCTGGGTGACATACAGCAAAGAAAAAAAATACATAAATACTTAAAAGCAATCATTATTGTCCTTATGAAAAAAAGAATGGTAAAAATGAAACCCAAAACAAGAAGGAACAGGTGATGCTAATTATTTTTAAAAAATAATTAATGGAATTACAACACTTTTTATTTATTTACCAGCTGATAACCCGGCGTAGCCCTGGTATGTATTTATCCCAATCCTATATTAGAGGGAGCCCCCTTGTGGAGTACTGTGAAGCTGTTACCACTCCACTGTGCTGTACAGTAGAAGCCATTTTAAGGCACAACAGGCTATAACAGGCTGAATCCAAAATGCACACTATCACTGTGACTCGACACTATAGATATAATTCAGTCCTTTTCTTTTCAGCGGCCCAGGTGTTCCAGAGTTTTGCTGGAACACACACACATATGGACACACACATGGACACACACAGAGACACACCCTGAGGGGTATTAGGGTGTCTTACCCCCCACAGTATTTATTTCCAGAGAGTAAGCCATCTGTGTACCAAGTTTGTTTGAAATTGCTCAAGGCATTCCAGAGTTATGCTAGAACATACACATGCAGTATGTGCTAGGCCTTCCTGACTCTAGGGGGCGGTGCTCATCTCCATTTCAAAGACGAAGAGCCAGCGCTGTCCGAAGATGTCTCCATGGCCATGTGGCCGGCATGTCAAAATGCCGAAGGCGCACAGAACGCTGTTCCCTTCCCACCAAAGGTGGTTCCTATTTTTCTACTTGCATTTTTACATGTTTTCGAACTGCTAGGTTGGCAGAAGCTGGGAAAAGTAACGGGAGCTCACTCGGTTACGTGGCGCTAGGGATTCAAACTGCTGAACCGCTGATCTTTCTGGTCGACAAGCTCAGCATCTTAGCCACTGAGCTACCACTTCCCTTAACTAAATTGGTGCCACTTTTCAAATTCCGAAGTAGCTCTGCGACAGCGTTTTTTAAGCAATTAAAAGCCCATTGGCTGTTGACAAGAAGTATTTAAAAATGTGCGGGTTGAAGAAAGTTAGCTGGCAGCCCCATTAATTTGAAAACCCGGAACATCTGAAAAACAATATGCTGCAGTTTTATTTATTGCACAGATGCTTAACAACTTTCTCGTCCTAAAGGGGAGAAAAAGTCATTTGGAGATCAAAACCGCCTCTTCTTCATCTCCCCTGTGCTAATTGACACATTCTACATGCATGCAAAATATACAGGGAGCCGCTTTGAATCGCCTCAAATGCCCAAAAGCCAGGAGCATTGCTGGCTGTATCCTTTAAACCAGAGGTCAGCAACCCATGGCTCTGGAGCCACATGTGGCTCTTTCATCCCTCTGCTGCAGCTCCCTGTCACCAGCCAGCTCCACAATTGATGGCTTTTGGTTAGGACAGGTAGAGAAAAAGGATGCTGCGCTAGGAGGAGACTCTATGGTGGGGGAACTGGACTTCCGGTTGGCAGAGGAAAAAGGATACCATGCTAGGAGTAGACTCTATGGTGGGGGAACTGGACTTCCAGTTGGCAGAGGGAAAAGGATACCATGCTAGGAGTAGACTCTATGGTGGGGGAACTGGACTTCCAGTTGGCAGAGGGAAAAGGATACCATGCCAGGAGTAGACTCTATGGTGGGGGAACTGGACTTCCGGTTGGCAGAGGAAAAAGGATACCATGCTAGGAGTAGACTCTATGGTGGGGAGAACTGGACTTCCAGTTGGCAGAGGGAAAAGGACACCATGCTAGGAGTAGACTCTATGGTGAGGGAACTGGACTTCCAATTGGCAGAGGGAAAAGGGCACCATGCTAGGAGTAGACTCTATGGTGGGGGAACTGGACTTCCAGTTGGCAGAGGGAAAAGGACACCATGCTAGGAGTAGACTCTATGCTGGGGGAACTGGACTTCCAGTTGGCAGAGGGGAAAGGACACCATGCTAGGAGTAGACTCTATGGTGGGGGAACTGGACTTCCGGTTGGCAGAGGGAAAAGGACACCATGCTAGGAGTAGACTCTATGGTGGGGAGAACTGGACTTCCAGTTGGCAGAGGGAAAAGGATACCATGCTAGGAGTAGACTCTATGGTGGGGGAACTGGACTTCCGGTTGGCAGAGGGAAAAGGACACCATGCTAGGAGTAGACTCTATGGTGAGGGAACTGGACTTCCAATTGGCAGAGGGAAAAGGGCACCATGCTAGGAGTAGACTCTATGGTGGGGGAACTGGACTTCCAGTTGGCAGAGGGAAAAGGACACCATGCTAGGAGTAGACTCTATGGTGAGGGAACTGGACTTCCAGTTGGCAGAGGAAAAAGGATACCATGCCAGGAGTAGACTCTATGGTGGGGGAACTGGACTTCCGGTTGGCAGAGGGAAAAGGACACCATGCTAGGAGTAGACTCTATGGTGGGGGAACTGGACTTCCGGTTGGCAGAGGGAAAAGGACACCATGCTAGGAGTAGACTCTATGGTGAGGGAACTGGACTTCCGGTTGGCAGAGGGAAAAGGACACCATGCTAGGAGTAGACTCTATGGTGAGGGAACTGGACTTCCGGTTGGCAGAGGGAAAAGGATACCATGCCAGGAGTAGACTCTATGGTGGGGGAACTGGACTTCCAGTTGGCAGAGGAAAAAGGACACCATGCTAGGAGTAGACTCTATGGTGGGGGAACTGGACTTCCGGTCAGCTCCAGAAATGAACAGGGAGCTTTTGGTTAGGACCTTTGAGTCTTTAAGGTTGCTGACCCCTGCTTTAAACAATTTGTTTTCATTGCAGCGATAGCCCTGGACTATAACTATCTGTTCGGTCTTTAAAATGTGCAAAGTAGTGCATATGCTTATGTGGTGAAATGAATCATGTAGCCTTGAGCAGGAGGTAACATTTTGCAGGAAAATGAAGATTTTAAAATGCCAGGAGGGGGTGTGGGGGGAGGGAATCTCCTGGGTAGCATGAAGCTGCTGCGTCTGAAAAATATGGTGGAGCTACTCAGATTTTTTTGGAAAAAAAATCATTGGAAGAAAAATCTGGTCCAGTTCCAAGCTGGGAGGCTGTTAAAATGGAGGAAAAGCAGAACGGAAAGACGGTCTCTGTTTATTTGGAGCCCAGAAACTTTAGTGACAGCAACATGTTTCTGGGGTGGCTGACCCATTGGCCGGATGAGTAGATGGATTTTTTATAGGTTTCTGAGGTTTTGTGATTGAGATGCTCCAGGAGGTTGTGCAACGTAGGGAGCCTTGTTTTTTTTTTTTCTTTTACTATTTCAATACCAGTGGGTTAATCCTATTATATTCCAAAGGTCATGTCCTGTCCTTAACATTTGGGTGGGGGAATCAGTGGTGGGTTGCAAGTGGTACACTCCGATACGGGTGCACCGGAGCCTGCCCAGAGCACCAGATACCGTTCCGGTGCTCTGGAGGGCCTGCCCGTGCTCCTTACCTGTCTTTAAACTCTTCGGCATTTCCGCGCACTCTCACAGTGCGTACAGCACCTGTGCAATGCTCCGCCGAGCAGCTAGAGCAGTGTTTCTCAAACTTGGTGACTTTAAGTCCTGTGGACTTCAACTCCCAGAATTCTGGGAGTTGAAGTCCACAGGACTTAAAGTCGCCAAGTTTGAGAAACACTGAGCTAGAGCATCGCGGAGACTTGTGGAGATGTCACTGGATGGTAATATGCATGCGCGCGCACTGCATGCATTTGCACGTGCACTGAATGGGCTCATGTGGAGGATGCCGGGCCCCGTTGCAACCGTACCAGTTGCAACAGGATCCGGAACCCACCACTGGAGGGAGGGGCGGGAATGTAAATTCTTAATCCTAATCTAATCAAGGAGAGAACCAACCTAGAACTAATGAGGAATTTCCTGACAGTTAGAACAATTAATCAGTAGAACAACTTGCCTCCAGAGGTTGGGAATGCTCCAACACTGGAAGTCTTTAAGAAGATGTTGGATAGCCATTTGTCTGGAACGGTACAGGGTTTCCTGCCTAGGCAGGGGGTTGGATTAGAAGACCTCCAAGGTCCCTTCCAACTCTACTATTGTATTGTATTGTATTCTATTCTAACTATTTGGCTGAAATGGAGTAGGGTTTCCTGCCTGAACAGGTTGGAGTAGAAGACCTCCAAGGTTTTCTATTCCGTCCCCTCCTGTCCCATCCCATCCCATTCCATTTATTATTCTATTCTGTTCTGTTCTGTATTGTGAAATATCTGTAAGAAAACAAACAAGCTCAGAAAGCATCAAGGATCCCTCATCTAAAACCTACAAATATTCTCTTTTATTGGTACGCAAGAAAAGAGCTGCAGGACGTGAGAAAGAATTCTTACTTTTCTCGATCTAATGATTTTCTATTATCCTCATGAGTTTGCCTTTGAGATTTTGCCTTCCTTTAGACTTTGGCAAAAACGACTTTCCTGGGCATCAATCTTTGTTTCTGGATTTTCTTCTCGGTTTGCTCCTGATTATTATTATTTTCTTAACTGGATTTTTGGAATTCTTCCTTCACGGTCGAGTTCTGATCATTGGGAATGGCCGTTTCTTGTTTACAAAATCTATTCATGGTTGACTCTCCGAAATTGCCAAATTTGCCTGGCTTTTAAGCACCTCTTCCTTTTACAAAAAAAAAACAAAATGCAAATATATTCCACACTGTCTCTTCATTGGTTTGCGAGCGATTTATCTTTTAGGCTGGCAAGACAAATTGGCATGCACTTTTAATAGAGTTTCCCCAAATTTATGCAGTTTTGATAAGCGTGTGTCCTTTGTACAGGCGTAGTTGTGCATAGCTTTTCCTAGCTAATGTTTAAAAACTAGAAGAGAAGGAGCATAAAGTGATTCTTTTCTTGTCCTTGTATCCACCGAGGGAGTGCAAAGTGGCTTAGTTCTTTTAAATATATATAAATATAAATATATGTTCTCGTTCTGAGCTGCCTTTATAATTACGCTCAAAACAATATCCCATTTATCTACATGGCTTTTGTTCAGGATGATGATGACTAAGAACAACAAAAGTTTGACCTTCCAAAATCTAAATGTATTTAGTTCTGCATTATAATCTACCGGTTTCTAAGTGACAAACCCTGGCAATTTTTTTTTTCTGGTGTGTAATGAAATATAATTAAAGGACAATAATCTTTTAGCTTGGTTGCATATCCCTTTCTGCATATATATTTGTAAGATAAAGTGAGCAACATTGAAAACACAAAAGTGAATTTATAGGCGTATAATTCACGGGCCTAATACAGTTACAGTTGTAGCTGTGAATCAAACTCTGTTTACAGGATTAAGGCACTCTGGGTAGTGCGCAATTGAGTTTTGCATATGAAAAGTAAGCATATAAATGTACATATTTATCCTTGTTAGGCCGTGAAATGTTCTCTTGCCAAAAGTGACAAAAAACGTATTTCATACTTAATGGTGCCCATTCATTTTTCCTCTAAGTCTCAGTGGGCTCAAAGCACTAAATCGTATATCGGTTCTGAATCCCGAGACAAAAAAATATTCCAATGCTTTGTAAATTAGGGAATGGTAATGGCAGAAAATGAATGCTTTGTGTAAAATACAAGCACAATGGCCATGGGGAAGGAACGGGATGGTGGGGAGAACAACGGTAAAGCCCTCAAACGGAATAGAATAGGTAGTTACAGTAACCAGAAGACAGGCGTCAGATACAGAAGGATCTTGACAGACTTGAACATTGGAAGTTATCTAATAAAATGAAATTCAATGGTGAAAAGTGTAAGGTTCTACATTTGGGCAAGAAAAACGAAATGCACAGGGAAAGTATAGGTGGTACCTTGCTTAACAGTAGTAACTGTGAAAGGGATCTTGGAGTCCTAGTGGAGAACCATTTAAATAGGAGCCAGCCGTGTGCAGCAACTGCCAAAAAAGCCAACACAATCCTAGGCTGCATCAACAGAGGGATAGAATCAAGATCACGTGAAGGGTTAATACCACTTTATAAAGCCTTGGTAAGGCCACACTTGGAATACGGCATCCAGTTCTGGTCGCCACGATGTAAAAAAGATGTGGAGATTCTAGAAAGAGTGCAGAGAAGAGCAACAAAGATGATTAGGGGACTGGAGACTAAAACATATGAAGAACGGTTGCAGGAAGTGAGTATGTCTAGTTTAATAGAAAGAAGTACTAGGGGAGACATGATAGCAGTGTTCCAATATCTCAGGGGTTGTCACAAAGAAGAGGGAGTCAAACTATTCTCCAAGGCACCTGAGTGTAGAACAAGAAGGAATGGGTGGAAACTAATCAAGGAGAAAAGCAACTTAGAACTGAAGAGAAACTTCCTGACAGTTAGAACAATTAATCAGTGGAACAGCTTGCCTCCAGAAGTTGTGAATGCCCCAACGCTGGAAGTCTTTAAGAAGATGTTGGATAGTCATCTGTCTGAAACGTTATAGGGTTTCCTGCCTAGGCAGGGGGTTGGACTGGAAGACCTCCAAGGTCCCTTCCAACTCTGCCATTGTATTGTATTGTATAAGAAGCAATGGGTAGAAACTAATCAAGGAGAGAAGCAACTTAGAACTGAAGAGAAACTTCCTGACAGTTAGAACAATTAATCAGTGGAACAATTTGCCTCCAGAAGTTGTGAATGCCCCAACACTGGAAGTCTTTAAGAAGATGTAGTATAGCCATTGTCTGAAACAGTATAGGGTTTCCTGCCTAGGCAGGGGGTTGGACTAGAAGACTTCCAAGGTCCCTTCCAACTCTGTTATTGTAGTGTAGTGTAGTGTAGTGTAGTGTAGTGTAGTGTATTATAACTATAGTTACAGATCATACAGATAGATAGATCTACAATATATCTAAAGGTAAAGGTAAAAGCTCCCAGGACCATGCAGGGAGGCCTACTAGGCCCAAAATGGAATGTGGGGGGTTCTGCACGCATGTGCGGAGGAGCGGGGGAGCAGGGGGTCATCGTGTGTGCATGTGGGGGGCAGGATGGTGGGGTCACACACACATGCGCAGGGAGATAGGGTGCATGGGGGGTGCACATTGCATTATGGGTGCGGGCAGGCACGTGCACTTTCAGCATGGGACGACAAAAAGGTTAGCCATCACTGTTCTAGATTTTATTTTTAAATTTCTCATTACTATCCTATAATGCTGCAAAACTCATCTCCAGCCATCTAAGAGTTAACCTTGTCAGGCCATGTACAATTTTTATCGGTATTTATTTATTTTTGTTTAGCCAACGTCATTTAAGTGCTTGGCGATGGCAATTTACACGGTGAGAATTTCCCACGGGGCAAAGCTGCTCTAATATCTTGCAAAGTCAACGGAAATGGTGAGAACGGATTTTTTTTTTTAAAAAAATAGCAAGGCCTCTTCAAATAAATCAAACCTCAGAGTTAAATTAATCCTAATCACATTGGTTCGTATTGCCACAATTCAAAGAATTATAAGACCATCTGTTGAGTTGTTATTTTATCGGGGTCAAACCTATCAGCTGAGAATATACCTTCGCAATGCTTGCACCAAGATATCCGAGCCCAACAAAACTAAAATAAAAGAAAGCGACCTGTGTCCAAGCTATAACTTATTTCAGTTTGTACTTCTTCCAATGTATTGCTTGACCAGCTAGGACATTAAATCTCTGTGTTAGTGAAATACAATTAGAAATGGAAACTCCTGAAGTATTAGGTTTCAAAGTTTTGCCAGATCAAAATTTGAATGTATAACAGAATAATAGAGTTAGAAGGGACTTTGGAGGTCTTCTAGTCCAACCCCTGCTCAAGTAGGAGACCTGTTGTGGCCCCGCAGGAGCCGTTGCAGCTGCCACCAGACTCCGAGAGTGAGGGTCCCTATGAGTCGGCTCTGGAGAATGAGGAGGATCTTAGGCAGGGTTCTGACTCTGAGCAGGGATCGGAGAGTCTGGTCGGCCACCAGGAGGCGCCTGAGGCATGGAGCAGTGGTGAGAGCCAAAGGAGGGGGGCTCTTGATGCCATGCCTTGGAGCAGTGGGGAGGAGTCACGGGACAGTGAATCAGAGAGTTCTTGGATGCTCGTTACCGCCGCGCCCACAGACGCAGGGAGCAAGGGCGCAGTTATCGGCGGTAAGGGCTCTCAACTGCTGATAAGTAGACTCCCCTTCAGGCTATAAAAGGGTTGGCTGAGCATACGCCCTTTGCAGCAGTCAACAAAGAAATCCTGCAAGAAGTTTGGTCTTGGAAACGTAGCAGGCTGGATAGCTGCTTTCGTGTCTCGTGTTTGTGAGCCTTGTCGTGGTGGTTTACTGCTATTGGAAGAAATGTCCTTCTGGGTTCGCCCCCAAGTGGGGAAAAATACACTGGAGGCATGGAGGCTGCTTACAAAGATGGTTTAATGGAGGACAGGACCGTATGGCTGGAGGTCCTGGGGAAAAAGGTGATCACATGCTTCCAGGTGTTGGGTGAAGAAGAAGAAAAAGGGCAGAAGAAGGGCTTGCAAGGCTTTTTATAATCTGTTCGGTCCCACCTCTCTGTTTCCTGTTCCTGTGTAAGAAATGTATTCTGATTGGTTTCAGACTCACATGGGCCCATGCAGGGGCAATCCTCCAGGTTGAGTTTTTGAATCCAGGTTTCGTTGAGTTCAGATGCCATGTGGTCAGTTATATTGCCATGCCTTTATTACCTTCCCCATGGAGGTGAAGGGGAGAAGTCTTTTATTATGTGAAGTGGACTAGCTTGGCCTTTTATGACTCATGGACAAAAGGTGGGGGCAGGAAGCTGCAGGGAGAGTTACCTGGTCTTTTTGAAACATGTTTCCTTTCACATCCAGAGAAATATTCTGCCTTTTCAATATTTCCTAGGATATTTCATTTTTCTGGGAGAGGGCTGGGTGATAACTTCCAACACTGCCAAGGATCTGTCTGTCTGTCTGTCTGTGTAATAAACCCTGTTAAAATAGTATTGTTCTGGAACGTGTTCTGCGTTGGCAAAGGAAGAAGAGGGGCAAGAACAGAGACCTTATATCATTCTGGATTTCCAAGTAGCTGTCAAGGTCTTCTTAAAAACCTCCAGTGATGGACAACTTCTGAAGGCAAGTTTTTTCCACTGGTTGATTGTTCTCACTGTTAGGAGATTTCTCTTTACTTCTAGGTTGCTTCTCCATCCATTGATTCTGGTTTTGTCTTCTGGTGCTTTTGGAAAATAGGTTGACCCCCCCCCACCTCTTCTTTGTGGAAGCCCCTCAGATACTGGAACACTGCAATCATGTCACCCCTAGTTCTTCTTTTCACTAGATCAGACACACACAATTCCTGCAACCGTTCTTCACGTGTTTTAGCTTCCAGCTCTCTAATCAGTTTTGTTACTCTTTGTTGTACTCTTTCCAGAGTCTCAACATCTTTTTTTATAATTTGGTGACCAAAACTGGATGCAGTATTCCAACTGTGGTCTTTATAAAGTGATACTAATACTTCACATGGTCTTGAGACTAAAAAGGTAAAGGTTGCCCTCGCAGAAACGTGCTACTTGTTCCCGACTCTAGGCGGCGGTGCTCATCTCCGTTTCAAAGTCAAAGAGCCAGCGTTGTCCGAAGACGTCTCCGTGGTCATGTGGCCGGCATGACTAAACGCCAAAAGTGCACGGAACGCTGTTACCTTCCCACCAAAGGTGGTTCCTATATTTTCTACTTGCATTTTTTACGTGCTTTCGAATTGCTAGGTTGGCAGAAGCTGGGACAAGTCATGGGAGCTCGCTCCGTTACGAGGCGCTAGGGATTCGAACCGCCAAACTGCCGACCTTTCTGATCGACAACTCAGCGTCTTAGCCACAGAGCCACCCTTTGACCTTAATACTATCCGTCTGTTAATGCAACCTAAGATTGCCTTGGCTTTTTTGGCTTCCGCCATGCACTGCTGGCTCATATTTAAATGATTGTCCACTAGGATCCCACAGTAGGATATACGATGGAAGTTGCCTAAAATTGTCACACGGTGAACAACTTTACTATTCTTGCTTCACTGAAGCATCTGAAGTCTTTTGAGGGACTCAGCAGTATATAAGAGAAGAGGCATTCCTTGGGCTAAAGAGTATCCTTTGACAATCCCTGATTAAAATGTAAATTTCAGAGTTTTAATTTAGGCTAGACATATGATCCCCTGTGGTTATTTCCTTCTTTTAAAGTACAAGTATGGATGTGTAGAGTTAGATCAAGCTGTCAGGAGTTACCTGTGAATCCGTTTGTGATGTATTGTGGATGCCTGGATCTTCCACGGAGAACTTATCTTAAGTGAAGCTTCATAGAAGAACACCAGAAGAAGGCAAGTTGCTTGGAGACTAGGACCTATGAACTCAATATGTTTAGCCTAAAGGCTGAGGGGAGACTTCAAATACCTGAAGGGTGTTTTGACAGAGAAGAAGGAGCAGGTTCATTTTGTGTAGCTCCTGGGAGTAAGACAAGAAACAATGAGCATTCTCCTTACCTCCCAGTACTATAAATTATAATTTACTGAGGGAAAACCGAAACTCAAAAGAAGGGAGAATTTCCTGAAGGTGTGACTTACGAAGTAGTGGAATGAGGGGTGGTATTCACTTAACTTTCCTACCAGTTCGCAAATGTGAGCATGCGCGCGCGCCTGCTCGCTTCGCTTCACTCTCATGCACTCATGCACTCAGTCTTCCACGCATGTGCTTTGGCTAAAAAAAAAAGGCCCAAATGGGATGGCATAGAGCCAGATGGATAGATGAGAGAGAAATAGAGAGAGAGATGGATGGATAGAGAGGAAGAGAGAGATTGATGGATGGATGGATGGATGGATGGATGGATGGATGGATGGATGGATGGATGAGAGAAGGAGAGACAGACATATAAATGAGATAGATAAGATGGAGTGATGCGGTGGCCTCGAGGTGGAGTCTCCCAATCGGGAGGCTGTGAGTTCGATCCTAGGTAGAGGTAGATATCTCTCTCTCTACGCACACTGACAATATATCTGCTGAAAAAAACTCCACTTTGGTGACAGGAAGGGCATCTGGCCATTAAAATACTCTGCTGGCTCCATTCAGTTGCCCAGAATATGGGGTTGTTTAAAAAAGATGATAAATGATTAGATAGATAGATAGATAGATGGATGGATGGATGGATGGATGGATGGATGGATGGATGGATGGATGGATGGATGGATGGATATAGAGATAGAGATAGAGATAGAGTTAGAGATAGAGATAGAGATAGAGAGGAGATAGAGGGAGAAAGAGAGAGAGAGAGAGACTGACAGACAGACATAGATGCAGATGAGAGAGAGAGAGAGAGAGAGAGAGAGAGAGAGAGAGAGAGAGAGAAAGAAAGAAAGAAAGAGAGAGAGAGAGAGAGAGAGAGAGAGAGAATGCAGCACATACATAAAACATCAGATTGCACTGGATCATTCCAATACATACACACACTGTTTACTTACTGCATATATACACACACCAAAGAAAACTTTGGTTGGGTTTAGTTGGATCCAGGAAGCAGTTTTCTTTTCAGGATTATTAAGATATGTGAAGGATCTCGAGATTTTGAAAGCATGTAGAGAAACGAGGGTTGGAAGCTGTAAAGCAGCCATCTCAAGAGAGAACAACCACCTGTCTCTACGTCTGTGCTGCCAGCTCTACACAAATTAAGGACACAAAATGTTCCATGCTGGATGGCATCGAGCTTCATTTAATCCAGCATTCTGTTGAAAGAATGGGCGAGCAGATGTTCACCACTGGGACTCGAATCCATGAATTTGTCCAGTCCTAATTTAAATGTGCCATTGTCATACCTAAAACAGCACTGTTTTCCATAAATTAATTGTGCATCATTTGTATTCATCAGCTGAAAATTGCTATTTTCTTTTGGATGCCTTTTCCTCCTCCTTGTCATTCTTGAGTTTATTGACCTACCATAGGCTGGGATCGATAGGTAGTCCTTGACATACAACCATAATCGAGCCCACATATGTTTGGTTGCTAAGTGAGATGAGCTGGGTCCTGGGGAGGAAAACTATGGCAAATCTAGACAGCATACTAAAAAGCAGAGACATCACCCTGCCAACAAAAGTGCATACAGTCCAGGCGATGGTTTTCCCAGTTGCAATGGATGGCAGTGAAGGTTGGACCATAAGAAAAGCTGAGCGTCAAAGAATGGAGGCCTTTGAACTCTGGTGCTGGAGAAGACTCCTGCGAGTCCCTTGGACTGCAAGGCGATCCAACCGGTCAGTCCTAGAGGAGATCAACCCTGACTGCTCTTGAGAAGGCCAGATCCTGAAGAGGAAACTCAAAGACTTTGGCCACCTAATGAGAAGGAAGGACTCACTGGAGAAGAGCCTCATGCTGGGAACGACGGAGGGCAGAAGAAGAAGGGGACGGCAGAGAATGAGGTGGCTGGATGGAGTCACTGAAGCAGAAGGCGTGAGCTTCAATGGACTCCAGAGGATGGTAGAGGACAGGAAGGCCTGGAGGTACATTGTCCATGGGGTCGCGATGGGTCGGACACGACTTGGCAACTAACAACAACCACAAAGTGAGACGTTTGTTAAGTGACTTTCCCCTCATTTTACAACCTTTCTTGCCACAATTGTTAAGTGAATCACTGCCGTTATTAAGTTAGTAACACGGCTGTTAAGTGAATCTGGCACCGAAGCGCAGGACAAGAATTAATGGGTAGAAGTACTTTAAAGACAGAGCCAACCTAGAAGTAAGAAGAAAATTTCTGACAATGAGAACAATTAATCAGTGTCTTATCCTTGTATATCCTGTTCTAGATTATTTCCTATAGGATAATTACAAATTTTACATATTAAAACAATGTCCACAAGGGATAGCAATTCACTAGTAGGGCAACAAAGGTTTAGCACATTCTACACAAATATTTATTTTCAAGACTTAGATGGCTGCTAATCTCAAAAATGTTCTGATCTTTATTTGGAAAATTAGCTGATAATCTCGCGTTGTCTGGGTTTTTAATTAGAGGGGGAATTTACCAGAGGGAGGCCCCTTGTGGAGTACTGTGAAGCCATTACCATGGCAACTCCACTGTGCTGTACAGTAGTAGCCATTTACGGCAGTACAGTAGACGTCATTTTCAGGCACGACAGGCTGTATCTTAACACAACACACATCCCAAGTGGTGTTAGGGGTGTCTTACCCCCCACAGTATTTTTTTCCAAGTCATCCGTGTACCAATTTTGGTTGAAAGGGCTCGAGGCGTTCCAGAGTTATGCTGGAACTGGTAGCATTTTTTACTACCAGTTTGGGTGAACCATCCAAACCAGTAGCATTTTACCCCTGGGTTAAATCTTAACAATCCAACCAAGGAATCTCTTAGACCGTCCCCACCCAGTCACCAGAATATAAACTGACAGCAAACCCCACTCCTTACTAGCACTGATAATGTTACCTAGTTAAGGTAATGAAATGTCTGCAGGAAAACAAGCAAACTCGGAAAGTACCAAGAACCTCTCATTTCAACCCTGAGCTACAAATTGCCATGGTGAGAAAGAGGGGGGGGGTGCATTCTACTCGTACCTTTGGCTAGAGTCAGATCTCAGATTACTACAGCAGGCTTGTGAGGCATGCACCTCGCTGGAGAATGTGATTTATGACACAGACTGAGGGGAGGGAAGAAACAGGGGAAAAGTTCAGCCATAATTAAAATGAGGTCAGATTTGACTGCAATGGGATATTGCCGAAATGGTGTTCCTAATAAATGACTAGATTTCTTTTGAAATTTGGCTCGAGGCTCATGAATTAATTAGGGCATCTTTTGGAAACCTGACAATCCTCCTTTAAGAGGGAATATTCACAAAAATCTCAAAGTAGACTATAGCTAGATATTTGAATTATGATGCTTTGGCAAGAGAAACTGGCTGACTCCACCATGAGAATCAAACTGAAGAGAATTTGACAGCCTCTCTGTCCTAATATCATCCTTAATATATAATTCCACTCTAAAAAGGAATAAACTAAAGAGGATTCTGCCAGCAACAGACTTTTGCTATTAACTGCATTCATTATTTTTGCCCTGTCGCCATTTTTCTATAGCTTTTTAATCATAATTTTCTTCAGATCAGTTGCAATCATCGTACAACACCCCATTCCGAATCCCATTAGCTGAGGCTGCATTTTGTGGGCAGAAAGTTAGCATGTCATTACATCAGAAACATTTACCCTCTGCAGTGAGTTATCTATGGCAACAAAGGCAACATAAATTGGAATTTATTTCATTAGAGAAACTTAACACCAGCAAAATAATGGCACTGATCTTTCTTTGGGGAGAATATTGCTTTACAGTTTTGCTTCATTAAATTAAAAAGTGCTATCAGGATGGCTGTAAATTTTAGACTGTACAAACTGTAAAGGCCATTTAGAGGCCAAGAGAAAGTCTCGTAAACATGTACACACACACAAACACAAACGCAAGGTCATCAACAGGCTAGGGGAAAGTTTAATGAACAAACTGCACGTTAGGAAATTGTTAGAAATGCAGAAAGAGTCCCCACCTCCACCCCCGAGTCCTTCTTTTCTCTAAACTGGCCAAACCTAAATCCTGCAACCAATCTTCATATGTTTTTAGTCTCTAGGCCATTCATTATCTTAGTTGCTCTTCTTTGCACTTTCCCCCAAATCTCAACATCTTTTTTTGAAACGTGGTGACCAAAACAGGATGCAGTATTCCAGCGATGGTCTTACGAAAGGTTTAGGTGTCGTTTGCTAATAATGCTTTAGATCGCCTAACCCAGTGATTTCCCATCACATGCAAAAAGCAGGGGGAGCATGGGGGGGTCATGCGTGGGTATGCCCACACCCATAATTCTATGCGTGTGACCCCCCCACATGCATGCGCGTGCAACCCCCGCCTTCCCCCCTGCTTTTGCCATGCGATGGACCTGTTTTTCACACTCCCCAGGCTCCAGAGGCTTTCTAGAAGCCTGGGGAGGGCAAAAACAGACTCCCCGCCCTTCCCGGAGGCCCTCCAGAGGCTTCCCTGAAAAATGGCCCCAAAATGGTGATGTTATGTATCATAAGTTTTCCCTCTGGTCCGTTGCACTAGGGGGCGCTGTGCTAAACGCTGATTGGCTGACTGCTTGACAGCCGGCATATATAAAGGCTGTCAAAGCAGAGCTCAGCTGTTGCCTGTTAGCTGAAACGCGCGAAATGCGAAGTGCCGCGTTGGCAACCTGTTAGCAATAAACTGTTAGCATTTGTTAAGTCCTGGCTCGCCTCCGTTTGTCCACCCATGTTCTCCCAGCTAGTACAGGTGAAAAACGTCCCTGTGGGCAACGGATTTCCGGTCTGCCCTTAGGACCATTTTTCGCCCTCCGGAGTCTTCAGGAGCCTTCAGGAGGCTTTCCTGAAGCTTCCAGAGGGAGAAAAATGGTCCCAAGGCGCAGACCGGAAGTTTGCGAAAATGGCCGAAAATGAAGGCTGAAGTTAGCTGGAGCTGAAAGGGCAACGCCTCGCGTACCCTAACAAATGGCTCCATGTGCCACCTGTGGCACGCCTGCCATAGGTTCACCATCACGGGCCTAACTTGATTCAGTCTTTCCCTTTGTTCATCTGTAACTATAGGTATTTTTTTAATACTGTGTTTCCCCGAAAATAAGACAGGATCTTTTATTTTTTTTGGACCCACAAAATATGGCTTCGGCCTTATTATCAGGGGAGGGCTTATTATTTTGGGGTTGCCGGGTGGCTGTTGTCTTACGAGCGGACTCCCAAAGAGCGGCACAGCCTCAGGGGCGAACATCTGTGTTGAGCTGTCGCAGCAGCACAACACAGCAGCCATGAAGTGACCACACTCACGAGCAGCCACCCAACAAACCCCCTTTCCAGCCGGGCACAGCGCCATTCACTGACCTAGGGGTATCGCCAAGCCACCTGAGCACCTGTTCACTGTCGCCCAGCTCCCGCAGCTTGGCGCATTCAAAATGCCAGTGATGTTGCTGCTGTGAAATGCTGTTCCACTCCCGCTCATGCGCCTCCCAGCCTCACGATACCCTGGCCCAGCTCTCCCTGCAGAGCCAGGGCACCTCTGCTGCCAGCACCGCCATCCCAGCATGGCTTTTTTGACAGCTTCCAAACTGAGTCTTCAGGCAGCGGCCAGTCTGGGCATACACTCTATGGTTGTACGCTCTGCCAGCGAGCCAGCCCACAACCATAGAGTATGCCCAGAGCGGCCACTGCCGGAAGACTCAGTTTGGAAGCTGCCGAAAAAGCCATGCTGGGATGGCGGTGCCGGCAGCGGAGGTACCCTGGCTCTGCAGGGAGAGCTGGGCCAGGGCATCATAAAGCTGGGAGGCACGGGAGTGGAACAGCAGCTCGCACAACCCTCCTCTTCAACCATGCAGAGCGCCACTCACTGGCATTTTGAAGGCGCCAAGCCTTGGGAGCTGGGCGATGGCGTACAGGCGCTCATGCAGCTTGGCGATACCCCTATGTCAGTGATGGCGCTGTGCCTGGCTGGAAAGGGGGTTTGCCGGGTGGCTGCTCATGAGCGTGGTCACTTCATGGCTGTTGTGTTGGCTGTGCCTGGCTCTTTGGGAGCCTGCTCGCAAGAGAGCAGCTGCCCGGCAACCCCCCTCTCCAGCTGGGCACAGCACCGCTTACCAACCTAGCAGTATCCTGAAGGCGCCAAGCAACGCGATCACCTCCCCCCCCCCAGTTCCCATGGCTTGGCACCTTCGGTATACCACTAGGTTGGTGAGCAGCGCTCTGCATGGCTGGAGGAGTGGTGGTCCTGGGGGCTTATTTGCAGGGGTGGGCTTATATTTTTGCCCACACGAAAATTGTGGCAAGGCCTTAGTTTCAGGACAGGTTGTATTTTAGGGGAAACACGGTAATACCCACTTGTTCAGTATCAGACAAGGTACTCATAGAGTTAATCAAGTTTATCTCTAAGGCTTCTTCAAAAAACTGTCTTATTGAAGGAGGTAGGGATGTTGACTTAGATTGTCCCTTCTCAAGGACAGGGGTGATAACATGTCCTTGGAGTTATCTGGTTTCGTATTACTACAATTAAATTTTAAAGTCAAATCACCTTCATTGCCAAGATGAGTTATTAATGAGCAAACTCTCTCTGTGTGAAACACACGTAATGAGAAGATCTGATTTTAAACAACATGCTGGCGATAGAAGAATGTTGAAACATTAGAAAAATTATTTTGCAGTCTGCAAACTTTTTTTAAACCTTTTTGTCTTACATATATTACTTTATAGTTCATTGCAGTGAACATACGTAATACTCCTTCTTCTAGTCTAATGAAGAGAAGGACTAGGGGTGACATGTTAGCAGTCTTCCAATATCTAAGGGGCTGCCACCAAGAAAGGGGAGTCAAGCTACTCTCTAAAGTACCAGAAGACAGGACTAGAAGCAATGGATGGAAACCTATGAAGGAGAGAGCCAATCTGGAACTAAGGAGGAATTTCCTGACAGTGAGAACAATTAATCAGTGGAACAGATTCTAGATAAAAGCACGTTTAAACAATTATAGTTAAATAAGAATGATGGTACATTGATGGTAAAATACATAAAGACTTTTGATTTAAAATGTACAATCCAATATGAATGAAGTATAAAGAATGATTGTGGTAGCAACGCACGGAATTTATTTGTAACCAATCGACATGCTTTCTGGAAGATGTAATGAAGAATGATTTGTGTGTGTGTGTGTGTGTGTGTTTTGTTTAATTAAAACAATAAAAAATTTTTTTAAAAAAAGGTCTCCTGCTTGAACTGTAGGTTGAACTAAAAGATCTCCAAGGTCCCTTCCAACGCTTCACTCCTCTCCCCACATCAACAATGCTGTGAGGTGAATTGTCTGAGAGAGAGTCCCTCCGGGGAGAGGGGGCGGTCTAGAAATCTAATAAATAAATAAATAAATAAAATAAATGTCCCAAAGTCACCCAATCAGCTTTCATACTTAAGATGGGAGCCAGAGCAAGTTCTGTCCAATTCTGGAGGACCGGTAGCAGAAATTTTGATAGTTCAGAGAACCAGTAAATACCACCTCTGACTGGCCACGCCCTCATCTATTCTCTGCCTCCTGAGTCCCAGCTGATCAAGAGGAAATGGGGATTTTGTAGTAACCTTCCCCTGGAGTGGGGAGGGATACAAAAAGTATTTGAAGTCTCCCCTCAGCCTTTAGGCTAAACTCCCCTTGCCACACCCACCAAGCCACGCCCACCAAGCCACGCCACACCCACAGAACCAGTAGTAAAAAAAATTGAATCCCACCGCTGGTGGGAGTAGAATTCAACATCTTCTGGTTGTTGGCCCAAGGTCACCCAGCTGGCCTTCATGTCTTAAGACGAGACTAGAACTCACTACCTCCTGGTTTCTAGGCCAGTACCTTAATCGTTACACCAAACTGGCCTTAACGAAGAATCTAGCTAAGTCCGATCTTCTACAAACTAACCAGCCTTTCACAGGGTAGAAGCGGGATGAAAAAGAAAATGGCAGTTCTGAAATTGCCATTTCCCCTCGGCGGCCTGTTATTTTGAATTTGTAGAGTGATCTGATTGGAATGTAAACAGTTATGGTTTAGTTGCTTTGTAGTCTAATTCTTCCTGGGTGAGTGATATTTGCCTCTCGTGCTCCTCTGCATGTAGGTTTAGACCAGTGTTTCTCAAACTTGGCGACTTTAAGTCCTGTGGACTTCAACTCCCAGAATCCCCCAGCCAGCATAGCTGGCTGGGGAATTCTGGGAGTTGAAGTCCACAGGACTTAAAGTCGCCAAGTTTGAGAAACACTGGTTTAGACCCAGGGGTGGGGTTGAAAAATGTTAGCAACTGGTTCTCTGCCCAGTTGCTGGGTGGGTGTGGCCATGGTGGGCATGGCCTATTCGGTCTCCTGCACCATGGCATTCTAGTCTAGGTCTAGGTCTAGGTCTAGGTCTAGGTCTAGGTCTAGGTCTAGGTCTAGGTCTATTTTAGTTCTAGTTCTAGTTCTATTCTATTCTAGGTCTAGGTCTAGGTCTATGGCAAGGAACCACCCTGGCTCCTTGGTTTACCGAGGAGCTGAGGGTGATGAAACGCCACAAAAGATGCCTAGAAAGCAGGTGGAGGTCCTCATGCTCTGAATCTGACCGAAAACAGGTAAGAGCCTATTTACGGACCTACCTTGTGGCTCTAAGAGCGGCCAAACGTAGACACTGTGCCGCTCTTATTGCGTCCGCGGATAACCGCCCTGCCGCCCTGTTTCGGGTGACCCGCTCTCTCTTATTTCAGAGGTCGCGGGAAGCCCCTTTGCAGGGTAGAGCAGAGGAGTTTGGGGAATATCTGCAGGACAAAATCGATCAGATCCGGAGTGGATGGGCCCCCTTCAGTGGACCAGGGGAGATGTTGGAAGCAAGTCTTGAGACACCATGCTGGGAGGAGTTTGACTCTGTTGCCCACGAGGACCTGGATAGGTTACGTGGGCGACTGCGTGCCACCTCATGTTTACTGGACCCGTGTCCCTCCTGGCTTGTACTGGCATCCTGGGAGGTTACACGAGGCTGGCTCCTGGGTCTGGTGAACGCTTCACTGGAGGAGGGGTCCTTGCCGACCACCTTGAAAGAGGCGGTGGTGAGGCCCCTGCTCAAGAGGCCTTCACTGGATCTGGAGGAACTAGCTAATTACCGTCCTGTCTCCAACCTTCCCTTTTTAGCGAAGGTTGTAGAGAGTGTAGTGGCGCAACAGTTCCCACGTCACCTGGAGGAAGCAGTCTATCTTGACCTGCGCCAGTCCGGCTTTCGACCCGGTCACAGCACGGAGACGGCCTTGGTCGCGTTGGTAGATGATCTATGGAGGGCCAGAGATAGGGGTTGTTCCTCTATCCTGGTCCTATTAGATCTGTCAGCGGCTTTTGATACCATCGACCATGGTATCCTATTGCGCCGGCTGGAAGAGATGGGCGTGGGGGGCACCATTCTGCGGTGGTTCCGCTCCAATCTCTCCGACTGGATGCAGTGTGTGTTGGCAGGGGAGCAGAGGTCGACCCTGAGGCCACTCACTTGTGGGGTGCCTCAGGGTTCGGTCCTCTCGCCCCTCCTGTTCAACACATACATGAAGCCGCTGGGTGAGATCATCCGTGGTTTTGGGGTTGGATACCATCTGTACGCTGATGATACACAGCTGTACATTTTCACCCCAAACCACCCCAATGAGGCCATCGAAATGTTGTCCCGGTGTTTGGAAGCCGTGCGGGTCTGGATGGGGGACAACAGACTTAAACGCAACCCTTCCAAGACTGAGTGGCTGTGGCTACCGGCGCCCCGATTCAACCAGTTGACGCCATCACTGGCCATAGGGGGCGAATTATTGCCCCCCGTGGAATGGGCGCGCAATCTGGGCGTCCTCCTTGATGCCCGGCTGTCGATGGATGACCATCTGACAGCCGTGGCGAGGGGGGCGTTCCACCAGGTTCGCCTGGTGCGTCAATTGCACCCCCTATTGGATCGGGACGCCCTATGCACAGTCACTCATGCGCTGGTGACGTCTCGCCTGGACTACTGCAATGCTCTCTACATGGGGCTCCCCTTGAGATGCACCCGAAGACTACAGCTAGTTCAGAATGTGGCCGCGCGGGTTATCATGGGAGGATCAAGATACTCCCATATAACACCATTCCTGCGCGAGCTGCACTGGCTGCCTGTGGTTTTTCGGGTGCGTTTCAAGGTGTTGGTTACTATCTTCAAAGCGCTCCATGGCACGGGACCTAGTTACCTGCGGGACCGCATCTCACCTCATACATCTCTACGACCTATCCGCTCTCACAGAGAGGGACTCCTCCAGGTGCCATCCGCCAAGCAGTGCCAGCGGGAGACACCTAGGAGTAGAGCCTTCTCTGTGATGGGCCCAACCCTCTGGAATGACCTCTCTCCCTATATTAGAACAACTAATGACCTCCGCTCCTTCCGACAGAAGCTCAAGACTCACCTGTTCCGACTGGCTGGCTTAGCCGATTGATAGTTCCATCTTCCACCTCCTGGCAAACATTTTATTGGGGAATTTTTTAAGGGAATTTTAATTGTATTTGTATTTTAACTTAGAATTGTACAGTTTTATTTTTACCTCCTCCATCTGAGTCTACGTCTATGTCTACGTCTACATCTACATTCATGTCTATGTATTTGTATAAATGGTTTTTAACATGACTGTACACCGCCCCGAGTCCTGCTAGGAAAGGGTGCGGGTCTAGAAAATAAAAGTTGTTGGGTTTTGGTTGGTGGTGGAGTAGTTGGAGGGAGGGAGGATGTTGAGGAGGTAGGATGGTGTGGTCGAGTGGGTGGGGCGGTTGCGAGGGCTTAGGTCGTAGGGCGTAGAGCGATGGGCTTAGGGCGTGGGCGTAGGGCGTGGGTGGCGTAGGGGGCGGCCTGGCCTGGCCTGGCGGTGGCGTGGCGTGGCGTCGCGAGGGCGGGGCGAGGCGAGGGCGAGGGCGTGGGCTTAGGCGTGGGCGAGGGCTAGGGCCTGGGGAGGGCGAGGGCTGGCGTCGGGTTTTAAGTCCCGTCCCGTGGCGGGGCGTGGGGTAGGGAGTATTGGCGTGCCGTGGGGCGGGCGTGGGGTGGCCCGTGGCCGTGTCCCGGCGGGCGGGCGTGGTGAGGGGGTTGGTCGCGGGCGAGGGGGTGGCGTGACCGAGGCGGTGGCAGTGGCCGTGGCATCCGAGGCCGTGGGCCGTCGCCGTCGCACGTCGCCGTTGGCGTCGCGTACGTCCAGTCGGGTAGCGTCGCGACGCGGTAGCGGGGCGAGGGCTAGCCGAGGGGGGTTGCGGGCCCGTAGGCCGTGTCTGTTTCTATTCTATTCTATTCTATTCTATTCTATTCTATTCTATTCTATTCTATTCCATTCCATTCCATTCCATTCCATTCCATTATTTCCATTCCATTCCATTCTGTTCCATTCTATTATCTACCCTTCCCTTCCTACCCTTCCCTTTCCTACGCTTCCCTTTCTTTCCCTATCCTTCCCTTCCCTTTCCTACCCTTCCCTTCTCTTCCCTACCCTACCCTTCCCTATCCTACCCTTCTCTTTCCTACCCTACCCTACTCTACTCTACAAACTCCATTCCCTTCTAGCACTGATAATGTAACCTCATTGGGTAACGAAACATCTGCAGGCTCAGTGAGCACCAAAAGACACCCCCCCTTTCCCCTTTGTAAGAGTGCTCAGGAATGTCTTTCAAATAAACCTCCCTCATTAGCGACGGAATGAGTTGCAATATTTTCAGAAATTCCACACACTCGGTTCTGCTTGAGAGACACCCGTCCATCATGCTTCGGTTTCTTTTTCCAACTCGTAGCTTCTAGGAAAGGAGAGTCTGTAAGGATGCGTGGCGCATAACGATGCACTGGAAATGGCATGACCCCCCCAAAAAATATCCTTAGAGTCCTTCCATCTTCTGCTGTTCCCCCCACACACACATTGCAGAAGTGAAGGAGGTACAATTCCTTCGCCCGACATAATTAGAAAGCCTATTTCACTTTGATTTGCATTTCCACTTTCTTCAGAGCACCTCAATTGCTAAATTGAGATATTTTGCTCCTTTTCTTTTTATTAGGCCTTCCAGTGCTGCAGGAGCAATGAGCAGCAACGTCTGCAGTTTCCGTTTCGAGTGATTTTGCTTTGTTAGGAATGAGGCCCAGTCTATTAGCAACTAGACATTTGCGCTGTTAACAGCTACACTGACACCTAATCACCAGCCAGCTGTTTTCCAGCAAAGGAACAGCATCCATTTAACTTTCCAGCTAGAGGGAGAAGGGGGAGGGAAGAAGGAAGAGGAAAAGCTGCAGTGCTTCCCTTCATAGGGGGATGTAGCAGTGGAAGAATGTAGCAATTATTGACTCATGAAGAAGGGCAGACAAGAAGAAGATGTTTGCAGAGTGTTGGAAGAGAAGAGGAGAGGAAAGGAGAGGAGGAGGGGAAGGAAGGGGAGACAGAGAGGAAGGGGGAAGGAAAGGGAAGGAAAGGGAAAAGAAAGGAAGAGAAGGGAAAGGGAGAGGAAAGAAGAGGAGAAGAGGAGAGGAGAGGAGGAGGGGAAGGAAGGGAAGACAGAGAGGAAGGGGGAAGGAAAGGGAAGGAAAGGGAAAAGAAAGGAAGAAGGGAAAGGGAGAGGAAAGAAGAGGAGAAGAGGAGAGGAGGAGGGGAAGGAAGGGAAGACAGAGAGGAAGGGGGAAGGGAAGGAAAGGGAAAAGAAAAGAAGAGAAGGGAAAGGGAAAGGAAAGAAGAGGAGAAGAGGAGAGGAGAGGAGAGGAGGAGGGGAAGGAAGGGGAGACAGAGAGGAAGGGGGAAGAAAAGGAAAGGAAAGGGAAAAGAAAGGAAGAGAAGGGAAAGGGAAAGGAAAGAAGAGGAGAGGAGAGGAGAGAAGAGGAGAGAAGAGAAGAGAAGAGAAGAGAAGCATTGGAAGACATGTCCTTCTGGGTTCAGTTCCAAGTGGGGAAAAAGACACTGCGTTCATGGAAGTTGCTTGGAAAGATGGTTTATTGATGATGGACAGGACCACATGGTTTGAGGTCCTGGGAGGAAAAAGGGAAGAGATGCTGAGAGTCCCTGGGTTTTATGCCCTCTCTGGGCTTTTGAATTTGAGCTTGTATTCTGATTGGTTGTCAGACTCCCATGGGACCATGCAGGGACAACTCTGTAGGCTGTCCTGAGTCCAAGTCTTGGTTGAGCCTTGCTGGGTGGTGATATAATAAAAGGGCTTTGGGATTCCTATTATGGCTCTGCCTGAAGGAGGTAGATTTTTGTTATGTAGAAAGCCCAGGCCTTAATGTAGAAAGCTACATTAATGTTATGTAGAAAGCCCAGGCCTTAATGGCCCATTGACAAAGGTGGTGCTGAATTTTTGCCTCCCTTTTAGGGGGAAATATTCTGCCCCTTTAATATTTCCTAAAATATTTCATTTTTCTAGGAGAAGGGTGGGTGCTGACTTCCTACAAGAGAAGAGCAACTAAGATGATTGGAAGGCCTGGAGACTAAAACATATGAAGAACGGTTGCAGGAATTGAATAGGGCTAGTCTAGAGGGGATAAAAAGGACTAGGGGGTGGCATGACAGCAATCTTCCGATATTTGAGGGGCTGCCACAAAGGGGGGGGGAGGTCAACTTATTTCCCAAAGCAACAGAAGACAGGGCAAGAAACAATAGATGGAAATTAATCAGGGAGAGAAGCAACCTGGAATTAAGGAGAAACTTTCTAAAAGAAAGCACAATTAACCAGTGGAACAGCTTGCCACCAGAGGTTGTGGTTGATCCATCAGTGGAGGCTTTTAAGAAAAGATTGAATGGCCACTTGTCTGAAATGGTATAATACAATACAATACAATACAATACAATACAATACAATACAATACAATACAATACAATACAATACAATACAATACAATACAATACAATACAATACAATACAATACTAGAGTTGGAAGGGACCTTGGAGGTCTTCTAGTCCAACCCCCTGCCTAGGGGGTATAGGGTCTCCTGTTTGGACTATAAGACCTCCAAGATCCCTTTCAGTTCTATTCTGATTGATTGATTGATTGATTGATCAGAAGGTTACATCTTCACAGCCACTAAGGTTTGGATGGCAGTTATTTTATCCAATTCTACATTCCTTGGAAACGGGCCAGTGTTTAACTGATTTACAAAGACTTCACTTCTGCATTTCTGCATAGGTCATGATGTATGTAAAGCTAGTCCTTGACTTACAACAGTTGGTTGGTGTTTGTTACCCTCCTTAACAACTGCAGTGATTCACTTAACAACTGCCACCAGTGTTGTGGCTCGCCACCAGAGCTGGTGGCAGACTCAGACAGGGAGGAGGGTTGGGGAGGAACCTGGGCCAGTCCTGGAGTCTTGGGAAGGCTCTGACGAGGGCTCTGTGTCGGAGGCAGAGAGGGGGCCAAGGCTGTCCGACAGTTATCAGCTGCCTTCAGAGTCAGACATCAGTGAGGCAGAAGAACAGCTGGAGCCTGTTCCCAGTGTGCTCATGCGCAGAGCTGCCAGGAGAAGGGAAGAGCTAAAGAACAGGGGTCGACTTGGGAGTAAGGCCACAGGTGGACGATGAATGGCCCCTCCCAGAGGAAATAAAAGAGGAGCAAAAGGGGAGTGGAGTTTGCAGGAGACATTTAGTTCAATTCATTAGGGTGAAGATCTGTTCCTCACTTCTTGCCACATATGGTCTGCTACAGAGTGGCGCTTGGAAGATATCGGCCTGGCAGCTCTCCAGGCCTGATAAGGTCTGTGGTTGCCAATTCACCCTTGAAAGGCTGTTTGCTGGATGTGAATGAGAGGAATTCACATGAGCTTAATAAAAAGGGGTTTTGTCGGGACAAGGAGCCTGCTTCGTGATTTTGTGAAGCCTGGGTCAGAACAGCCGGAATGGTTGCAAAACAGGGCAAAAACGCCTTAACAACCACCTTGCTTATCACTCAATCCTTACAAAGAATCTATATTTCTGAAGAGATAAAATAGCCGGTGCCTACAGGTTCAAAATGGAACGGATGTTCTAGAGAAGTGATAGCTAACGTTTTTGTCGTTGCGTGACGAAAGCGTGCATGGATGTGCGTGACACATGCATACACAACCCCCCGCACTCCCCCTGCAACCCCGCGCATGCACCCGTGATCCCATGCACTCTCCCCGCTCACGCACATGTGAACTTCCCCCCCGCCCCGTGCCCTATTTTGGCTTAGTAGACGTCCGTACAGCCTTCTGGGAGCAAAAATGGGCCACGGGGGGGGGGGGGGGGGGAGAGAGCCTGCAACCCCCACCCTCCCCCACCCCCATGCATAAGTGCATGACCTCCCGCCTCCCTCCGCATGTAAGCGCACCCCCCCTCGCATGTGCTCTGTACATGCACGGCAGAGACCCCAAAATCAGGTGGCTGGCAGGAGGTGCGCACACATAGACGGCAGATCTGAGCTGGTGCAACAGCTTGTCTGCCCGCAGAGCCACAGCTTCGCCATCACAGTTCTAGAGAGTTAAAAAAAAAATAAGGAAAAGAGAAGAAATTAACTATTAGATAGATGCCATTTCTTCCGTGGCCAGTAATAATAGGAGGCAGGAAATGCAATTTTATAACTCAGTGCTTCCTAAGAAATCTGCAGTCCCCTCCACCATTGAACTGGCCAATGAAACATTGCATTATTTCTGGCCAAGAGGTTAAAAGGGGAAACCTGGAAAGATGTTTTTTTTTCTCCCTCTCTGAATTTCATAGTTTTTTGGGGTGATCATCGCCCCCGACCTCAGCCAAGGTTGGTAACCTTGCCACGCAGCTGGTCTTGCATTTATCTTGTTCGAGTGGAACTAGAAGGTATGCCTGGAAGATCAGAGTCAGAATTTTAATCGCTAACGGCCAAGATTTATGACCGGGTGTGAGAAAGACGTGCTAAACCCTCTTGCTTTGGTGGATGATTTATGATTAACCCTCATTCCCGGGCCTCGACCAATGTAATGTGTTTGGAGAAGTTAGAATTACGATGCTACGTAGCATTGACTTTAATTGGCTGGGCTCTAAGTGTGCTACCTTAATGAACCATTAGTGCCAGATAGGCGAGCAAAGAGGAAAAATGATGATTATATAAAGAAAATGGTAGGAATGAGATCTGCGTGGAATTCTGTCATCACACAGGCCAAGGATTTGCCTGCCTAAGAACCTAATTTTGCCTATGTAAGTCCTCAACTTACAACCTGAGAGTTTAATCCTAGGCAGTGACAGATGTTTCTCTGTTAGGGCATGAATAGAAAATATCTGTTCTGAACTTTGCATAGGTGTCAGGAAGGGCATCTGGCCAGTAAATGCACAGCTTCATTCAATTGCCCTGATTCAACCCCGAACGAAGGGATTACAGGGTTGTAAAAAGAAAAAAAATATATGAATGAAAATAGAAAGTAGAGTACAGACATTTTTGTAGCTGATACATTTTATTTGCCACCAAATTTATTTCTAAGTTTATAACAACCGAGCTTTCTTGACCTTGATGGAACTGGCTGAGATGCTGAAATCGATTAAAGCATTAAAGAAAATATTTTGTCTAATTGATTAAAGATTAAAGAAAAGACTTTGTCTACTTCTGTTTCTGCTTCTACTTTGTGAGATTTAGCCCAGTGGTAATAATGCTGCTCACATCATTTCTTATTCTCTTACAACCACAACTGAGCTCAAAATTTCCATTGCTAAGACAGACAGTGGTTAAGTGACTTTTCCCTCATGTTACAACCTTTCTTACTACAGTTGTTAAGTGAATTGCTGTGGTTGTTAATGTAGTAGATGACCAGGCTGGGCCCGAGGAAGGGGTCAAATGTGTCACAAGTCACAAGTCCCTGCACGCCCACAAGAGATCAAAATTCAGTCCACCTGGAATGCCCTTCTTATCTCCTGCTCATTGACCTCAACCATTAGTTGGTCAGATTCTTGTAGAGAGCTTAAGCTTGCAATAGTTTTTTTATACTCATTGAATTGCCTGAATCTCCTGATTTCCCCGGTGCTTGACAGTTAAGGTACTACAACACAATACAATATAATACAATACTAAAATCTTACAGGAATAAGCATTACATATTCCCTCAAAACATATTACTTCCTGCCTGTCATCTTAGACTAAAATCTTCTCTCAAAAATGAAAACAGAAATCAATGGATAGACTCTCTCTCTTGCAGAATGACATTTTCCTTACTACAAGGTGATTATTGATCTTCCTTGATGCCGTCCATTGCCATAAGCTTATCAAAAAAAAAAAAAAAGCCAACAGAAAAGACCAAATACAGGTAGTCCACCACAACTGCACCCCAAATTTCTTTTGTTAAGTGAGACATTTTTTTAAATGAACTTTGCTCCATTTTATGACTTTTCTTGCCTCAGTTGTTAAGTGAATCACTGCAGTTGATAAGTTAGTGACCTGGTTGTTAAGTGAACTTGGCTTCCCTGTGGACTTTGCTTGCCAGAAGGTCTCAAAAGCGGATCAGATGACTTTGACATGTGACAAAGCAACGGTTGTAAATAGGAGTCAGTTGTCAAGCATCTGAACATGGGCCTGCTAGAAAAGTTGCAACTGCGAAAAAAACCTAACCCTAACTTTGAATGGTCACTAAATGAACTATTTTAAGTTCCACATGTCCTCCCATCTCCTCCCACTTATGACTACATGACTGTAACTTTGTTGCTTTTATCCTTACGATTTATATTGATATTGATTGTTTCCTGATTGCTTATTTGTACCCCATGACTATCATTAAGTGTTGTACCTTATGATTCTTGACGAAGGTATCTTGTCTTTTTATGTACACAGAGAGCATCTGCACCAAAGACCAATTCCTTGTGTGTCCAATCACACTTGGCCAATAAAGAATTCTATTCTGTTCTGTTCTGTTCTGTTCTGTTCTGTTCTACTCTACTCTACTCTACTCTACTCTACTCTACTCTACTCTACTCTACTCTACTCTACTCTACTCTACTCTCTGTTCTGTTCTGTTCTGTTCTACTCTACTCTCTATTCTATTCTGTTCTACTCTACTATACTCTACTCTACTCTCTTCTATTCTATTCTATTCTACTCTACTCTACTCTACTCTACAATACTCTACATTCTGTTCTGCTCTGTTCTACTCTACTGTACTGTACTCTACATTCTATTCTATTCTATTCTATTCTACTCTACTCTACTCTACTCTACTCTACTCTACTCTACTCTACTCTTGAAGCCAAGAATCAAATGTGTCAATTCGTGTTGATCACATCTTCACTTCAGTGAGTAGAATCTTTTAAAACCTATACTCTTTATGAAAAACTCTTTTATTGTCCAAGGTCAAATTGTTGTTGTGATGCAGTGCATTGATCTGGGGCATGGCTTGCTTTCACCGTATTTCTTCCAAAGGAGACTCCAGTTGAAAGTTCATCAAACGAAAATCTCCTTTTAATTGCTTAACTTCCAAGAGAGTGTTGAGAGGGGAAGGAGAGAGGGGAGGGGAAAGAGGAAACAGGAGGGGAAAGAAGAGAGGGGAGAGAAGGAGAGCAGAGGTGGGATTCAGCAAGTTCTGACCGGTTCTGGAGAATCGGTAGTGGAAATTTTGAGTAGTTCAGAGAACCAGCAAATATAAGCTCTGGCTGGCCCCGCCCCATCTATTCTCTGCCTCCCGCGTTCCAGCTGATTGGAAGGAAATGAGAATTTTGCAGTAACCTTCCCCTGGAGTGGGGAGGAAATGGAGATTTTACAGTATCCTTCCCCTGCCACGCCCACCAATCCACACGCACCAAGACATGCCATGCCCATCAAGCCATGCCCACAGAACCAGTAGTAAAAAAAATTGAATCCCACCACTGGAGGAGAGGGGAGGAGAGAAGAGAAGAGAAGGATTTTTATTATTTCTGGCACTCCCTATTTCTATTAGGTTTTGCAAAAAGTTTGGTCACAAAACTTCAACCTTTTTTTAAAAATAAACCATATATCTAGTTCAGCTATGGCATTCCCTTGAAAAATATTTTAGCAACTCATCAAGAATATCAAGAATCTAAGATAACCCATTAGGTGGTGCTATACTCCACTAAAAATTCATGATATAAATAAAGTTGTTCAAATTCTTGATTGCATTGGTGGGGTTGTAAACAAATTAATACATACCATATTTTGGGTGACAATATCTGGTTAGTCATTTCTTTTTATTGCATATTCTGAAGGACTTGGGGAAACCCACTCAACAGTCTTTCACAAAGTCCAAAGGTTGTAAGAAAGTGGACTTGAGTCAACTTGAGTGTGCCTTGGGTCAACTTCAAAGTGGATGAATATTTAACTTAATTGAACATGAAGGTTTGGTTATCATATTTTCCTCTTCTTTATTCTCTCTGTTAAATAATAGAACAATCTAATTCACCATTATCCAAGGGAACTTAGTAGTACTTATTTGGCCCCCAACTTTAGCTGCTACAAATGTTCAGAATAGCAGAGTTGGAAGGGACCGTGGAGGTCTTCTAGTCCAACCCCCCTGCTCAAGCAGGAGACCCTATACCATTTCAAGCCAAATGATTGTCCAATCTTTTTTCAAAAAGCCTCCAGTGTTGGGGCACCCACAACTTCTGAAAGCATGCCATTCCACTGGTTTATTGTTCTCACTGCAAGGAAATTTCTCCTTAGTTCTAGCTTTTTTCTCTCCTTGATTAATTGACCTCCATTGCTTCTTGTTCTGTCTCCAGGAACTTTGGAAAATAGGTTGATTCCCTCCTCTTTGTGGCATCCTTCCCCTGGAGTGGGGAGGGATTGGAGATTTTGCAGTATCCTTCCCCTGGAGTGGGGAGGGAATGGAGATTTTGCAGTATCCTTCCCCTGGAGTGGGGAGGGAATGGGGATTTTGCAGTATCCTTCCCCTGGAGTGGGGAGGGAATGGGGATTTTGCAGTATCCTTCCCCTGGAGTGGGGAGGGAATGAAGACTTTGCAGTATCCTTCCCCTGGAGTGGGCAGGGAATGGAGATTTTGCAGTTTCCTTCCCCTGGAGTGGGGAGAGAATGGGGATTTTGCAGTTTCCTTCCCCTGGAGTGGGGTGGGAATTGAGACTTTGCAGTATTCTTCCCCTGCCACGCCTACCAAGCCATGCCCACCAAGCATGCCACGCCCACCAAGCCACACCCATAGAAACGGTAGTAAAACAATTTGAATCCCACCACTAAACTCCTTCATAAAATGCTGGCTCGCCTGTTACAGATGGTTCTGAATATTTTGGACTTTTATCTACCTTAAACTCAGAAAGAAAGAAAGAAAGAAAGAAAGAAAGAAAGAAAGAAAGAAAGAAAGAAAGAAAGAAAGAAAGAAAGAAAGAAAGAAAGAAAGAAAGAAAGAAAGAAAGAAAGAAAGAAAGAAAAACCTTCCTTAATACCATGGCCATTTCCCCAGCAAACTTTAACACCTGGATATGAGAGAGAATAAAAGCTTCTGGGCAAAAACAAGATAAAAATGCATGTGTAGAAAAATAAATTGTGCTTACCAGAGTGAGCCTGTAGCAATTTGATATCAACAAGGGAGAAATCTTGTTTTTCTTCCAAATGCTAGATTGAAGCAGAGAAAGTGTAAGATAATTGCAGAATAGGTGAGACAGCCAAAGTCCTATTTTACCTTTGTAAGTGAGGGCATAGATAAGTGGATATTAAGGAAAGTTGCCTTACAAAAATAAATGCAGGTTTTCTGAATTATTTGTAAGTCCAAGGTTTGGGGATATCTAACTGCATTTTTGCACACAGACACATAACACAACACACACAAACCCATGGATGACCTTCACTTTTTATCAAGTTTTGTTTATATCTGGTATTGTGTCATTGTCCTTCAATAAAGTTTCTATGCATCAGAGTTGGTTGCAGAAATTAAATCCAGAAAGCACACATGGGTAATTAATTCATTAACTCATCTTTACATATAATATAACACATGAGACATATATACAATACCACGAGTAGTTCTTCCAACATGGTAGAGAGGGGAGATTGGTTTCCAGTTCAGTTCAAAGCTCAGACTAGTTTTAGATTCAGTTTAGACTCAGAGCTACAGAGCTAAGCCACGCCCAGGCTCCAAAGTGTTTCAGCTCCAATTGACTGACTTTGTTACTAAGTCATATTCCAGTTCATGAATATATCTACTCTGACAGACTGTGATTCAGATACCAGATGAAAAGCATTGACTTTATCCTAATTAAAAAACTATTTTATTAACGTAGATATTAGGATACTATCTAGCTGCTTCTTTTTTCTTTTTCTTTTTCTTTTTGCTAGATGAAGGAACTCTGGAAGGAGCTGGCAACCACATTACATCCTCATCTTGCAGAATTTATTCATCCAAAGTAGGAGGCTGAAAATTTGAGATTATTAATATATATTGCAGCTATAAATAATGCTAAGGTGAATCTCACTGTAATTATTTCATGGGTGCAGAGAAGGCCCTTGATAAAATATATTGGCAAGGCATTTTTTCCTTATTGTTTAATAATGTTCTTTCTCTCAGAGTTTATTAATGTGGATTGTAATTCTTTGCTTTTTTTTCTCCCAAAAGCACAAATGAGAACTAGTGTGACTTCATCTAAGCTCTTCTTATTGAAGAAATGGTAGCATAAACAGCAAATTTCTCGGCTTTTCCTCCCTGTTACTATTGCTTGATTTGCACACGGAATATTGAGAACCAGTTTGGTCCAATGGTTAAGGTACCAGATTAGGAAGCTGGAAATCATGAGTTCAAGTCCAGTCTTAGCCATGAAAGACAACTGGATGACTTTGAACCAACCACCAGGAGATTGTGAGTTCTAGTTTTGCCTTAGCCATGAAAACCAGCTAGGTGACTTTGGGCTAACCACCAGAAAATGGGGAATTCTAGTTCTGCCTTAGCCATAATCATCAGGAGAGAGTCCCACCTTAGGTATGAAACCCAGCTAGGTGATTTGGGGTTAATCACTAGGACATGGTGATTTCTAGTTCTGTCTTAGCCATGAAAGCCAGCTGAGTGACTTTGGACCAATCACCAGGAGATTGTGAATTCTAGTTCTGTCTTAGCCATGAAAGCCAGCTGGGTGACTTTCGACCAACCACCAGGAGATTGTGAGTTCTAGTTCTGTCTTAGCCATGAAAGCCAGCTGGGTGACTTTGGAGCAACCACCAGGAGATTGTGAGTTCTAGTTCTGCCTTAGCCATGAAAGCCAGCTGGGTGACTTTGGACCAATCACCAGGAGATTGTGGGTTCTAGTTCTGTCTTAGCCATGAAAGCCAGCTGGGTGACTTTGGACCAACCACCAGGAGATTGTGAGTTCTAGTTCTGTCTTAGCCATGAAAGCCAGCTGGGTGACTTTCGACCAACCACCAGGAGATGGTGAGTTCTAGTTCTCTCTTAGCCATGAAAGCCAGCTGGGTGACTTTGGAGCAACCACCAGGAGATTGTGGGTTCTAGTTCTGTCTTAGCCATGAAAGCCAGCTGGGTGACTTTGGACCAACCACCAGGAGATTGTGAGTTCTAGTTCTGTCTTAGCCATGAAAGCCAGCTGGGTGACTTTCGACCAACCACCAGGAGATGGTGAGTTCTAGTTCTGTCTTAGCCATGAAAGCCAGCTGGGTGACTTTGGACCAACCACCAGGAGATTGTGAGTTCTAGTTCTGTCTTAGCCATGAAAGCCAGCTGGGTGACTTTCGACCAACCACCAGGAGATTGTGAGTTCTAGTTCTGTCTTAGCCATGAAAGCCAGCTGGGTGACTTTGGAGCAACCACCAGGAGATTGTGAGTTCTAGTTCTGCCTTAGCCATGAAAGCCAGCTGGGTGACTTTCGACCAACCACCAGGAGATTGTGAGTTCTAGTTCTGCCTTAGCCATGAAAGCCAGCTGGGTGACTTTGGACCAACCACCAGGAGATTGTGAGTTCTAGTTCTGTCTTAGCCATGAAAGCCAGCTGGGTGACTTTGGAGCAACCACCAGGAGATTGTGAGTTCTAGTTCTGTCTTAGCCATGAAAGCCAGCTGGGTGACTTTGGAGCAACCACCAGGAGATTGTGAGTTCTAGTTCTGCCTTAGCCATGAAAGCCAGCTGGGTGACTTTGGAGCAACCACCAGGAGATTGTGAGTTCTAGTTCTGCCTTAGCCATGAAAGCCAGCTGGGTGACTTTCGACCAACCACCAGGAGATTGTGAGTTCTAGTTCTGCCTTAGCCATGAAAGCCAGCTGGGTGACTTTGGAGCAACCACCAGGAGATTGTGAGTTCTAGTTCTGTCTTAGCCATGAAAGCCAGCTGGGTGACTTTGGAGCAACCACCAGGAGATTGTGAGTTCTAGTTCTGTCTTAGCCATGAAAGCCAGCTGGGTGACTTTGGACCAACCACCAGGAGATTGTGAGTTCTAGTTCTGTCTTAGCCATGAAAGCCAGCTGGGTGACTTTCGAGCAACCACCAGGAGATTGTGAGTTCTAGTTCTGTCTTAGCCATGAAAGCCAGCTGGGTGACTTTCGACCAACCACCAGGAGATTGTGAGTTCTAGTTCTGCCTTAGCCATGAAAGCCAGCTGGGTGACTTTGGAGCAACCACCAGGAGATTGTGAGTTCTAGTTCTGTCTTAGCCATGAAAGCCAGCTGGGTGACTTTGGACCAACCACCAGGAGATTGTGAGTTCTAGTTCTGTCTTAGCCATGAAAGCCAGCTGGGTGACTTTAGGCCAGTCCCCACCTCTCTCTCTCTCAGCCCAACCCACCTCACAAGGTTGTTGTTGTGCGGAAAAGAGGAGGAGGAAGCGTGTGTTGGATGTGTTTGCCGTAGGTTAAAGTAGAATAGAGTTATTTGTAAAAAAATAATGAAGGTAAGATACCAGTAAATAAATCAAAAAGTAAAATTGGAATAGTGAAATTTATGCCTTGAGGTATGTAGATGCAGAGTGCAAATTAGACCTGCTTGAAGAAGATAACAAATTAATAAACCCAAGTTTTACACAACCAAGTTAGCATCATTAATGCATGCCTTTGGAGTCAAACTAATTGGGGTTAAGCTGAACCAGTGTCTTGGAGATTGTCAAAATTAGCTTTTTATGAAGACTTCTGATGCTACTTGGGGGCAATTTGTATCTTGGATGGAGAATAAGGTAAAGGTTCTCCTCGCACATATATGCTAGTCATTTCTGATTCTAGGGGGCGGTGCTCATCTCCGTTTCAAAGCCGAAGAGCCAGCGCTGTCCGAAGACGTCTCCGTGGTCATGTGGCCGGCATGACTAAACACCGAAGGCGCACGGAACGCTGTTACCTAGTGGTTCCTATTTTTCTACTTGCATTTTTTACGTGCTTTCGAATTGCTAGGTTGGCAGAAGCTGGGACAAGTAACGGGAGCTCACTCCGTTACGCGGTGCTAGGGATTCAAACTGCCAAACAGCCAATTGACAAGCTCGTCATCTTAGCCACTGAGCCACAGCATCCATTTTGGATGGAGAATAAGTAAAGATATAGCTCATATGATTGCACTCAAATTTGATTGTTGTTAGAAACATTTAAGGTGAGTGTTGGGAGGAAGAGGTAAAATTAATTATTTAAAATAAATCTCACAAGGAGATGGATTTAGGAGATGCTGAAGAAGAGCAATATAGGATGTTTGAAGAACAAAAGAAAATACATGAATCAGTGTTTTGATGTAGGAGAAACAAAGATGGTTTGAATAACAGAATAATAGAATAACAGATATCGAAGGACCTTGAAGGTATTCTACTCCAACCATTGGCTCAAGCGGGAAACCTTATATCACTTTAGACAAAACATTGTCCCATCTCTTCTTAAAAATCTCCAGTGTTGGAGCATTCACAACTTCTGGAGGCAAGTTGTTCAACTGATTAATTGTTCTGACTATCAGGAAATTTCTCCTTTGTTCTAGGTTGCTTCTCTCCTTGATTAGTTTCCATCCATTGCTTCTTGTCCTGCCCTCAGGTGCCTTGGAGAATAGCTTGACTCCCTCTTCTTTGTGGCAACCCCTTAGATATTAGAACACTGCTATCTTTTCACTCTTTGTCCTTCTTTTCATTAAACTAGACATACCCTATTCTTGCAACCATTATATCTGTTTTAGCTTCCAATCTCCTAATCAGCTTCGTTGCTCTTCTCTGCATTCTTTCTAGAGTCTCCACAGCTTTTTTTACATCATAGCAACCAAAACTGTGTGCAGTATTCTAAGTGTGATCTTACTAAGGCATTATAAAGTGGTATTAACACATTCTATCCCTCTAAGGTTCCTGTAAACTAGATTTAACTTTTTCTTCCTTTTTCTTGTGCTTACGTTATGCTTTTAACTATTTTGGTATATAGTTTCTTACTCCTTTTCGGAGCTCTGCCTAATATTGCTTATTCCAAAATAAAAAAAAAATGTGTGGTATATATGCGCAATTGTTTATACCACATACAACAATCCTCCATATATTCCTAAAATCTATTTTGAAAGATTGAATGCATTGCTTTGGAAGTTTATTTGAGGAAATTCTTATTCTCGCTTTCCACTTAGGAAACTTTGAATGTCAGAAAAGGAGTTTTTTTAATATATTTTTTTAATCTTAAGTTTGTAACCCTAAAGAATAGCTTTTACTTGGACTGATGAAGAGCGTGCTGTGCCTACAGAAAATATGGAATATCTCATTTGTAAAATATTCTATGCTTGATTTGCATTTTGCCTACTGTTAAGTAAATGGGAATTAAATAATTCAATTGTGTACCTGGATATATATATAATCACTAAAATAAATGATAGACAGGACAGACAGACAGACATATAGATGAAGATATAGAGATATATCATTGATAGATGAGAGATAGAGAGATAGATAGATAGATAGATAGATAGAGAGAGAGAGAGAGAGAGAGAGAGAGAGAGAGAGAGAAAGAAAGAAAGAAAGAAAGAAAGAAAGAAAGAAAGAAAGAAAGAAAGAAAGAAAGAAAGAAAGAAAGAAGAGAGGGGGGAGAGAGAGAGATGATAGAGATATAGACTTAACTATCTATAATTTATATCTAAGATCAGTTTTAATATGCAAATGACAGGGACATATTTATGTGGTTTCAAAGAGTTTCATTGGTTTTGATCAAAGACCCATTGAGTGTAGGTATCTGTAACCAATTGTAGGCAATCATTCGAAGAAAATATTTGTAGTTCAAGGTTGAATGGTGGTCCTTGGTGCTCTTTGAGCTTCATTGTTTTCTTGCAGATGTTTCATTTCCCAACTAAGTAACATACATCATCAGTGCTCGATGGGAGTGAAGTCAGTCCACATCCTTCTAGCTCTGATGCCGTTATTAGTTAGGCAGTGAAACATATAGAAGAAAACAAGCAAGCTCAGAGATCATCAAGGACACCACAATGGCCAATCAGATTGTTTGATTGATACAATTTGATGTCATTCAAATCCTACCTTTCTTTTAGGACCCGTGGTGACCTATCTACAGCTTCCTCCTCCTCCTCCTCCTCCTCCTCCTCCTCCTCCTCCTCCTCCTCCTCCTCCTCCTCCTCCTCCTCCTCCTCCTCCTCCACCTCCACCTCCACCTCCTCCTCCTCCTCCTCCTCCTTTCCCCCTAGCAAACCTGGTAAATTAGGTCAGGCTTTGAAAGAGTAAGGGATTGATGGGTGGAGGGTCATTCTCCAGGGTTGGTTTCCGAATGTTTCATTACCAGGCTTGTTGGTGCAGTGGTTAGAGTACAATACTGCAGGCTACTTCTGCTGACTGACTTCAATTTGGCAGTTTGAATTTCACCAGGCTCAAGGGTGACTCAGCCTTCCATGCTTCCGAAGTCGGTAAAATGAGGTCCCAGATTGTTGGGAGCAAGAGGCTGACTCTGTAAACCACTTAGAGGGGGCTGTAAAGCACAGTGAAGTGGTATATAAGTCTAAGTGCTATTGCCCTTCCTTCCTTCCTTCCTTCCTTCCTTCCTTCCTTCCTTCCTTCCTTCCTTCCTTCCTACCTTCCTTCCTACCTACCTACCTACCTACTTACCTACCTTCTTCTCTCTTAATTCCCCTTCTCCTTCTCCTTCTTGGTGACACAATGATTAAAATGCAGTATTGCTGGCTAATTCTGCCCACTGCCAGGAGTTTGATCCGGACCGGCTCAAGGTTGATTCAGCCTTCCATCCTTCTGAAATGGGTAAAATGAGGACCCAGATTGTTGGGGGCAAGTGGCTGACTCTGTAAACCACTTAGAGAGGGCTGTAAAAGCATTGTAAAGTGGTATATAAGTCTAAGTGCTATTGCTATGTCAGTGTTGATGTTCTTCTGCTTGTAAGGGCTTTCATGTGGTCAGTAGGTCTTTGATGGGAAGGTAACATTGGGTGAGGGTCACATCAGATGAGAGTCTTGAGATGGGGAAGTCACATCAAGTGGCAGTCATGTCATGTAAAGGTTCTTGTAATGGGTCAGGTGTGGGTCATGTCGAGTGAGGATCTTGTGATGGGGAGGTCACCTCAGGTGAGGGTCATTGGGAAGTGAAGTGCAGGTTGTGTGTGGTGGTTGTGGGGTTGATTTGAATATTCAGAGGGTTGTAGATTGGTTATAAGGGATTGGTCCAAAGTCACCCAATGAGCTTCTGCAATGACGGATGGAAAAAAATATTCCAGTCTTACCATCTGACGTTGGTAATTTATAGAAGTGGCATCTTATAGAAAACATTGACTCCTGACGTCTAATAGTCCTTGTCAGGTGTATCTTCCATCAGTTATATTCTATCCCCCATCTCAGGAAACTTTGGGAATCTTTAAGAGGGGTGGACTTCAACTCCCAGAATTCTGTGAAGCACTAAAATCCGAGTCTCTCCATTCCCACTCTGACACCTGAATCACAGCATCACATCAGATGAGTTCAGAAAGGTCTCAGCAGGAACCGAAAGGCAATTATCGACGTCTGAGGTGAATGTGAGAAGAATCCTGCTGGATCAGGATTAGCCCAGCTAAATCAGCATTTTGTTTTCTCGCGGTAGCCATTTTAATGTCCCTGAGATGCTCAGCAGACAAGCAGAAGTTTTAAGAGGTATGGACCAGTGGTATGTTCTGGGTGGCATGGCCCGGTACGGCCGTACCGGTAGTAGCTGGGAGCAGCGGCCACTGTATTGGTACAGTGTCTCATTGGGCCCACCAGCCTGCCTGCAATCTATGGCTGTTTATAACGCAACTGGCCAATTGCACACACAAGAACAGCGTCCAGTGCCTGTGCAACCACTGCCAAGCAGCTGGGGGGGGCAGGGCTGTGGCGTGCGCAAGCATGCACAGGTCGCATACCCAACCCCATGTGCAGCCTACCGGTTGTGACGGGATCTGGAACCCACCGCTGGTGTGGACTCAACTCCCAGAATTCCCCAGCCGGCATGAATGATAATAATACAATACAATAGTAGAGTTGGAAGGGACCTTGGAGGTCTTCTAGTCCAACCCCCTGCCTAGGCAGGAAACCCTATACTGTTTCAGACAAATAGCTATCCAACATCTTCTTAAAGACTTCCAGTGTTGGGGCATTCACAACTTCTGGAGGAAAGCTGTTCCACTGATTAACTGTTCTCACTGTCAGGAAATTTCTCCTCAGTTCTAAGTTGCTTCTCTCCTTGATTAGTTTCCACCCATCACTTCTTGTTCCACCCTCAGGTGCTTTGGAGAATAGCTTGACTCCCTCTTCTTTGTGGCAACCCCTGAGATATTGGAACACTGCTATCCTGTCTCCCCTCGTCCTTCTTTCTATTAAGCTAGACATACCCAGTTCCTGCAACCGTTCTTCATATGTTTTAGCCTCCAGTCCCCTAATCATCTTTGTTGCTCTTCTCTGCACTCTTTCTAGAGTCTCCCATGGTTCAAGCATCATAATAATGCTTGAACCATGGGAGAATATGGGGAAGAAAGGCTTAAAATGTACATTCAATGATAACTTTAAAAGAAAATTTCTGTAAGACGATGTATCATTGGTATTTTAACTCCGGAGAAGTTGCCAAGAAGGAATAAAGGCATTTCAAACGAATGTCGTAAATGCAAATGTAAAGAAGGGACCTTTTTATCATTTATGGTGGACGTGTGATAAAGCAAAGAAATATTGGAGTAGGATTCATATCTTAATACAGAAAAATCTCAAAGTGAATAGAAAAGGAAAACAAGATACTTTTCTTTTGGGTTTAATGGAAAAAGATTCGGAATTTTTTTTGGGGGGTGAGGGGACTTTGATGTTATGTATGTTGACGGCAGGAAGACGAATCTACGCACAGAACATTTTGATCCCCACAATGGACGAACGGCTGCAAAAAATGATGGAGTTAGCAGAGATGTCTCAATTGACTGCTCTGATCAAAGAAAAAACTTTTATTTCGACTTGGAAACCACTTCTGGACTTTGTGCCAGAGGTGGGGGAAAAAATGAAACTGGGACTTTGGGTTTTATCAATTACTATATTTTTCGGAGTATAAGGCTGTCAGGGGAAGATTTATTTCACCCTGAACTAGATGAGGTCTCAGATCGGGGCTGTTTCCAACAGGCATATTCTTTAAGGTGCGAAGAAAAAGAAATAAACATTCTGGAGAAACATATTCTAATTAATAAACAAACTTTAATACAAAAATAATAAATGGAAATAAAACAAAAACTAACTAATTGTTACATTTTGATAAAAGAGTTCCGTCTCCCAGTTTTCCTGGCAGCCGGACAAAAAATCAGAAGTAGCTCTGGAATGTGTGAAGCATGCGCAGTACATCACTGTCAGATAAGAACTTATGACCTGCGCAATAACTCTTTCAGTTTAACCATTTAGTGTCAATTCAGTCAGTTCAGGCTAGCACACAATTTTAACGCAGTGACAAAGACGCATCTTTTTCCACCAAAAAAGAGGGAGAAAATCTGGGTGCGTCTTATACACTTACTAGAATATTTTTGGCCTCCCAACCCCTCCCCCCTTCATGAAAATGGCTGTGCAGAAGCTTTGGGAGGCCTGCAAAGTGCTCCTGGGGGCTGGGAAGGGTAAAACAAGTGAAAAACGGGCTGGTTTTTGCTCATTTTTGCCCTCCCCCCAGCCCCCAGGAGGACTCTACAAGCCTCACAAAAACCAGGCCCGTTCTCATGAAAAATGGGAGATATCTCAAATTCTTTGCATGCCTCGTTTTTCACAAAAAATGAGGTGTGCAGAGGGTTTGTGAGGTCTGTAGAGTGCAAAAACTTTTTTAAAAATTATCTCTTGAAAATCTTGATGCGTCTTATACTCCGGTGCGTCTTATACTCTGAAAAATATGGTAAGATAGATTTGTTGTTATAGAAATGGCTAGTTTATACTGTTATGTAAAAGTAAAAAGTTGAGCTTTGATGTTAATGCCTTATTTCTACCGCACCAAAGGGAGTTGTAAGTCAATGCCTTTTCTTTTCTTTCTTTTTCCCTTTCTTTTCCTCACTCTTCCCTTCCCCCTTCCCTATTTTTCCCACAATTTTTTGTTTTCTATGTATGCTACATTATAAACTAATCAACACATTTTGATTCTGAATTAATCTAGTGTCTAGTTAAAACCGTCTTGCTTAATGGCCATCACATGTAATATCATCAAATTCTTCAAACTATATATCTATAAAAGGCAAATACTACTCACACATCATGAAATCTCTAGAAAAGCCTACAAACCTGAAATTTGGCATGTATGTTTCTCTTGGCTTCTAGATACTCACTAGAAAGGATTTTTCGAAATGACCATCAGATCATTAGTATTTCTTATAGAGCAATTAACACGCTCTGATGCTAAGGAATTCTACTCCCCCTCCCCACTTGAGAAGAACTCTGTTCCAACTGCCAGTTGCCTCACATTCCATTACCTCAGTTCAAACTGGTGGACGTTCTACTTGGGAGCAGTCTGGGTCTCCTTACAGTACTAAACGTCAGTACCTCACCAAAATATCTACGCCTTCCACCTATGGAACTGCTTCCGGATTCAAGGTGGCGGGAGCGATATTCCCTTATGTGTTTCAATCACCAACCATCACTGAGCCAACAGATTGTGAATTGAATTCCTCCTGCATAGCCCAATCACATAGTTTTGTCGCAAATTATCAATAAATATTTGATCTTACTGTTGTCAAGTTACTCATATCATGGGGATCAGAGCTATAGAGCCCTAAAACTTAATTTTAGATTTTCAAATGAAGCCCATTTTTTCTACAGGGCTTGGTTTCAAGCGATATGGGTCTGGTGGATCTGGAGATCAAAAGTATTTAATACAGGTGGGTCCTCAACTTACGGCCTCAATTGAGCCTGAAAATTTTGTGGCTAAGTGAGACAGTTGTGAAGTGAATTTTTTACCCCTTTTTGCAAACTTTCTTGCCACAGTTGTTAAGTGTCTATGGAGATTCTCCGTCACCCAGGTCATGGTTGTCCCAAAGGTGTTTTTTTTTCCAAGAGGCAACTGGACTTTGTGGTTTTTCCTTTGAAGACATTTTGCTTCTCATCCAGGAAGCTTCTTCAGCTTCTTGGATGAGAAGCATGAGAAATGTCTTCCAAGGAAAACCAGAAAGTCCAGTTGCCTCTTGCAAAAAGCAAAGAATTAAAGAAGCTTCTTGGATGAGAAGCAAAATGCCTTCAAAGAAAAACTAGTAAGTCCAGTTGCCTCTTGGGGGAAAAAAAAGCACCTTTGGGAAACAGTTGTTAAGTGAATCACTCCAGTTGGTAACACAGTCCTTAAGTGAATCTGGCTTCCTCATTGACTTTGTTTGACAGAAAGTCGTCACATGACCCCGAGATGTTGCAACCGTCACAAATACGAATCAGTGCCCAAGCGTCTGAATTTGTATCACACGACCATGGAGATGCTGCAATGGTCGTCAGTGTGAAAAACGGGCAAAAGTGACTTTTTTCAGTGTCATTGTCACTAAATGAACTGTTGTAAGTCGAGGACTATCTGCATAAAAAGAGAAAAAAGTTTGTTGCTGCCTAGTCAAATCGCGTGAAATTTGAAAGTGAAAATGTCTTTGGAAGTCTGCAGAAAACAAAATGTCCCCAGGAAAAGACACGTTTGATTTAAGGAGTTGCAGAACTGAACTTATGTACATGCCCACACATAATAATAAAAAACCTGGGTTTTTTTTTTTCCCTCTTGCCTTTCAACCTGAAATGCTGCTCAAAACCTTATTTTCTTCCGTGCAAGGGAGAGAAAGAGGAAAAAAAAAACAGATGAAAAACAACCACAACTTTATCTACTGCGTAATTAATTTCAAATTGAATTTTTATCTCTCGAATTCCGCAGATTTGGCTCTTGTCTGTCTTTGGTGGATATTATTATTTTTAATGTGACATGGTTTGGCTGTAAAGTAATATTGTTCTCTTCATCTCAAGTCGCAAATTACATCCCTCTGGAGGGGATTAGTCAAGAGCGCTCTGTAATAAGACCTGAAAAGAATTTTTGATATCAGGGCGATGATTAATGGCCTGGAGTTTTCAAGTAGACCAGGCCCTCCCTCATCCATCCTGGTCGTTCTCCGAGCCGAGTCCCCTGAAGTTCGTTCTCTTGGGATGAAGCTTGTATTTATCACGAGCCTGGCAATGAACAGAGTACATCATCGAGGGGGGAAATGGATGGAATCAAGGCAAGGCACTTTATTAAACTGCCACCAGCAAATCACCTTGAGAGCTCACGTTGCCATCTAAACTTTCGTGGCCTTCTTCTAAAGAAGGAAAATGATGAGCCAAATGTCAGGCCTGCAGCCATATTCCTTTTGGATCTTTGGCCTGCCGCACTTTCTATTATTCTACTATGCCGTTTCTATTGTGGGAAAATGAGAGGAGGGGATGGTATGGAGTTAAATGCTATGTAGCCATAACAACATTCTTTCTAGAAAGCCAAGGTCATCCTTCGTCTCTATACCTCTGCACCTGACCGGAACTGGATGAGTGGGAGCTGCCAGCATGGCAGTGGGAGATTGGACCATGGGATGGGCTTGTGGGTGTTGGGGGCAAGATCTTGAACTTTCAACTGGGTGGGGAAAACCGGGAAGCTTTCAGATTCGGGTTTTCCCAGATGTGCCAACATGGCTCTCTTCATCAATTGGAACTTTGAGCAATCCTTTGCCTTGGACTCTGATTTAATTTTGGATGCTATTTGGAACCCTAACACCAATCTTTTGTGTACGGATGATAGAGAACCCCCTTTTTTATTATTAGGGAGGTCTTCATTTGGTGGGTCAGTTGGCCATATCCACTTTAGAAAAAGAAATAATGTTACAGCTGCAGGAATTGGTAAGAACCCCCCCCCTCCAAAAAAGTAGAACAGTAAAGAATGTCTCCACATCTGTAGAGCCTATGGTGTATGCTTCCCAATGCAGCGTATCAGGACAATTTCAGCATCTTCCTCAGTTTCACGACCCTTTCGATTCAATTAGAAAACTCTTAAATCTTAGAATTCCCTTGCAATTTGATTAGAGATCTCTGCATCTTAACCATCTTAATTCCACCCCCTTTGTGTCTGCACGGAAGTGAAATTTCGACTTCTCTCTTGACGATAAAGATATCTGCTCCGGATTTTATACAGATGAAAATAAATAAAGGTATAAGCATCTTGTAATGACAAGAATCCTCCAATGTGAGATTAATTTCAGACAGAGAAGAGATTTATATCAGTCCTTCTTCCTTTGCTCTGCCGTCATGGTTCTAGAGCTGCGGTGGCATAGTGGTCAGAGTGCAGTACTGCAGGCTACTTCTGCTAATCACCAGCTGGCGGCAGTTTGGCAGATCGAATCTCACCAGGTTCAAGGTTAACTCAGTCTTCCATCCTTCCAAGGTGGGTCAAATGAGGGCCCAGATTGTTGGGGGCAAGAGGCTGACTCTGTAAGTCGCTTAGAGAGGGCTGTAAAAGCACTATGAAGTGGTATATAAGTCTAAGTGCTATTGTCATTTCTATTTCATTCATTCCTTTTTCCTTCCTCCCTCCCTTCCTTCTTTCCTACCTTCCTTCCTTTCTCACTGAGCTGTGGTGGCGTAGTGGTTAGAGTGCAGTACTGCAGGCTACTTATACTGATCACCTGCTGCCAGCACTTTGGCTGATGGAATCTCACCAAGCTGAAGGTTGACTCAGCCTTCCATCCTTCCAAGGTGGGTCAAATGAGGGGCAAAAGGCTGAATTTGTAAACTGCTTAGAGAGGGCTGTAAAGCACTGTGAAGTGGTATAGAAGTCTAAGTGCTATTGCTATTTCCTCCTTCCTTCCTTCCTTCCTGCCTTCCTGCCTTCCTTCCTCTCAATTCCCTAAGTGCTATCACTATTCTTTCCTTCCTTCCTTCCTTCCTTCCTTCCTTCCTTCCTTCCTTCCTTCCTTCCTTCCTTCCTTCCTTCCTTCCTTCCTCTCTTAATTCCCTTTCTCATTCTCCTTCCTGGTGGCACAGTAGTTAGAATGCAGCATTGCAGGTTAAGTCTGCCCATTGCCAGCAGTTCGATCTTGACTGACTCAAGGTTGACTCAGCCTTCCATCTTTCTGAGGTGGGTAAAACGAGGACCCAGATTGTTGGGGGCAAGAGGCTGGCTGTAAACTGCTTAGAGAGCATTGTGAAGTGGTGTATACGTCTAAGTGCTATTGCTATTTCTATTCTCCCCACCATCTTCTACGGAATCCTTCCTTATCTTCTTTCTCAATTATCGGGAGTTCTCAACTTGTGACCACAATTGAGCCCAACATTTCTCTTGTTAAGTGAGACGTTTGTCAAGTGAGTTTTGCCCCATTTCTATGACCTTACTTGCCACAGTTGTTAAGGGAATCACTGCAGCTGATCAGTTAGTAACCCGGTTGTAAAGTGACTCTGGCTTCCCCCATTGATTTGGCTTGCCGGAAGGTCACAAAAGGGGATCACACATGACTTTGAGACACAGCAATGGTCAGAAATAGGAACCAGTTGCCAAGCATTTGAATTTTGAACATGTGATCATGGGGATACTGCAAAGATCATAGCTGTGAAAAACGGTCATAATGTCATTGTAAAAGGGATCTTGAAGTCCTAGTGGAGAACCATTTAAATAGGAGCCAGCCGTGTGCAGCAGCTGCCAAAAAAGCCAACACAGTTCTAGGCTGCATCAACAGAGGGATAGAATCAAGATCACGTGAAGTGTTAATACCACTTTATAATGCCTTGGTAAGGCCACACTTGGAATACTCCATTCAGTTTTGGTCACCACGATGTAGAAAAGATGTGGAGACTCTACAAAGAGTGCAGAGAAGAGCAACAAAGAGGATTAGGGGACCGGAGACTAAAACATATGAAGAACGATTGCAGGAACTGGGTATGTCGAGTTTAATAGAAAGAAGGACTAGGGGAGATGTGATAGCAGTCTTCCAATATCTCAGGGGTTGCCACAAAGAAGAGGGAGTCAAACTATTCTCCAAGGCACCTGAGGGTAGAACAAGAAGCAATGGGTGGAAACTAATCAAGGAGAGAAGCAACTTAGAACTGAGGAGAAATTTCCTGACAGAGCAATTCATCAGTGGAACAGCTTGCCTCCAGAAGTTGTGAATGCCCCAACACTGGAAGTCTTTAAGAAGATGTTGGATAGCCATTTGTCTGAAATGGTATAGGGTTTCCTGCCTAGGCAGGGGGTTGGACTAGAAGACCTCCAAGGTCCCTTCCAACTCTGCTATTGCATTGTATTGTATTGTTGTGGCCTGCCAGTGGCCAGAGGAGCTGGCAGCAGATTCGGACAGTGAGGAGGTTGGGGAGGAACCTGGGCCAGTCCTGGAGTCTGGGGAAGGCTCTGATGAGGGCTCTGTGTCAGAGGCAGAGAGTGGGCCAGGGCCGTATGCCAGTTATCAGCTGCCTTCAGAGTCAGACATCAGTGAGGCAGACAAACAGCTGGAGCCTGTTCCCAGTGTGCACATGCACAGAGTTGCCAGACAAAGGGAACAGCTAAGGAACAAGGGTCAACTTGGGAGTAAGGCCACAGGTGGATGATGAATGGCCCCTCCCAGAGGAAATAAAAGAGGAGTGAAAGGGGAGTGGAGTTTGCAGGAGGCCATTAGTTCATTTCTGCATTCTTGCCAAGTATTGCGGTGTCTGAAAGATATCGGCCTGGCCACTCTCCAAGCCTGATAATGGCTGGTAATTGTGGACTATCTCGAAAGACTGTAGGAGAGGAAAGACTTTGCCAGAAAGGACTTCACTATACATTAAATAAAAGGTGTTTATCGGGACGAGGACTCGGCTTCGTGTCACTGGGGAAGCCTAGGTCAGAACACGTCGCTTTTTGCTGTGCCACTGTGTCCTTGAATGGTCGCTAAATGAACTGTTGTAAATCGAGGACTGCCTGTATTTGGCTAGGCCTGGCAATTTTGATTAGACACCTCCGAGTTCTTAAAAATGCCAACTTTTTAGTTAGTAACCCTACTTCATCGTTCGAATGTTACAATCTAGATTGCACGGGCTCGCTGCTTGCTCATGTTTAATCTGTGGTCTACAATAATCTCACAAGTGCTATTGTAGAGACAGAGCCCAGTACAAAAAATTGCTGAGACCCTAGAAAGAGTGCAGAGGAAAGAAACCAAGATGATGAGAGGTCTGGAGGCTAAAGCATACGATGAACAATTGAGTAGGTCTAGTCTAAAGAAGAGAAGGACTAACAGGGTAACAGAATAATAGAGTTGGAAGGGATCTTATAGGTCATCTAGTCCAGGGGTCACCAACCTTTCAGGGACCACTAAATTCGCGTTTTTAAATCCCGCGGATCACTAATATGATCTGCCTAATGACCGGCTGGGTGGGCGTGGCAAGGTGGCCATTTGACTGTGTGGGCGTGGCCAACTCGATGTCACTCATGTCAAGGGGCGCTTTGCCAGCCTCTCCTTGCCTGCCTCTCCTTACAGCCCCAACAGGAAGCAGTTGTTGGACCTTAGCAGCCACCATGAGAAAGAGTTGGCAAAACAGCTGGCTTAATAATAATAATACAATAATAATACAATAGTAGAGTTGGAAGGGACCTTGGAGGTCTTCTAGTCCAACCCCCTGCCTAGGCAGGAAACCCTATACCATTTCAGGCAAATGGCTATCCAACATCTTCTTAAAGACTTCCAGTGTTGGGGCATTCAGAACTTCTGGAGGCAACTTCTGTTCCACTGATTGATTGTTCTAACTGTCAGGAAATTTCTCCTCAGTTCTAAGTTGCTTCTCTCCTTGATTAGTTTCCACCCATTGCTCCTTGTCCTACCCTCAGGTGCCTTGGAGAATAGCTTGACTCCCTCTTCTTTGTGGCAACCCCTGAGATATTGGAACAATGCTATCATGTCTCTCCTAATCCTTCTTTCTCTTAAGCTAAACATACCCAGTTCCTGCAACCATTCTTCATATGTTTTAGTCTCCAGTCCCCTAATCCTCTTTGTTGCTCTTCTCTGCCCTCTTTCTAGAGTCTCCACATCTTTTTTACATCGTGGCGACCAGAACTGAATGCAGTATTCCAAGTGTGGCCTCACCAAGGCATTATAAAGCGGCATCAATACTTCACGTGATCTTGATTCTATCCCTCTGTTGATGCAGCCTAGAACTGTGTTGGCCTTTATGGCAGCTGCTGCACATGGCTGGCTCCTATTGAAATGGTTGCCCACTAGGGCTCCAAGATCCCTTTCACAGTTACTACTACTGAGCAAGGTACCACCTCTACTGTACCTGTGCATTTCAAATCTCAGTTCAAATTGGATCTGACCAAGTAGGAGACTCAGCAGAAGCACCTCACTGAGGACTACAAGCATGGGCTTTCCACACAGAGGGAAGACCTGCAGGAGTGCAAGGCCAGGTACCGGTTCCTGGAGGCTCAGGGGGTTAAAATGGTCAGCCAGTTCCAGGCCATGATGCTGTCCCACTGGAACGAGGCCCTCCGGCTCTTTGCCACCAGTGGCTCTTCCCTCCAGCCTTCGCCCAAAGCCCCCCACCAGGAGGCTGAAGCAGACCCCAAGTCAAAATTACTGCCCCCCTCTGACCTGCACAAAAATACCCCAAAGGGGGAGACTCTCTGCAGCAATATAAATGTTGATTTCACATGTCCGGCCCAGGGGCCGTAGTTTTCCAATTTCAGACAGGCCCCCGAATTTAAAAAGGTTGAAATCCCTGTTTACTAGGTTTTCAAAAATGTTTGTTGGCTGAAGTTTGATTCCTAATAATGCTGCTGCGGAAAGAGGCGAGTCATTGAAAAGTAAAATACATCTGTGATGAATTTCTTCTGCAATCCGAACCTCACTTTCAATTCCAAACTGGCAGCTATACTTATTCATCACCAAATGTAAATCTTATGGGAATCCCTGTCAAATCTTTCTCCTACTTAAGGGGACTTGTTAACTATCCATCTTATCACACCGGCTGCTTTATATAACTTAGTCCCTGAGTGACTTTTGTCACTGGAACCATCAATCACAGCTTCCTGTTGAAAATTGCCAAGAGAGAAAATGAAAATTCAATCCCAGGTTCCAATACACCCTCCTCTTTTTTTGGGATACCTCTGCAAGTGTGTTTTTCAAAATATATTTCTTAATGCTTTTCTTTGCTGTAACAATATTGCAATAGAAGAAACAGAGAACAGCAATACAATAAACAATTCTTTGTTCCAAAAACCACCCCCAACGAAATAAAACTCCAAGGCTTGAATTCTCTAAAAGTTCCACTTTATTAGAGATGTCATGTTGGCACATCTGGGAAAACCCAAATTTGAAAGCTTCCGGGTTTCCCCACCCAGTTGAAAGTTCAAGAGCCTGCCCCAACACCCACAAGCCCATCACATGGTCCAATCTTCCACTGCCACACTGGCAGTTTCCACCCATCCAGTTCCAGCCAGGTGCAGAGAAAAAAAAAATGACCTTGACTTTCTAGAAATAATGTTATTATGGCTACATATCACCCAACTCCGTATAATCCCCCCTCCCATTTTCCCACAGTAGAAAGTGTGGCAGGCCTGAAGTCCAAAGAGAAAAGATGGTTTGCAGGCAGGACATTCTTACTTTAAGACTCAGAGGTTTATTCCATGAGCAGTTTGGAACATGAGCAGCCATCATAACACAACTTATATCGATAACCCATTGCAATGAGTTCCACTGACACTGCCAAGTCCAGCAAGGAGTAGCTATGGCCAGTGGCCTGATCTGAGATCCATCTCAGAGGTGGTATTCAGCAGATTCTGACCAGTTCTGGAGAACAGGTAGTGGAAATTTTGAGTAGTTCGGAGAACCTGCAAATACCAGCTCTGGCTGGCCCCGCCCCATCTATTCTCTGCCTTCCAAATCCCAGGTGATCGGGAGGGATTGGGGATCCTGTCCACTGGCACAGCTGAGTCCAACAAGGAGTAGCTATGGCCAGTGGCCTGATCTGAGATCCATCTCAGAGGTGGTATTCAGCAGATTCTGACCAGTTCTGGAGAACCTGCAGTGGACACTTTGAGTAGTTTGGAGAACCTGCAAATGCCAGCTCTGGCAGCCCTGCCCCATCTATTCTCTGCCTTTCAAATCCCAGGTGATTGGGAGGGATTGGGGATTTTGCCATAACCTTCCCCTGGAGTAGGGAGGGAATGGAGATTTTACAGTATCTTTCCCCTGCAGCACCCACCAAGCCACTCCAACCAAGCCACACCATGCCCACCAAGCCATGCCCACAGAACCACTAGTAAAAATTTTTGAATCCCACCACTGGTCCATTGGTGCAGCTGAGTCCAGCAAGGAGTAGCTATGGCCAGTGGCCCTCATCTGAGATCCATCTCCTTCTTTTATATCCTTTTTTTCTGACAGTCCCTCAGTAAATGGAATTTTACTGGACTTACTTCCTTGTTTCCTCATGCTAAGTGTGGTTTTTACACATACACGCGAATACACCTGAAAACTCCAGCCACCTGGTGCTTTCAGTTCCTTATTTCCCAACATCTACAATGTTCCCAGTCAAAAATAACTTCTGAAGCTATCTACTTTGCAAATTCATATTGCGCTAATACAGCAGATTACAGATATTTCGTTATCCTTAGGAAATCATTCTGGCACATACTTTAGCAAAGAAGCATTTAATATCCTTAACTATCATTCTGAAGCCTTTATAGTAGATTTGAACCCAGTTTTCCTCTTCTCACATCTTCTATTGTTCAATTGCAGGATAAAGCTTTTTTTTTTTTTCAATTTCCTCCCCCTCGGGAGAGATGGTAGTGAATGCTTCTGTTTGTGTTTTTATCAGTTCACAAAACAGCACCCATTTCTTTCTCGTGTTGTCTGAGCTGTGATTTCACTTATTAACAAGCGAGTGTGTGTGAAAGAGACAAAGTCACCATTTCCTCTGGCTTGTTTGTGGGAAGAAGAGAGGAGAGCTATAGGGTGGCCCAAATGCCTCTCTTGCTTAAGAATTCTATTTTGGGTTCGACACTCGAAAATTATTACCCTCAGTTCAAGCTCCGCACAGCAGTTGTGAAAGAAATATATGTGGCTAAGAATTTTTTTGGAACGTGATGTTTGTCTCTTATCAACAAATGGATATTTCTTCATCAAGATTGGTCTCTGTCTTACTCCACCCAATGCAGGTTGCTGACTGGGGTGGAATGTAGTCTGGATTCACCCCAGAAGGGAGGGGGTGCATTCCAGAGGAGCAAAAGACAAGCCAGTTCAGAGAATTGGTGTGAGAGAAAGAGGGCGAAGATGCTCTTCCCTAATAAGTCACAGAATAAATGCTTTATCGGAATGCTGGCATACTTAACATTTGGCAAGATTCAGTCTAAAGGTGCAGAACAATAGAACAAATCTGCTAGGAAGAATCAAAATGTGTCTGTTGGTTTGGGGAGTCTGACTCCTTCCTTCCTTCCTTTCTTCCTTCCTTCCTTCCTTCCTTCCTTCCTTCCTTCCTTCCTTCCTTCCTTCCTTTCCTTTCCTTTCCCTTTCCTTCCCTTCCCATTCCTTCCCTTCTGTCCTCTCCTTCCTTCCATCCCTCCCACCTTCTCTCCTTTCTTCCTTCCTTCCTTTCTTCCTTCCTTCCCTCCTTCCTTCCTTCCCATACCCTCCTCCCTCCCCTCCTCCCTCCCTCCCTTCTGTCTTTCTTTCTTTCTCTCTCTTTCTTTCTTTCTCTTTTCCTTCCTTCCTTCCTTCCCCCTTCACTTTTCTTTCTTTTCCTTCTGTCCCCTCCTTCCTCACACCCTCTCCTTCCTTCCTTCCTTCCTTCCTTCCTTCCTTCCTTCCTTCCTTCCTTCCTTACTTACTTACTTACTTCCTTACTTAGCCCAGATTATCAGGAGATAGGGAGGGCATTCTAAAGAGCAAAAGACAACATGATTCAAGAGAATGTGTGTGGGAGAAAGAGGTGAACAGTTCCTCCTTAATAGTTCCCAAAGTATATGCTTTATGGAGGTGGCAGCATGCTTCAATTTGTCAAGATTCTGTCTGTGGGTAAGGAACAATAAAGAAATCCATTTGGAAGAATTCACATGTCTTCCTTAGCTTTTTGGAGTCTGACACCCTATCATTGTATCTCAAAAAGATATTTCCTACTTTTATAACAAAGGTGGCATTTTGAAAACTAAGGTTTAACGTTTTAATAAAGAGGAGGTGTCAACATCCAGCTTGAGAATCCACTGAAATTTGAACTCAGATCACTGGATTCAAAGGAAGTCAACCTATTCTCCAAAGCATCTGAAAGCAGAACAAGAAGCAATAGATGGAAATTAATCAAGGAGAGGACCAACCTAGTACTAAGGAAGAATTTCCTAAAAGTTAGAGCAACTAATCAGTGGAATGGCTTGCCTTCAGAAGTGGTTGATGCTCCATTAAGAGATTGGACAACTAGTTGTCTGAAATGGTAGAGGGCTGTGATGGCGAACTTAATGGCATGTGTGCCAGAGGTGACACACAGAGCCCTCTCTTTGGACACACATGCGGTCGCCAGCTACTCTTCTGCTTTGTGATGTGTTAGCCAGCTGTTCAATCTAGCCGGCCTGGCCTAATTCCTAATTCCCAATTTTAGTTCCTCAAGCCTGCATTTTTTAAAATTTTCTAGGGGTATACTTTTAGTTGTTTTTTAATTTAATTTTTAATTTTTACTTTTTGTACAGTTGTATGAGGTTTAATTCGTTTTTAAGGGTATGGGATATTCGTCTTTTGTATTCGTTTTAATGACACACCTGTACACCGCCCCGAGTCCCTTCGGGGAGAGGGGGAGGTCTATAAATATTGAAAATAAATAAATAAATAAATGGGTGCCAGAGTGTCAGAAAACAGACCAAAAAATGACCCAAAACAGCCTGAAAACAGCTGCAAAAATGCCCTGAAAAATGCCCTGAAAATGGCCCCAAAATGGTGCAAAAAACGGCCATTTTCAGGCCATTTCTGGGCCTACTAGGCCCAAAACAGTGCATGGGGGAGGTGCAGCATGTCCTTCCTCGCAGCCCATTTTTGCTCCCGGGAGGCTGCAGGGAGGTCGATTAGGCCCAAAAGGGGGGGGGGCAGGGGGAGAGGCATCCCCTTGGCCCATTTTTGCTCCCACGACATTGTAGGGAGGCCTACTAGGCCCAAAACAGGGCACAGGAGGCACGGCGTGGCCCCCCCACATCCCATTTTTGCTCCCAGGAGGTTGCGGGGAGGCCTACTAGGCCCAAAACGGGGTGCAGAGAGGAGGGGCGCCCTCCCCGCCATGGCCCATTTTTGCTCCCAGGAGGTGCAGGAGGTTGAGTGCTGCCTGTCACGCCCCCCCCTGGCCACACCCACCATGGCCACACCCACCCGGCCGGTCATTAGGGCAGAGAACCAGTTGTTAATTTATTTGAATCCCACCACTGAAATTAGGTATGTTTAGGCTAACAAAGAGAAGACTTCGGAAAAAACACGACGGCATCTCCCAATACTTGAGGGGCTGTCAGAGGGAAGAAAGTGTCCATTTATTTTCTGTGGAACCCATTGGCAGGAGGAGAAGCAAGGGGTGGAACCTCACAAGCGGAATGTCCAATCTGGAAATAAGGAGGAATTTCCCGACAGTGGGAACAATCCCAGCCCTGGCTGGCCCCTCCCACACCACCCCTCCCCTCCCAGGAGTCTCCATGTGGCCCATTTTGGATGCAAGGGAAGTTCAGGGCCTACACGGAGGCTCAGGAGGGGTAAAAAGGGCCTCCTGGAAGTTCCAGAAGGCTGGAAATGGGCTCATTTCTGGCCTCTGGAGCCCGAAGAAGGCAGTTTGCACCCTCCCAGAGGCTCAAGGGAAGCCTCCAGAGCTTGAGGAAGGTGCAAACGCCTCCCCCGCACCATGCAAGAGGCTGACTTGGCCACGCCCACCATGGCCACACCCACCCAGCAACTGGGGAGAGAACCCATTGCCGAAATTTTTGAAGCCCAGCCTGGATTGTGAGTGCTCTGTCACTGGAGTTCTTGGACAATCAGCCACTAAGCCACTGTGGCATCCATCCGTATTTTCACTGTAGCCATAGCTCTCCCATCAACACGGATAACAAAGCTCTCATTCATTCATTTATTCTTCTTAAATGTTGGTGGCCTCACTCTTGTCCCTTACTGATCAGGCTCCTGCTTCTAGCTACTTCTGTTATTGGTGTTTCCAAGGGTTTTATTTTTGTTGTGTCCAGAAATATCTACACTGTAGACATTGGCTGTAGAGCTTCCAAATGTCCTTGGAGAACAGGATGTTTGAAAATCTAGGTCAGGGGTGTCCAAACTTGGCAACTTTAAGACTTGTGGACTTCAACTCCCAGAATTCCCCAGCCAGCTGGCTGGGGAATTCTGGGAGTTGAAGTCCACAAGTCTTAAAGTTGCCAAGTTTGGACACCCCTGATCTAGGTAATCAGAGTTCCCTGTCTATTGTCAGGCTTTAGCCCAGCCCAGTAATAAACCTTGACTCTATGAAATTATGTTTGTTGACTGTGGAAGAGATGCCCAAAAGCCTTTTTGTAACCAACTGATACACTTTCTACGGTATGTAAAGAAGAATGTGTTGTGTTTGTTTTGAAAATTTATATATATATAAAATTAACTCTCCAGACGCTCAACCTGTTTTCAGGAAGTTGTTTTCAATAGAAGCTCAATACAGCTAGATTAATGTTTTATAGCAGATTAGGAGTGGTGCGTGAGAGAGAGAGAGGGAGAGAGGGAGAGGGAGAGAGAGAGCATTTTGTGTGGTGGTTAAGGGATCAGGCTAGAAACCAGGATACCGTGAGTTCTAGTCCTGCCTTAAGTACAAGGCCAGCTGGGTGACCTTGGACTAGTTACTTTCTCTCAGTTCTACAAAGGGGTTAATGACAAACCAATGTTGTGGAGAAAAGTGGAAGGACTTTTAGAAGGAAGGAATGGAGGGAGGGAGGGAGGAAGGAAGAGAAAGAAAGAGAAAGAAAGGCTGATAGAGTTAACCAAAGAGGAAATAGAATTTAAACCAGAACTACCGTATTTTTTGGAGTATAAGACGCACCAAGATTTTGAAGAGGCAAATTAAAAAAGCATGTTTTTTGCACTCTGCAGACCTCCCAAAAATGGGCATGCATAGCCTTTAGGGGGCTTATAGAGTGCTCCTGGGGGCTGGGGGGAGGAATTAAGCAAAACAATAGCCCGTTTTTCGCTCATTTCTGCCCTCCTCATCCCCCCGGAGCACCCTGGAATCCTCCTAAAGGCTATACATGGCCATTTTGGTGAAGGGGCGGGGCTTCCAGAGGCAAAAAATGCTGTATTCAGTTTTGAGGGGAAAAGCTGCATCTTATACTCTAAAAAATATGGTATTTTTTAAAAATCACAAACGATAAACACAACAAGGGAGTAATCTACTTAATAATACATATTATTACAGCAGCAAGAATGGTCTTTGCCCAAAACTGGAAAAACATGGAAATTCCACAAGAAAAAGGAAGTAATTAGAAAAATTCTGATCTGTGCTGAAATGGATAAGTTGACATGGTAATTGAAGAACAATGACGAATCAGAATACGATAAGACCTGGGATAAATTTTATCGATGGTTGGAACAAATAAAGGAGAGACCCAACATAAGCAATGACTAAGATTTGTAGAATGGAGATTAGAATCATGTATGAAACTGGAACAGTGAAAATGTATAAGGCAAGAACAAAGTAACATGGATGGAAGTATGATATCTTTATATTTTGTAAATGCTGAATAGACCAATTGTAAATAAGCATGGTGGTTATGATATTTAACTTCATATTTTAGTATGTACGGCAAAGGCATTGCCAGGATGGTTACGCCGGTGTCCAATGTTTTAATGTGTGTCTAATAAAAAACTTTTAAAAAGAGAGATAAAATATTCTCCCCCCCCCACTTTTTTTTGGGGGGGGGAGGATAAGAGACTTACTTTCCTTTCCTCAAGGAATAAAACTTACTCATCCTGCTTCTGTTTTAAGAGGCCTCGTGAAATCAAACACCTAAATGTCCTTGAGGCACTTTTCATGTTTTAGTAAATCCTTCAGATTAAAAGCATTTTCAAAGAAATAACGCTGTATGTGGAACATCCAGGTTTCGCATGGCAATTAGCAACAACGGGAAAAAGGTAAATACTGAGGTAAGGCTTTCGTAGCTTCCTGCTCAAGGGATTAACTGTTGCTAATGATTATTTCAAAAACGTCAGACACGGTGCAAGAAGGACACTTAAGAGGGATGTGGGCTCACCGGAGCTGACATGCGCCCCCCCTACCATGGAGACAGCACCTGGGGAGATAAAAATTACAGTCAGTTAGGAGCCGAAGGAACCCTCCCCCCCCCTTTTGCAGGATGTCTGTGGTAGAATCTCACTACCAGGCGGAGCGTCCTAAGTACTTACTAGGAACCCATGATGTCTCCAACAGAGGATAACCTTTCCATAGAACAAGGAATTGTAACCGCTCTCTGTGCCACCTTGTATCTACTTTATCTTGCACTTCATAGTGCTGTTCCCCGTCTACAGTGACGGGGGCTGGCGGCCGTAATGGGTCTCCTCTGATATCAGATGCCTGAATTGATCGGATCAGGCTGCAGTGGAAGACTGGAGGTGTTTTCCCCAATAGGGGATGGACTTCCCTTCCCGACCCCCCTGCCAATCTGGAACCAATGGTGCTCCTCACTCTGGCATCTGAACCAGAGGTGAGTTCCTACCAGTTTGGACTGGTTCGGCTGAACCGGTAGTGGTTTGCTGGCCTGGGTCACTGGAAGCAGCAGTGATCCAGGCCTGCCACGCCTCCAAACTGGTTCCAAACCTTTACTTTGGATTGCCCCAGGTCAAACTTGTATATGTCATGAACCAGAGCTCAAAACACAGAATTTGGGCACCTCCAGGGGTGGGATTCAGCCAGTTTGGACTGGTTTGGGTGAATGGGTAGCTCCGACGATTAGCTGAGAGCGAACCGGTTCCCACCTGCCCTTGCGCTTTACTTACCTATATCCTGTCAGCTGATTAGCGCTGCAGAGCAGATTGTCGGGCCTCAGCTGTGTTACTGCCCAAAAGTAACTTGGGAGGTAAGTTATGGTAAAACTGCGCACAAAACACACGATCACCACACCGGTTGTGAAACAGGCAGGATCCCACCACTGGGCACATCCTTACTTCGGCAAAGGACCATCCTTTCATTGTCAGGCTCATTTGCCAAAACTCTTGTCATTCAGACGGTGATAAGGAAGACCGTTCTCAAAAAATAAAATAAAATCCCCTCTGAGAATTATAAGGCATCCATTAAAGATGCAGACAATCACAAAGAGGACAGAGTCATAAATCACTCATACACTTAGAATGATGAATGAGATTCCAGCAAAGGTTACCACAACACGGCCGTGATAAATAATCATGTAAATTGCCAAGAAATATAATAGCAATTATCATGAATTCTGTGCCACGATAAAAGAGACGGAAAAAGTTTCTCAGAGAAATTGGATGAATATATAGGAGGAGGAGGAGGAGGAGGAGGAGGAGGAGGAGGAGGAAGGAGGAGGAGGGAGGAGGAGGAGGAGGGGGGGAGGAGGAGAGGGGAAGGAGGAGAAGGAGAAGAGGAGGAGGAAGAGGACGAAGAGGAGGAGGAGGAAGAAAAGGAAGAGAAGGAGGAGAATAGAAGAGGAGGAGAAGTAGAAGAAGAGGAGGATGAGGATGAAGAGGATGAAGAGGAGGAAGGAGGAAGAAAAGGAAGAGGAGGAGGAGATGAGAAGAGGAGGAGGAGTAGAAGAAGAGGAGGAGGAGGAGAGGGGAAGGAGGAGAAGGAGAAGAGGAGGAGGAAGAGGACGAAGAGGAGGAGGAGGAAGAAGAAGAGGAGGAGGAGAATGAGAAGAGGAGGAGGAGTAGAAGAAGAGGAGGAGGAGGACAAAGAGTACGAAGAGGAGGAGGAGGAAGAAAAGGAAGTGGAGATGTAGGAGAATGAGAGAGGAGAGGGGAGAAGGAGGAGGGGAGGAGGAGGAGGGAGGAGGAGGAGGAGGAGGAGGAAGAGGACGAAGAGGAAGGAGGAGGAAGAAGAAGGAGAGAAGGAGGAGGAATGGAGAAGAGGACGAGAAGGAGAAGAAGAGGAGGAGGAGGATGAAAGGAAGAAGAGGAGGAGAGGAGAAAGGAAGAGGAGGAGGTGAGAAGAGGAGGAAGGAGTAGAAGAAGAGGAGGATGAGGATGAAGAGGTGAAGAGAGGAGGAGGAGGTGGTAAGTTTACGGATGTGGGTGGGTGGATGTGGTGATGAGGAGGAGTGTGTAGATGTTAGAGTGAGGTGGTGGAGTGGGGATGGTGGAGGGAGAAGGTGTTGAGGGAGGTGGTTAGTAGGAGTTGTGGGTGCGTGGTGCGTTGTTATGGTGAAGAGGTGGGAGATAGGTGTAGTGGAGGTGGAGGTGTTGTAGTGGTGGTGGTGGTCTTATGTGTGTTCAGTAGAGGTAGGTGGAGGAAGAATAGGTTGTGGTGGTCGCGGGTTGGTGTAGTGGGGGTGGTGGTGTTGTTGTGGAGGTGGTGGTCTGTGCTGGTGGTGTGGGTGGTGGAGGTAGAATTGGTTGTGCGTGGTGGAGTGTGGTGTAGTAGGGGGTGGTGTGTGGTGTGGTGAGTGGGTGCTGAGGTGGTGGTGGTGGTGGTGGTTAGATTGGTGGTGGGTGGTGTGTGGTGGTGGTGGTGTTGGTGTGTGGTGTAGGTGGGGGGGTGGTGGTGGTGGGAGGTGGTGGTGGTGGAGGTGTGGATTTGTGATTGAACTGGCTGTTTCGGAATGGGGGTTAAAGGAAGGGTTGATATTCAGAGGTAGTTTGGATGGTTGCAGATTGGATGCCATGTATTGGGAGGGAAAGCGGAAGGAGGGAAGGACGGGAAGGAAGGGAAGGAAGGATGGAAGGCCGGACGGACGGGACAAAGGCAATGCACGGACGGAAGGGAAGGAAGGAAGAAGAGAAGTAGGAAGGAGGGAAGAAGAAGGAAGAAAGAAAGAAAAGGAAGGAGAGGAAGGGGGGAAGGGAATGAAGAGGAAAGGGAAGGAGAAGGAGGAGAAGGAAGCGGGAGGAAGGGGGGGAAGGTGGAAAGAGGGAAGGAGAGAAGGGGAAGAAGGGAAGAAAGGGGGGGGGGACAGGGAAGAGACAGGAGAGGAAAGTAGGAGAAGGGAAGATGGAAAGGGAAGGGCAGGGAAGGAAGAGGAAAGATGAGAGGGGAAGGAAATGTGAAAGGAGAAGGGGGAAGGGAAGAAGAGAGGAAAGGGGAAGGAAGGAGGAAGAGGAAAGGAGAAAGGAGGGAAAGGAAGAGGGGGAAGGAAGGAAGGGAAAGGAGAGGAGGAAGAGGAAGGAAAGGGGAGGGAGAGGAAGGAGGAAGGGAAGGGAAGGAAAGAGAAGGGAGAGGGAAGGTGGAAGAAAGAAGAGGGAGAGGGAGGAAAGAGAAAGGAGAAGGAAGAGAAGAGAAGAAAGGGAAGAGGAAAGAAAGAAGGAAGAAGAAAAGAAGAGAAGAGAAGAGAAAGGAAGAAGGGAAAGAAGGAAGAGAGAGAAAAGAAAGGAGAAAGGAAGAAGAAGAAGGAGAAGAGGAGAAAGAGAGAAAGGAAAGAAGAAGAGGAAAGAGAAGAGAAGGGAAAGAGAGAAAGAGAAAGGAAGAGGAAAGAAAGAAGAAAGAGAAAGAGAAGAGGAGGAAAGAAGAAAGGAGAAGGAGAAGAGGAAGAAGAGAAAGAGAAGGGAAGAAAGAGAAAGAGAAGAAGGGAGAAAGGAAGAGAAAGAGAAAAGAGAAGGAGAGGAAGAGAAAGAGAAGGGAGAAGAAGGAAAGAGGAAAAGGAGAAAGAGAAGGAGAAAGAAAGAGAAGGAAGGAGAAGAAGAGAAAGAGAAGAAAGAGAAGGAAGGAAGAAGGAAGAAGAGAAGGAGAAGAGAAGGAAGAGAAAGAGAAGGAAAAGAGAAGGAAAGGAAAAGAGAGAAAGAGGAAGAAGGAAAGAAGAAGGAGAAAAGAAGAAGGAAAGGAGAGAAAGAAAGAGAGAAGGAAGGGAAGAAAAGGAAAGGAAGAGAAGAAGAAAGAGGAGAAGGGAAGGAAAGAAGAAAGAAAGAGAAAGGAGAAGAAGAAAGAAGAAAGAGAAGGAAGAAAGGAAGAGAAGAAGAGAGAGAGAAAGGAAAGAGAGAAGGAAGAAAGAGGAAGGAGAAGAAAGAAAGAAAGAAGAGAAAGGAAGAAGAAGAGGAAGAAGAAGAGAAGGAAGAAGAGGAAAGGAAAAGGAAGAAGAGAGAAGAAGAGAAAGAGAAGAAGGAAGAAAGGAGAAGAGAAAGAAGGAAAGAGAAAGAAGAGAAGAGGAAGAAGGAAAGAGAAGAGAAAGAAGGAAGGAGAAAGGAAAAGAGGAAAGGAAGGAAGGGAAGAGGAAGAGGAAAGAAGAGAAAGAGAGAAGAAAGAAGAGAGGAAGAGAAGAAGGAAAGGAGAAAGAAGGAAAGGAGAAGAGAAAGGAAAGAAGAGAGAAAGGAAGAAGGAAGAAAGGAAGAGAAGAAAAGAGAAGAGGAGAAAGAAGAGAGAAGGAAGAGAAAGAGAAGAGAAAGAAGAAGGAAAGAGAAGAAGAGAAAGAGGAAGAGAAAAGAAAGAGAGAAGAAAAGAGAGAGAAGAAAGAGAAGAAGGAAGAGAAGAAAGGAAGAAGAAAAGAGAAGGGAAGAAGAGGAAAGAAGGAAAGAGAGGGAAGAGAAGAAAGAGAAAGAAAGGAAAAGAAGAGAAAGGGAAGAGAAGAAGAAGGAAGAGAGAAGAAAAAGAGAAGAGAAGGAGAAAGAGAAAGAAGAGAAAGGAGAGAAGAGGAAAAGAAAGGAGAGAAGAAAGGAAGAGAAAAGGAAAGAAGAGAAGGGAAAGAGAAGAGAAAGAAAGAAGAAGGAGAAGAAGGAAAAGAAGGAGAAGAAGAAAGGAAAGAGAAGAGAGAAGGAAAGAAGAAAGGAGAAGAAGAGAAGAAGGAAGAAGGAAAGAAGAGAAGAAAGAGAAGGAGAAGAAAAGAGAAAGAGGAAGGAAAGGAAGAAGGAGAAGAAGAGAAAGGAAGAAGAGAGAAAGAAAGAAGAAAGGGAGAAGAAGGAAAAGAGAAAGAGAAGGAAAGGAAGGAAAAGAGAAAGAAGAGAGGAGAAGGGAAAGAAAGAGAAGGAAGAAAGAAGAAGAGAAAGAAGAAGGGAAGAAGGAAGAAAAGAGAAAGAGAAGAGAAAGAAAAGAGAAGGAAGGAAAGAAAGGAGAAAGAAGAGAGAAGGAAGAGAAAGAAAGAGAAAGAGGGAAGAAAAGAGAAGAGAAAGGAAGAGGAAGAGAGAAGAAGAGAAAGGAGAAAGAGAGAAGAGGAAGGAGAGAAAGGGAAGGAAGGAAAGGAAGAGGAAGGGAAGGAGAGGAAAGGAAGAGAAGAGAGAGAAGGAAAGGGAAGGAAGGGAAGGAGAAGGAGAAGGAGAAGGAGAAGGAAAGGGAAAGGAAGGAGAAGGAAGAAGAAGAGGGAGGGAAAGGAGGAAGGGAAGAGGAGAAGGAGAAAGAAAGGAGAAGAGGGGAAGGAAGAAGAGGAAGAGAGAAAGGAAAGAGAAGAGGAAAGGAGAGGAGAGAAGGAAGAGGGAAGGGAGAAAGAGGAAGGAAGAGGAAGAGGAGAGGGAAGGGGAAGGAAAGGAAGAGGGAAAGGGAAGGAAGGAGAGAAGGAGAGGAAGGAGAAGGGGACAGAGGAGAAGGGAAGGAAAGGAGAAGGGAAAGGGAGGAAAGAAGAGGAAGAGGAGAAGGGAAGGAGGAGAAGAGGAAGGAAAGGAGGAAGGGAAGGGAGGGGAAGGGAAAGAGAAGAGGAAAGGAGAGAGAGGAAGGAGAAGGAAAGGAAGGAAGAAGGGAGAAGAGGAAGGGAGAAGAAGGAGAAGAGGAAGGGAGGAAGGGAAGGAAGGGAAGGGAAGGGAAGGAAGGAAAGGAAGGAGAAGGAGGAAGAGGAAAGGGGAAGGAAGAAGAAAGGAGAAGGAAGGGAAGGAAGGGAAAGGAAGGGAAGGGGAAGGGAAGGAAGGAAGGGAGAAGGAAGGAGAAGGAAGAGGAAAGAGAGAGGAAGGAAAGAGAAGAAGGAAAGAGAGAGGAGAGGAGAAGAGAAGGGAGAGAGGAAGAGGAGGGAGAAGGAGAAGAAGAAGGAAAGGAGAGAAGGAAAGAAGAGGAAGGAAGAAGGGAGAAGGGAAGGAGAAGGAAAGAGGGAGAAGGAGAAGGGAAGAAAGAGGAAGGAAGAAGGGAGAGGAAGGAAAGGAAGAGAGGAGAAGGAAAGAGGAAGGGAGAGGAGGAAGGGAAGGAAAGGGAGAAGGGAAGGGAAGGAAGGAAAGGAGAGGAAGGGGAAGGGAAGGAGAGAAGGGAAGGGAGGAAGGGAAGGCGAGGAGGGAAGGGAGAGGGAAAGGAGGAAGGGAGAGGGAAGGAGAAGGCAGGGAGAGGGAAGGGAGAAGAGGAAGGAGAAGGAAAGAGGGAAGGGAAGGAAAGGAAGGGAGAGGAGAAGGGAGAGGAAAGGAAGGGAGAAGGGAAGGGAAGAAGGGAGGGAAGGAGGGGAAGGGAAGGAAGGAAGGGAGAGGGAAAGGAGGAAGGAAGGGAAGGGAGAAGGGGGAAGGAGAGAGGGGAAGGGAAGGAAGGGAGAGGGACGGGAGGAAGGAAGGAGAGGAAGAGGAAGGGGAAGGGAAGGAAGGAAGGGAGAGGGAGGGAAGGAAGGAAGGAGAGAGGGAAGGAGAAGGGAAGGGGAGGGAAGGGAAGGGGAGGGAGGATTGAATTAATTAAGTGAATGTAAGTTAGGGTAAATGTAATGAATTACAATTCAATATGTGAAGGGGAAGTAAATGAATAGAACTTTCCTTTCCTTTCTTCCTTTCTCTTCTTTCTTTCTCTTTCCTTTTCTTTCTTTATTTTCTTGCTTCCTTCCTTCTATTTTTCTTCTTCTCTTTCTCCTTTTCCTTCTCTTCCATCTCTTCTTTTCTTTTCTTCCTTTTCTCTCCTTCTTTCTTCTTCCTTCTCTTCCTTCTTTCTTTCCTTTCTTTCCTTTCTTCGTTCCTTTCTTCCTCTTCTTCCTTCTTCTTTCTCTTCTTCCTTTCTTTCTCTTTCTTCTTCTCTCTTCTTTCTTTCTTTCTTCTCTCTTCTTCTCTTTCTCTTTCCTTTCTCTTCTCTTCTCTTCTTCTTCTTTCCTTTCTTTCTTCTTCTCTTTCTTTCTTCTTTCCTTTCTTCCTTCTTTCTTCTTTCCTTCTTTCTTCTTCTTTCTTCTTTCCTCTTCTTCTCTTTCTCTTCTTTCTTCTTCTTCTTTCTTCTCTTTCTTTCCTTCTTTCCTTCTCTTCTCTTTCTTCTTTCTCTCTTCTTCTTTCTTTCTTCTTCTTTCCTTCTTCTTCTCTTCTTTCTCTTTCTTCTCTCTTTCTTTCTTTCTTTCCTTCTCTTCTCTTCTTTCTTCTCTTTCTCTTCTTCCTTCTTTCTCTTCTTCTCTTTCTTCTCTTCCTTTCTTCTTCTCTTTCTTCTTCTTCTTCTCTTCTTCTTCCTTTCTTCTTCCTCTTCTTCTTTCTTCCTTCTCTTTTCCTTTCTTCTCTTCTTTCTTCTCTTTCCTTCTTCTTCCTTTCTTCTCTTTCTTCTCCTTCTCTTCTCTTTTCTCTTCCTTCTCTTCTTTCTTCTTCTTTCTTCCTTTCTTCTCTCTTCTTCTTCTTTCCTTTCTTCCTTTCTCTTCTTCTTTCTTTCTCTTCTCTTTCTTCTCTTTCTTTCTCCTTCTTCTTTCTTCTTTCTTCTCTTCTTTCTCTTCTCTTTCTTTCTTCTTCCCTTCTTCTCTCTTTCTTCTTTTCTTCTCTCTTCTCCTTCTTCTCTTCTCTCTTCTTCTTTTCTTTCTTCTCTTCCTCTTCTCTTCTTCTTTCCTTCTCTTCCCTTCTCTTCTTCTCTTTCCTTCCTTTCCTTTCCTTTCTTGTCCTGTTCCCTGTCCTTCCCTTCTCTTTTCCTTCCTTCCCTTCCTTTCTTTTCTCTTTTCCTTTCCTTTCCTTCCCTTCTTCCTTTCCTTCCTTTCTTGTCCTGTCCTGTCCTTCCCTTCCCTTCCTTTCCTTTCTTTTCTTGTCCTATCCCGTCCTTCCCTTCCCCCTCCTCCTTTCCTTTCCTTCCTTTTCTTTCTTGTCCTATCCCATCCTGTCCTTCCCTCTTCCTCCTTTCCTTTCCTTTCCTTCCCTCCCCTCCCCTCCCCTCCCAGCAACCTCGTGTCAATCCTGTAATAATATTATAACCTCCTCCTAAGCCAAATGGATTTGGTGTCTCTGTATTAAGAGTGTAATATCCTGGAGCAGCAACTCAAAGGTGAAGAGGCCAAGATGACTTTCCAAAGGAGAAGGAAAAGGCAAGAACATTCACAGGCGGGAGAAAGGCTGACTCAGAGAAAACGTGCAGGCTTTGAGCAGACTGCTAATAAAATGGTCAAGGAGGGAAGTCGGGCATACCTGAAACATCCTTTCTGGTTCTCTAAGCATTTGGACAAGATTGGCCCCCAGGCATTTTGATAAGTGGAAATGACTGAACATGACACAAAAAGGCATTGGAAGAGCCAGCGATTGCCTTGTGGCTGGAAGGAGGCAGTTCAAAGAGCCTTCATGAAAAGAGACAGTGAGAACAATGAATCAATGAGTTGTGAATGCTCCAACACTGGAAGTTTTGAAGAAGATGTTGGATAACCATTTGTCTGAAGCAGGGGGTTGGACTAGAAGACCTCCAAGGTCCCTTCCAACACTGTTATTCTATTCTATTCTATTCTATTCTATTCTATTCTATTCTATTCTATTCTATTCTATTCTATTCTATTCTATTCTATTCTATTCTATTCTATTCTATTCCATTCCACTCCACTCCACTCCACTCCACTCCACTCTACTCTACTCTACTCTCTTCATTCTATTCTATCTACTCTCTTCATTCTACTCTACTCTACTCTACTCTACTCTATTCTATTGGGCTTGCGCCAGTTGCCTTTCAACCCAAACTTTGCACAAAACTGTGTACCTCGTTTAGGTTCTGTTCCAAAAACAGTTGGATGCTTATTTGAGAAGTAAACTCTCATATGGGCAGGGAAAAGAATGATGTTCCCCATTTCTTGTTTTTATGATCTCTTTTTAACACTAAACTGCTTAAATCTATCAGAGTATTCTAATATTTTTCTCTTTCTTCTCCCTCTTTCTCTTATTGTCTGTGTGTCTGTCTGTCCTGTCTATCTGTCTGTCTATCTATCTATCTATCTATCTATCTATCTATCTATCTATCTATTTTCTATCTATCTATCATCTATCTATCATCTATCTATCTATCCTTCATTATTTGTATAAATACACTCAATCTTTCTCTCTTTCTTTCTTTCTTTCTTTCTTTCTTTCTTTCTTTCTTTCTTTCTTTTTCTTCCTTCCTTCCCTTTCTTTCCTGTCCATTCCTCTTCCCTTTTCTTCCTTTTTCTCTCTTTCTTTCCTCTTTCACTCTCTTCCCTTTGTTCCTTCCCACTCTCCTTTCTTCCTCTTCTCTTCTCTTCTCTTCTCTTCTCTTCTCTTCTCTTCTGTAGAAAGTCAGCACCCACCCCTCTCCTAGAAAAATTAGATATTTTAGGACATATTAATCCATCGAGGCTCAGCCATGCTTGGGACTCAGGACAGCCTACAGAGTTGCCCCTGCATGGCCCTATGGGAGTCTTGACAACCAATCAGAATACAAGGTCAAATTCAAAAGCCCAGAGAGGGCATAAAACCCAGGGACACTCAGCATCTCTTCCCTTTTTCCCCCCAGGACCTCAAACCATGTGGTCCTATCCATCATCAATAAAACGTCTTTCCAAGCAATGTCCATGAATCCAGTTTCTCTTTCCCCACTTGGAACTAAATTTAGAAGGACATGTCTTCCTTCTCTTCTCTTCTCTTCTCTTCTCTTCTCTTCTCTTCTCTTCTCTTCTCTTCTCTTCTCTTCCTTCCCTTCCCTTCCCTTCCCTTCCCTTCCCTTCCCTTCCCTGTAACCAATAATTCAGTTTCAGACTTCGTTCATAGACTGTATCTTGTAATCTACTGTGATATACCAACTTTATTTACTTTTGAATCTTTTTATGGAAACATTTCATGTTTATATGACTATCAGTGAAGCTGTAGGAGGAATAAATTGAGGATTGAAACATATTTCTGCACATCATGCACATCCTTGGGACCTATCAGTTTACAATCCTCTTACCAGCCGGCCCTATTTTTAACGTGCGCTAGCGAAATGCTTAGCGCAGTTTTTAAATGGGATTTAAATGGCTTTGTGTCACTTCCTCTTTTATCAGGATAAACAGTTGCCCGAGGTATATTGAATTCAGACAAATTAAGTGATGACAAATGAGAAGCCAACGTCTTCAACGTATGCAGATCCAATTTGAATATTTCTTAATGGAAATCAATATTCATGCTCAATTTGCAAATTGCAAATGCTCCCCTTTTTTTTTCCATTTCAGTTGTGATCCTTTTCTCGAAAATGACCCTTGTTGATATATAGCGGCTGTCTTAATGCGAAAACTTTCTTTCCTTTGGCTGCCACAGTAAATTCAAACTTCAAAGTTTTCTTGCGGGTTGTTTTCTTGGAAACCTCTGCAAATAACTGCTCACCGTTCATTTCCACCCCACTTGCACAGAAAGCACCAGCCATAAAGTCATAAAGGTCTACAGACCTCTCATATCCTGGACATAAATTGTTTCAACTCCTACCCTCAATATGATGCTGTAGGGCATGGCACAGCAGAACAACTAGACACAAGGACAGTTTTTTCCCACATGCCATCACTCTGCTAAACAACTAATTCCCACAACACTGTCAAACTATTTACTAAGACTATATTACTGTTATTCTTCTCATCCTTCCTATTACCCGTGTATGACTAAAACCTTGTTGCTTGCATCTTTACGATTTGTATGGTTTTATTTAGTTTCTTGGTATGATTTGATTGCTTATTATTTAGTATCCTATGACTATACTAAGTGTTGTATCTTATGTTTCTTGATTAATGTATTTTTATGTATACTCAGAGCATATGCACAAAAGATAAATTCCTTGTGTGTCCAATCACACTAGGCCAATAAAGAATTCCATTCCATTCAATTCTATTCAATTCCCTATTCTATTCTATTCCATTCCATTCCATATTTTCTATTCTATTCTATTCTATTCCATTCTATTCTATTCTATTCTATTCTATTCTATTCTATTCTATTCTATTCTATTCTATTGCATTCCGTTGCATTCCGTTGCATTCCATATTTTCTATTCTATTCTATTCTATTCTATTCTATTCTATTCTATTCTATTACATTACATTACATTACATTACATTACATTTTCTATTCTATTTTTTCCATTCCATTCCATATTTTCTTTTCTGTTCTATTCTATTCTATTCTGTTCTGTTCTATTCCATTCCATTCCATATTTTCTATTCTATTCTATTCTATTCTATTCTATTCTATTCTATTCTATTCTATTCTATTCTATTCTATTCTATTCTATTCTATTCTATTCCATTCCATTCCATTCCACTCCACTCCACTCCACTCCACTCCACTCTACTCTACTCTACTCTCTTCATTCTATTCTATCTACTCTCTTCATTCTACTCTACTCTACTCTACTCTATTCTATTGGGCTTGCGCCAGTTGCCTTTCAACCCAAACTTTGCACAAAACGTGTGTAACTCGTTTAGGTTCTGTTCCAAAAACAGTTGGATGCTTATTTGAGAAGTAAACTCTCATATGGGCAGGGAAAAGAATGATGTTCCCCATTTCTTGTTTTTATGATCTCTTTTTAACACTAAACTGCTTAAATCTATCAGAGTATTCTAATATTTTTCTCTTTCTCCCTCTTTCTCTTATTGTCTGTGTGTCTGTCTGTCTGTCTATCTGTCTGTCTATCTATCTATCTATCTATCTATCTATCTATCTATCTATCTATTTTCTATCTATCTATCATCTATCTATCATCTATCTATTCATTATTTGTATAAATACACTCAACCTTTCTCTCTTTCTTTCTTTCATTCTTTCTTTCTTTCTTTTTCTTCCTTCCTTCCCTTCCTTTCCTGTCCATTCCTCTTCCCTTTTCTTCCTTTTTCTCTCTTTCTTTCCTCTTTCACTCTCTTCCCTTTGCTCCTTCCCTCTCTCCTTTCTTCCTCTTCTCTTCTGTAGAAAGTCAGCACCCACCCCTCTCCTAGAAAAAATTAGACATTTTAGGACATATTAATCCAGCGAGGCTCAGCCATGCTTGGGACTCAGGACAGCCTACAGAGTTGCCCCTGCATGGCCCCATGGGACTCTTGACAACCAATCAGAATACAAGGTCAAATTCAAAAGCCCAGAGAGGGCATAAAACCCAGGGACTCTCAGCATCTCTCCCCTTTTTTTGCCCATGACCTCAAACCATGTGGTCCTGTCCATCATCAATAAAATGTCTTTCCAAGCAACGTCCTTGAATCCAGTTTCTCTTTCCCCACTTGGAACTAAATTTAGAAGGACATGTCTTCCTTCTCTTCTCTTCTCTTCTCTTCTCTTCTCTTCTCTTCTCTTCTCTTCTCTTCTCTTCCCTTCTCTTCCCTTCCCTTCCCTTCCCTGTAACCAATAATTCCGTTTCAGACTTCTTTCATAGACTATATCTTGTAATCTACTGTGATATACCAACTTTATTTACTTTTTAATCTTTTTATGAAAACATTTCATGTTTATATGACTATCAGTGAAGCTGTAGGAGGAATAAATTGAGGATTGAAACATATTTCTGCACATCATGCACATCCTTGGGACCTATCAGTTTACAATCCTCTTACCAGCCGGCCCTATTTTTAACGTGCGCTAGCGAAATGCTTAGCGCAGTTTTTAAATGGGATTTAAATGGCTTTGTGTCACTTCCTCTTTTATCAGGATAAACAGTTGCCTGAGGTATATTGAATTCAGACAAATTAAGTGATGACAAATGAGAAGCCAACGTCTTCACGTATGCAGATCCAATTTGAATATTTCTTAATGGAAATCAATATTCATGCTCAATTTGCAAATTGCAAATGCTCCCCTTTTTTTTTCCATTTCAGTTGTGATCCTTTTCTCGAAATGACCCTTGTTGATATATAGCGGCTGTCTTAATGCGAAAACTTTCTTTCCTTTGGCTGCCACAGTAAATTCAAACTTCAAAGTTTTCTGCGGGTTGTTTTCTTGGAAACCTCTGCAAATAACTGCTCACCGTTCATTTCCACCCCACTTGCACAGAAAGCACCAGCCATAAAGTCATAAAGTTCTACAGACCCCTCATATCCTGGACATAAATTGTTTCAACTCCTACCCTCAATATGATGCTGTAGGGCATGGCACAGCAGAACAACTAGACACAAGGACAGTTTTTTCCCACATGCCATCACTCTGCTAAACAACTAATTCCCACAACACTGTCAAACTATTTACTAAGACTATATTACTGTTATTCTTCTCATCCTTCCTATTACCCATGTATGACTAAAACCTTGTTGCTTGCATCTTTACAATTTGTATGGTTTTATTTAGTTTCTTGGTATGATTTGATTGCTTATTTAGTATCCTATCACTATACTAAGTGTTGTATCTTAGGTTTCTTGATGAATATATATATTTATGTACACTCAGAGCATATGCACCAAAGACAAATTCCTTTTGTGTCCAATCACACTAGGCCAATAAAAAATTCCATTCCATTCAATTCTATTCAATTCCCTATTCTATTCTATTCCATTCCATTCCATATTTTCTATTCTATTCTATTCTATTCTATTCTTTCTATTCCATTCCATTCCATTCCGTATTTTCTATTCTATTCCATATTTTCTGTTTCGTTCTGTTCTGTTCCGTTCCATTCCATTCCATTCCATATTTTCTATTCCATTCCATATTTTCTATTCTGTTCCGTTCCGTTCCGTTCCATTCCATTCCATATTTTCTATTCTATTCCATATTTTCTGTTTCATTCTGTTTTGTTCTGTTCCGTTCCATTCCATTCCATATTTTCTTTTCTATTCTATTCCATGCCATTTTGTTCCATTCCATATATCCCATCCTATCCTATCGCATCCTATCCTATTCCATTCCATTAAGTTAAATACAGATAGCCCTCAATTTAGCCCAACGTTTCTGTTGTTCAGCGAGATGCCTCTTAAGTGACTTTTGCCTGACTTTTCCACCTTTCTTTCCATCCTTGTGAAGTGAATCACTGCAGCCGGTAAGTTAGTAACCCGGTTGTTAAGTGAATCAGGCTTCCCCATTGACTTTGCATGTCAGAAGGTCGCAAAACGGGATTCTGCGACACTCCAACCATCGTAAATATGAGTCAGTTGCCGGGTGTCTGAATTTTGATCACGTGATGGTGAGGATGTTACAAAGGTTGTAACTGTGAAAAAACAGTCATCATTCACTTTTCCCGTGCCGTGGGAACTAAATGAACTGTAAGGTGAGCACTAACCGTATTGTTTTCAAGATTATGAATGTCCTGAAAAGTTTGTTTTTTTCCAATGCAAATGTAAGGCAATACATTCTCAAGAAGGATGCAGATTAAATCTACCTTTGCTTAGTTCCCTTTGAAACTGATGGATCTGGGATTGATTCAGTCCTATGCCTTTAGATGAAAAAATAAACCATTTTTTTTTATTCAACCTCCTCTCTTGGTGACTTTAAGGAGAAATCTGGGTATTGGGAGTCCTCGACTTGCAACAGTTCATTTAGCAACATATCACAAGATATCGGACCACGTCACACACAGCCGATCAAATCAACCCGAAAACAGACGGCGAGATCATCAGAAGACATCCAAATGCCAACACCAGCACTAATTTACATCACACAGACCAGTACTTAAAACCAAGGACTATGATTCAGCAACTGTTATGGCCCACCAGCGACCAGCGGAGCTGGCAGCAGGTTCAGAGAGTGAGGAGGTTGTGGAGGAACCTGGGCCAGTCCTGGAGTCTGGGGGAGGCTAGGATGAGGGATCTGTGTCAGAGGCAGAGAGGGGGCCAGGGCCATCTGACAGTTATCAGCTACCTTCAGAGTCAGACATCAGTGAGGCAGAAGAACAGTGGAGCCTGTTCCCAATGTGTGCATGCATGGAGTTGTCAGACGAAGGAAACAGCTAAAGAACAGGGGGCGACTTGGGAGTAAGGCTACAGGTGGGCGATGAATGGCCCCGCCCATAGGGAATAAAAGAGGAGCGAAAGGGGAGTGGAGTTTGCAGGAGATCATTAGTTCATTCCTGCATTCTTGCCAAGTATTGCGGCATCTGAAAGATATTGGCCTGGCCACTCTCCAAGCCTAAACAAAGGTCGGTAATTGTGAACTATCTCAAAAGACTGTGGGAAAGGAAAGACTTTATTGGAGAGGAATTCACCGTAAATTAAATAAAAGGGGTTTATCGGGACTCGGCTATGCTGCTGGGGAAGCCCAAGTCAGAATAGCAACTACAGCCAGTCAATCACACAACCTGAAATCAGGCCAGGAGTCAGAAAGGTATTTAAGGTCAGTGTTCCCCCCAGACAAGCACCATCCAAAGTGCACTTAAAACACCTCCTCGAATGGGGACGAAACGCTTTCAACCAAATCGCTAAGCTCAAAACAACAACATAGTTATAACTGAATAATATAGATAGATACAAATCTGCCCACAACTTCACAACTTGAAATGGATGCACGATCATGCAACAGCTAACTCACTTTCCACCACCACCCACACCCTCCCATCTCTGTGTTGACCAATGGAGAATGGTCTATGTTTTTTTTTATTGGGCAATTTTGGAGGAATTGCAATGAAGGGAATTTGCAAAGTCTGTTTGTTGTGTTTCGAAATCCCTTCCAGCATTATAGATTTTCCATCCTCCTCTGATTTCATCAAGCTGGAAAGACGTGTGTGTGTGAGAGTGTGTGCAACAATCACAAGGTACTGTTAATTAAAAGTGCAGCACTGATATTTTCCCTTCAAAGTCAACCCAGAGAAGGTTTAACCCATTACATTTTCACCCCATTTTTTTAGGTAAAAGAATATGATTCTTTCCTTCCTTCAAAATTTTATTTTTACCTAAAGAAGAAGGACTAAAAAGACGCCACACCATTGGAGATGAGATGGAAATGCTAGTTGGGTGTACTCACAGATCTTCACAGCATGCAGCATGGATGATTTTGTAAGGACTTGCAGGAAATAACTTCTGGATGTGATATGTCATTTTTTTTCCTCTTTAAGCTACTGCCAGCCTGGGAGCATTTTAGCACAAAGTGAAAAGGGGCTAAGGAATGAATTTCATAATATAAAATAAATAAACGAAGCAGAGGTGTAGAAAATGATGCATGGTTTGGAAAAGGGGAAGGGAGGAATATTTTCCTCCTCCTCTTTCAGTTTTCCCCTCCCAAAACATTAGCACTCAGGTCATCCCTTTAAAATAAAGATAGGGAGACTCGGACGGAATGGGACAACTTGTCGTGGCCAATTCACCATGGCCAATTTGCTACAGCCAACTCACCATGGCCAACTCACCGTGACAAAATCACCATGGTCAATTCCCCACAGCCAGTTCCTCACAGCCAACCCACCATGGCCAATTCTCTACAACCAACTCACCACAGCCAACACACCATGGCCAACTTGCTTGGTCAATACACCATGGCCAATTCACCACAGCCAACTCACCATGGCCAACTCATCATGGCCAATACTCTACAACTAACTCACCACAGCCAACACACCATGGCCAACTTGCTTGGTCAATACACCATGGCCAATTCACCACAGCCAACTCACCATGGCCAACTCATCATGGCCAATACTCTACAACTAACTCACCACAACCAACACACTGTGGCCAACTTGCTTGATCAATACACCATGGCCAATTCACCACAGCCAACTCACCATGGCCAACTCATCATGGCCAATACTCTACAACTAACTCACCACAGCCAACACACCATGGCCAACTTGCTTGGTCAATACACCATGGCCAATTCACCACAGCCAACTCACCATGGCCAACTCATCATGGCCAATACTCTACAACTAACTCACCACAACCAACACACTGTGGCCAACTTGCTTGGTCAATACACCATGGCCAATTCACCACAGCCAACTCACCATGGCCAACTCATCATGGCCTATACTCTACAACTAACTCACCACAGCCAACACACCATGGCCAACTTGCTTGGTCAATACACCATGGCCAATTCACCACAGCCAACTCACCATGGCCAACTCATCATGGCCAATACTCTACAACTAACTCACCACAACGAACACACTGTGGCCAACTTGCTTGGTCAATACACCATGGCCAATTCACCACAGCCAACTCACCATGGCCAACTCATCATGGCCAATACTCTACAACTAACTCACCACAACCAACACACCGTGGCCAACTTGCTTGGTCAATACACCATGGCCAATTCACCACAGCCAACTCACCATGGCCAACTCATCATGGCCAATACTCTACAACTAACTCACCACAACCAACACATAGTGGCCAACTTGCTTGGTCAATACACCATGGCCAATTCACCACAGCCAACTCACCATGGCCAACTCATCATGGCCAATACTCTACAACTAACTCACCACAACCAACACACCGTGGCCAACTTGCTTGGTCAATACACCATGGCCAATTCACCACAGCCAACTCACCATGGCCAACTTGCTTTGCCAATATACAATGGCCAACTCACCATGGCCAACTCACCATGGCCAATTCTCTACAACCAACTCACCACAGCCAACACATCATGGACAACTTGCTTGGCCAACACACCATGGCCAATTCGCCACAGCCAGCTCACCATGACCAAGTTGCTTGGCCAACACACCATGGCCAACTCACCATAGCCAACTCATCATGGCCAACTCACCATAGCCAACTTGCCTCGGCCAACTCACCAATTCACTAGAGCCAACTCACCTTGAGCTGAGGAAACTCCTTGGATGAGAAGTGAAATGTTTTCAAGGAAAAAAACACCAAGAAAGTCCAATTGCTTTTTTGAAAAGTACTTTTTGGACAAACTACGAGGAAGTTGTTTTGGTCACCATGATATAAAAAAAAATATGTGGAGACTCTAGAAAGAATGCAGAGAAGAGCAACAAAGATTATTAGGAGACTGGAGGCAACAACTTATAAATAATGATTGCAGAAATTGGGTATCAAGGATCGTTGGTGCTTTCTGAGCTTGCTTGTTTTCTTGCAGACATTTCATTACCCAAACTAGGTAACGTCATCAGTGCTAGTCTATCTTTATTTTATAACTAGCACTGATGATGTTACCTAGTTTGCTTAATGAAATGTCTGCAAGAAAACAAGCGAGCTCAGAAAGCTCCAAGGACCCCTCATTTCAACCCTGAACTACAAATATTCTCCTTTATTGGAATTGGGTATGTCTAGTTTAACAAAAGGAAGGACCAGGGGTGACATGATAGCAGTGTTCCGATATCTCAGGGGTTGCCACAAAGAAGAGGGAGTCAAACTATTCTCCAGGACACCTGAGGGCAGAACAAGAAGCAATGGATGGAAACTAATCAAGGAGAGAAGCAACTTAGAATTAAGGAGAAACTTCCTGACAGTGAGAACAATTAATCAGTGGAACAGAAGTTGCCTCCAGAAGTTGTGAATGCTTCAACACTGGAAGTCTTTAAGAAGATGTTGGATAGCCATTTGTCTGCAATACTGTATGACAGCAGTGTCAAACTGGCAGCTCATGGGTCCAATGTGTCAAATGCAGCCCACAGCCACCCCAGCTGCAAATTTTTTTAAAAAAATCACAAAACATCATGCGACGGCAACATGAAGCGGAAAGTTTGACATCTGTGGTGTAGGGTTTCCTGCCTGAGCATGGGGTTGAACTAGAAGACCTCTAAAGTCTTCTAGTTTCAATTTCTGTTGTTGTCCTTATTACTGAGGTTTTTTTTTTGTCCAAAGTTCTGACCTTTGGAAATAATTCCTTATATCAAATGCTGTTGTCCGTCATATACCTTGTATAGGCCATAAAGGTAAACGTAACGTTCCCCCTCGCACATATGTGCTAGTTGTTCCCGACTCTAGGGGGCAGTGCTCATCTCTGTTTCAAAGTCGAAGAGCCAGCGCTGTCCGAAGACGTCTCCGTGGTCATGTGGCCGGCATGACTAAACGCCAAAGGCCCACGGAACGCTGTTACCTTCCCACCAAATGTGGTTCCTATTTTTCTACTTGCATTTTTACATGCTTTTGAACTGTTAGGCTGGCAGAAGCTGGGACAAGTCATGGGAGCTCATTCTGTCAGGCGTCACTAGGGATTTGAACCGCCGAACTGCCGACCTTTCTGATTGACAAGCTCAGCGTCTTCGCCACTGAGCCCCCATGTCCCAATCATACAGGCCAAAGAAAGGCACATAAGAAAGAATCTCAAGGCAATTTCTGATCCTTTCCAGAAAATGCATTACTACCCAATGAGTGTCAGACAAAACTTGTTCGAGCATTTTTCATTCTTGTTAAATGCAAATCTGCTCGAGATATTCAATTTTCCTAAACCACAGGCATGCCATTGTATTAAGATCTCTAAATAAATATTAAAGAATCTCTGTCTTTGTCTCTGTCTGTCTGTCTGTCTGTCTGTCTATCTATCTGCCTATCTGTCTGTCTATCTGTCTATCTCTCTCTCTCTCTCTCTCTCTCTCTGTCTCTCTGTCTCTCTGTGTCTCCTTCCCACCCTCCATCCTTCTCCCTCCCTCCCCATCTCTCCCTCCATCTCTCCCTCCCTCCCTCTCTCTCTGTCTCCCTTTCTCTCTCCCTCCCTCCCTCTCTTTCTGACTCTTTCTGACTCTCTCTCCCTCTCTCTGTCTCTCTCTCTCTCTCTATCTGTCTCTCTCTCTCTGCCTCCCTCTCTCTGTCTCCCTCCCTCTGTCTCCCATTCTCTCTCCCTCCCTCTCTTTCTGACTTCCTCTCCCTCTCTTCCTCTCTATCTGTCTCTCTGTCTCTCTCTCTGCCTCCATCCCTCCAGCTCTCCCTCCAGCTCTCTCTCCCCGTCCCCCTTCCCTCCCTCTCTCTCTCTCTGTCTCCCTTTTTCTCTCCCTCCCTCTCTCTCTGCCCCTCTCCCCCCTCTTTTTGAAGAGAAAAAAAACGAGAATTAAGAGAATGTCACTTGCGCACTAGAAAACCATTTCAAAGTTCTACATTACACCGGAGAGCAAACACCAACAAAACACAGCCATCCATTCATGTCTCATCAGCATCTGATGGATATGAACTGACATAAAATCACTAGCTCTGGGGTTAAACCGGTAAGCCCCAGAATTGCAGACCATTTTATTTTAGCAGCAAAAAAGGGCATCGTGGTCTTGAGAAGAGACAAACTCCCTAGTGGGCTCTGTCGATGGGCAAGGAATGTTCTCTGACTGACTGTAATTCCCTGCGCCGGTGAGAAAGGCAGCTGGATTGAACTGCACGTTGCAAAGAGTCCTTCCGCACAGCTTCAATTTTGGAGCAGCCCAATTCACACCTGACTCTTTCTTATTTGCGCAATTCAGAAAGACTGTTGGCTGCCATGATCGCTGGAACAGCCATTGATCAGGGACCCATTGATATTCTGTGGGTGCAACGCACCGGTCCAAATAAGCAAATAGATGCAATTTAGACCACAAGATGTATAGTTAGCGGATGAGGTGCAGAAAAGATGTATGGATTGGAATTGAAATCACACACGTCGGACACAATTCATTTGCGCTCCCTTTTTTCGGCCTTGTAGGGTGGTTACAGCACTGATCTTAGTCTCACTATAGGCCTGACATCCAACTGGATGAGCTTGGGCCAATCACCAGGAGACTGTGAATTCTAGTCCCGCCTTAGGCATGAAAGCCAGATGGGTGACTTTGGGCCAATCACCAGGAGACTGTGAGTTCTAGTCTTGCCTTAGGTATCAAAGCCAGATGGGTGACTTGGACCAAACACCAGGAGATTGTGAGTTCTAGTCTCGCCTTAGGTATCAAAGCCAGATGGGTGACTTGGAAAAATCACCAGGAGATTGTGAGTTCTAGTCTTGCCTTAGGCATAAAAGGAAGTTGGGTGACTTTGAGCCAATCTCTAGGAGATAGTGAATTCTAGTCCCTCTTCAGGAATCAAAACCATCTGGATGACTTTGGGCCAATCACCAGGAGATGGTGAGTTCTAGTCCCGCCTTAGGCATGAAAGCCAGCGGGGTGACTTAGGGCCAATCACCAAGAGAGTGTGAGTTCTAGTCCCTCTTTAGGAATCAAAACCATCTGGATGACTTTGGGCCAATCACCAATCACCAATTCTCTTATATTCCTGTTCTTCTTCCTTTACCGACTCTTCATTTTGTCTGCAAATCTCCTGAATCTACCGTGGGATCCAGACTGTCCATCCATAGCAAAGATTTAAATGAAGAAGCCCTGCTCTGCCTGGGAGGAAGAGGGATAGCTAATTACCTGCTTTCCACTCCTGATATGTGGAAAGTTATTTAGAACAGATGCTGCCATAATTTGAAAGCATTGGGGAAATTAAGAGTGCTCAATGGCCCTCAACTCCCCTCATCCGCCACCATGGATGGTGTTACAGTTGCTGAAGTGCGTTAAAAAGGGAAACCGTTTGGGAGACACGGCTGAACTTGACACCTGATTATTTTTTTCTCTGTTTTCACCTTTTATTCACTGCACTTCTGTGCTTCTCTCTCTCTCTCTCTCTCTCTCTCTCTCTCTCTCTCTCCCTCCCTCCCTCCCTCCCTCCCTCCCTCTCTCTCTCTCTCTCTCATGTTGAGATGGCTGTATGTTTGGGCCAAATGGCTACCAGGAGATTGTGGTTCTAGTCCTGCCTCTATATATGAAGAGCTAGCTGGAACTGATTTGTGTGGCTTAATGCACCAGGAGACAGTGAGTTCTAGTCCATCTTAGGCATGAAAGCTAGCTGGCTGATTTTGGGCCAATCACCAGGAGATGTGAGTTCTAGTTCCACCTTAGGCATGCAGGCTAGCTGGCTGATTTTGGGCGAATCACCAGGAGACAGTGAGTTCTAGTCCTGCCTTATATATGAAAGCTAGCTGGCTGATTTTGGGTGAATCACCAGGAGACGGTGAGTTCTAGTCCCACTTTAGGCATGAAAGCTAGCTGGCTGATTTTGGGCCAATCACCAGGAGACAGTGAGTTCTAGTCCTGCCTTATATATGAAAGCTAGCTGGCTGATTTTGGGCAAATCACCAGGACATGGTGAATTCTAGTTCCACTCTTAGGCATGAAAGCTAACTGGCTGATTTTGGGCGAATCACCAGGAGACTGTGAGTTCTAGTCCTGCCTTAGGTATGAAAGCCAGTTAAACCCTCCCTTTCCCTCCCCCTCCCTCCCCCTCCCCCTCCTCTCTCTCTCTCCAACCCACCTCACAGGGTTGTTGTTGTGGGAAAAAACGAAGCAATATTAGGTATGTTTCCAGCCTTGAGCTATCTACAAACAACTATAAGGGCATGATAAATAACAAATACATGGTTAAACAAATAGTAACAATAGCAATAGCACCTAGACTTATATACTGCTTCATAGTGGGATTCAGCCGGTTTGGAGTCGTTCGGATGAACCAGAAGCTCTGACTATCAGCTGAGAGCGAACTGGTTTGCCGCGATAGTCAGCCACGCCCTTGTGCTTTACTTACCTATATCCTCTCAGCTGATTAGCGCAGAAGAGTGGATTGCTGCGCGTCTGCTGTGTTACTCCCCAAGAAGTAACGTGGAAGGTAAGTTTTGGTAAAACTGTGCACATTTTTTAATCCTGTGTATTTTATTCCGACCTGAGTCACCGCTTCAGACACTTCCTTAAAAAATGTCCAGAGACATTGTATACAAATCACTCTATAGAAGTTGGAGATCCCAAAGTTATCAATCAGTTTCTCAAAGTCTGCTACTTGGTGACAAAGACAGGCCGTGAAAAAGTCACCTCTAAGGACAGGATGACTGAGCTGGATACATTGGCACCATTTAATCATACACTAAGAAGGTGAAATGTTTCCTTTTATCTGTAACTAGCCGATACCCTGGCATTGCTCAGGTATTTATGTATGTATGTATGTATGTATGTATGTATGTATGTATGTATGTATGTAGTATTTATTATTTATTTATTATTATTTATTTATTTATTTATTATTTATTATTTTTTATTTATTTATTTATTTATTCATTTATTCATTTATTTATTATTTATTTATTCATTTATTTATTTATTTCTTTATTTATTTATTTATTTATTATTTATTTATTTATTTATTTATTTATTTATTTATTGTAGTGGTGTCTTACCCCCACAGTATTTGTTTCCAGAGAGAAAGTCATCTGTGTACCAAGTTTGGTTGAAATTACTTGAGACATTTCAGAGTTATGCTGCAACACGAACACACACACACAGAGCGAGAGAGAGAGAGACAGAGAGAGAGAGAGAGAGAGAGAAGACAGAGGAGAGAGAGACAGAGAGAGAGAGAGAAAGAGACAGACTACACCCACTAACTTTAACAGGGCAAACCACTTGTGTATAAATGCAAGCCACTTCTAGCGCTGATGATGTTATCTAGTTGGATAATAAAATGTCAAGAAAACAACCAAACTCAGAGAGTATTTAAACCTCACAATATCTACCTATCTACCTACCTATCTATCCATCCATCCATCCATCCATCTATCTATAGCATCTATCTATCTATCTATCTATCTATCTATCTATCTATCTATCTATCTATCTATCTATCTATCTATCTATCTACCTACCTACCTATCCATCCATCCATCCATCCATCCATCCATCCATCCATTATCCACCTACAGTATCTACCTATGTACCTACCTATCTACCTATCTATCTACCTATCTATCTATCTATCTATCTATCTATCTATCTATCTATCTATCTATCATCTATCTATCTATCTCATCCTATCCATCCTATCCATCCATCCATCCATCCATCCATTCATTCATCCACAATATGTATGTATGTATGTATGTATGTATCTATCTATCTATCTATCTATCTATCTATCTATCTATCTATCTATCATCCATCCATCCATCCATCCATCCATCCATCCATCTATGCATGTATCTATGTATCTATCTATCTATCTATCTATCTATCTATCTATCTATCTATCTATCTATCTATCTATCTATCTATCTATCTATCATCCATCCATCTACAGCCATCTATCTATCATCATCTATCTATCTATCTATCTATCTATCTATCTATCTATCTATCTATCTATCCATCCATCCATCCATCCATCCATCCATCCATTCATCCACAGTATCTCTCTCTCTCTCTCCATCCATCCATCCATCCATCCATTCATCCACAGTATCTATCTATCTATCTTCTATCTATCTATCTATCTATCTATCTATCTATCTATCTATCTATCCATCCATCCATCCATCCATCCATCCATCCATCCATCCATCCATCCATCCATCCATCCATCCATTTATCCATCTACAGTATCTACCTACCTACCTACCTACCTACCTACCTACCTACCTACCTACCTACCTACCTACCTATATATCTATTTCATCTATCTATCTGTCTGACCATCCATCCATCCATCGATCCCTGATTATATTATCTCATCAGGCAATGAAATGCCTGCAAGAAAACAACCAAGCTCAGAGAGCTCCAAGGACCCCACACTAAATAACCCAAAAAGACACAAGAAATTACTTCAGAGTAGCTTCTTTATTGTTGGTCACCTACAGACAGGACTCTTGCCAGACTAAAGTACAATCTGCATAACTATTAGATATACCCTATGAACTACCGTGTTTCCCCCAAAATAAGTCAGGGTCTTATTTTCTTTTTACCCCCGAAATAAGCACTTGGCCTTATTTCCAGGAAGGTCTTATTATTTTTGATGTGCAGGAGGCGGCGAGAGTGGTCACCTCATGGCTGCCGCTGTGTTGCAATTTTTGGGGGGAGGGCTTATTTTAGCGCATACGTCTTATTTTCAAAGAAACAGGGTATTGCGGTGGGTCCATCTTCACCCCTTTCAGGGGTGAAATCCTCCCGTAGGGACAATTGTCCTTGGTTCTGAATCCCCAAAAAGAGAAAAAAAAATCTTCTGAGGATCGCGTGGCTCAGCTGTGAGCCGCACGATCATCGAAAGCTGTTTTTCCTTGCTTTCTAAAGTGGTTTCACCCACACCGGCAGGAAACAAAATGCTTTGAAAAGCGGGGGGGAAAAAGCTAGGCCAAAAATGGGAAGGGGTGTTGTCCGTTATTGCTCCCAGGAGGTTTTCCTGAGGCCTGCTAGGCCAAAAATGAGGGGTGGGGGGGGCACTGCAAAAGAAAGAGAGAGGGGGGGGAGGGAAAAAGGAGAGGGAGAAACGACCACAAACCTGTCAGTAGACCGAACTTCAGCAGATACCTTGAAGGAGCATACAGCAATCTAGGGCTGGAAGGGACCTGGAGGTCCTCTAGTCCAGTGTTTTTCAACCTTGGCAACTTGAAGATGTCTGGACTTCAACTCCCAGAATTCCCCAGCCAGCTGGGGAATTCTGGGAGTTGAATTCCAGACATCTTCAAGTTGCCAAGGTTGAAAAACACTGCTCTAGTCCATCCCCCTGTTCCAGCAGGACATTGTTAAAGTGAGTTTCTGTCTTTTCACCCCAGTCACATGACTACAAAGCCACGCCCACCCAGTCACATGATCTCCACCAAGCCATGCCCATAGAACTGATAGTAAAAAAAAAATAGATTTCACCACTGCCTCCTTTCTGTATATCAACGATGCCATGCTGTGTTGTCTCTCTATTCCTTCGGAAAGACCCCTTTCCTCCTGTGATTCTGGGCCACATTCAACCCCATCTCCCTTTTGAAAAACCCACCTGCGAGAAACAGAAAATCTCGTTCCTGGTTAGTTGCTTAAAGTTTGATTTTTCCACCCAAAATCCATCACCCGTTATGCTGCTTAACCCTTTCCTGCCTAACTGGTGGCAGTATGCCATCAATCACCCAGGAGCTCAAAGCAGAACTCCGATCATGCAAAATGAATAGCAGGTAAGTTTATGAAGTAGACATCTCCCCATCACCGTTAACATTTTCCATCTATGTCTGGAGCAAAATTGATGTGAAATGACTGTGAACTTTCTAATAGGCTATTTGAAAAGGGTCTAATAAATCTTTCTCCTCTTGCAAAATAATAACGGTTACAAAAAATGCTTTTTTCTTTTTCCATAAAAATAAAAAAAATAAAAAAATGAATAAATCCGGGATCTAGATTTATGGGGAGAAGCAACTTATCCCAAAATTGGTTGTGTGTTTGTACATCGCAATGTTTTAAGCAGAATATTTTTCCCCAATTTGGATTGGCCTTTTGGAGGACCTTACAAAGGTCTCGCCCATGGAATAACTGCCTCAAGTTAATTGATGCGCAATGGATAGCATGGTGGTATTCAGCTAGTTCTGACCGATTCTGGTGAACCAGCAGCGGAAATTTTGAGTAGTTCGGAGAACCTGAAAATACCACCTCTGGCTGGCCATGCCCCCATCTATTTGCTACGTCCTGAGTCCCAGCTGGTCGGCTGAGTCTTCTTCCATTGCCCTGCACAGGAGAATGGAGCTGGAAAGCAGGTTAGTGGGGTGAGGACGGAATGAGGATTTTGTAGTATCCTTCTGCTGCCATGACCACCAAACCAAGCCATGCCCACCAAGCCATACCCGCAGAACCAGTAGTAAAAAAAAATCAGAAGGTCAGCACTTCAGCAGTTCGAATCCCTAGCGCCGTGTAATGGAGTGAGCTCCTGTGACTTGTCCCAGCTTCTGCCAACCTTAAGCAGTTCGAAAGCAAGTAAAAATGCAAGTAGAAATTTTTGGTGGGAAGGGAACAGCGTTCCGTGCGCCTTTGGCATTTAGTCATGCCGGCCACATGACCACGGAGACGTCTTCGGACAGCGCTGGCTCTTGGATTTTGAAAGGGAGATGAGCACCACCCCCTACAGTCGGGAATGACTAGCACATATGTGCAAGGGGAACCTTGACCTTGACCTTTAAAAAGATGGAGGGCTGAGGCACGTGGAGAAACGAAGGAGAATTTAGAATAAGTGAGTTCTAACTAACTTTCCCCTGTTCTGTTTTTGCAGCCTTCCCGTTTTATGTCTCTGTTGGTGACCATAAATCCAATTTGTTCTTCCCATTATGTCAGCTCTGGCACCTAGAAATATTGCTCCGAAATACTTTCCGCAACAGCACGGAAATATTATTTCTGATTAGGCTGAAAAACACATCTGGCCTTCCAGCGCGACCCTACAGGAAATGAGCGCTCGGAGAGAGATGCCAAGCCAACCTTGGAAGATCAAAGAACATCTGGCCGACTCTCGTGGTGTGGAAAAGGAGGACAGACAAACTTAATCTCGGCCCATGGAGTTGAACTAGTGAATGGGCATTTGGGGAGCAAAATAAGGGGAAAGGACAGAAGGACCAGGCCGATAAAAGATAATGGAGAGTGGGGAAAATGTAGCGTGGAATAAAATCCACACAGAAGGTACGTATCGATTCTGAATGGTGTCCATTTTTAAGAGGACTTTTTTGCTGCTGTTGAGTTCAAGGGTTTTGGCGCATTTGTGATTCAGCAGAAAAGTGTACCCTGCACATACAAAAATGTGCTATTGCTATTGCTGAATGCTATCTTCTCTGTGTTTCCTCTATTTCCAAGTCCCTGCAAATGTTTATTTACTAAATTTATATGCTGCCCCTCTCACCAATAAGGAAGGGGAAGGGAAGGGAAGAAAGGAATGGAGGAATGGAGGAAGGAGGGAAGAAAGAAAAAAGGAAGGAAAGAGGGAAGAAAGGAAGGAAAGAAAGAAGGGAGGGAGGAAGGAAGGAGGGAGGGAAGGAGGGAGGGAAGGAAGGGAGAGAAGGCAAGAAGGCAGGCAGGAAGGAAGAAGAGAGAGTGGGAAGGCGGGAGGAGGGAAGGGAAGGGAGGAAAGAGAAGGAACTCTTGCCCTCCCTCCCTCATCCTTGATTCCTTCCTTCCTCACTCCCTCCTCACTCCCCTCACTCCCTTCCTCCTCTTCCTCTTCTTCTTCTCCTTCCTTCCTTCTTTCTTTCTTTCTTTCTTTCTTTCTTTCTTTCTTTCTTTCTTTCTTTCTTTCTTTCTTTCTTTCTTTCTTTCCATCTTTCCTCCCACTCTCCTTGGCTCCCATTCTAGACCAAATTGCAAGAAAGTAGAAGTTTGTTTTTGCCATATGCTCCCATTTGTGCTATAGAATTTAGCCTCTAACCTACCCCATTCAGCCAGGCAAGGAAAAAAAAGATCAATAGTACCTCCATCAATATGTATGGAAATTCACAGAACAAAATGCCAGTTCTTACACTGCAGAATTCATCTTTCTTAAATATAGGGCTCTGTGTCAGTTTTTTGCAAGAGAAAACATAAAGGGGAAAGGGGGCAATCTTCCTGTATACATACTCAAGCTTTGCGAAGAATGTGAAAGATACATGATAAAAAGGATTTTGACCCAAATAGAATAGAATAACAGAGTTAGAAGAGACCTTAGAGGTCTTCTAGTCCAACCCCCCTGCTTAGGCAGGAAACCCTATACCACTTGAGACAAATTGTTATCCAACATCTTCTTAAAAACTTCCAGTGTTGGAGCATTCACATCTTCTGGAGGCAACTTCTGTTCCACTGATTGATTGTTCTCACTGTCAGGAAATTTCTTCTCCTTAGTTCTAAATTGCTTCTCTCCTGAATTAGTTTCCACCCATTGCTTCTTGTTCTACCCTCAGGTGCTTTGGAGAATAGCTTGACTCCCTCTTCTTTGTGGCAACCCCTGAGATATTGGAAGACTGCTATCATGTCACCCCTGGTCCTTCTTTTCATCAAACTAGACGTACCCAGTTCCAGCAACAGTTCTTCATATGTTTTAGCCTCCAGTCCCCTAATCCTCTTTGTTGCTCTTCTCTGCACTCTTTCTAGAGTCTCCACATCTTTTTTACATCGTGGTGACCAGAACTGAATGCAGTATTCCAAGTGTGGCCTCACCAAGGCATTATAAAGCGGTATTAACACTTCACCTGATCTTGAGTCTATCCCTCTGTTTATGCAGCCTAGAACTGTGTTGGCTTTTTTGGCAGCTGCTGCACACAGCTGGCTCCTATTTCAATGGTTGTCCACTAGGACTCCAAGATCCCTCTCCCAGTTACTACTGGGTTACTATTTTGTTATTCCAAACCTCTTGAGTTCATTTTCTACCCACAAAAATTCTCGTTTCCCCATCTTTTGCCCAGAAATTTCCACATTGTGGAATTGTTCCATATTCCACAATATTTTAGCCTGCCTTTTAAAAAAAAACATATTTCTCAAAATATTTCATTCTTCTAGGAGAGGGGTGGGTGCTCACTCTCTGCAGTTTCATCCCACCAAGTTACACCAGTGATGGCAAACCTATGGTACGTGTGCCACAGTTGGCCCGCAGGCTTCTCTCTGTGGGCACATGAGCCGTTGCGCCAGCTCAGCTCCACCATGCATTCATGCACGCCTCCTGCTGATTTTTGGGTCACTGCATTGTGTGCACAAGGGATAGGGCACATGAGGGAGATATGCGTGCATGGGGTGGGGGCGGTCACACACACACACACATGCAGGGGAGGGGGGGTCACATGCACAGGGGCTGTTTTTGCTCCCAGGAGGCTGAAGGGAGGCCTATTAGGCCAAAAACAGGAGAGAGGGGGTCATGCACACATGCGCAGGGGGCAGGAGGAGCGCAGGGGGAGGGCAGGCATGCACAGGGCCAGGGCCAAGGGTGGGTCTCTGTCTCTCTCTCTGTCTCTCTGTCTCTGTCTGTCTTTCTGTCTGTCTGTCTGTCTCTGTCTCTGTCTGTCTGTCTGTCTGTCTCTCTCTCTCTCTGTCTCTCTCTCTATCTCTCTCTCTTTCTCTGTCTCTCTTTTTCTTTTCTTTTTGTATAGAGTCTATAATTATCACTGGAAAGTGCAATTTCCCTTTGTATGCTAAAACAGTGTCAGTGAAACCTTAGCAGCTGACATGCCGAGCTAATTAATTGATTAATGTTGTTATCAGAGCGAGCTCACCCTCTTCCTTCTCTCCTTCTCTCTCTCTCTCTCTCTCTCTCTTTTTTTTTTTCCTGATCAGAGCGCTAATTTTATAACATCATTGTTAAATGAGGTATGCAAGCCTTTTAAAAATTCCCCTTTCCATGATCATAACTTCCTATCAGGCCGAAACAGATGGGCTCTCCGGGTGGCTTAATTAAACGTTGAAAGCAGATGCTCGGGAAAATTAATCAGCGCTGAAGCAAAATGTTGGGATAAATGGTTACCTTTGTGCCTCTCGTCATTTGGGATATTCCTTAGTCATCCACAGGATGCTTCTTCTTCTCCTCTCCCCAGCATCATTTCTCCTTGAAAAGCTTCCTTGGACAATGGGATTCAAAGTGGGGAGGGGGGCTTTTGTGATGGGCGGAAAGCATTAGATTTCCCCTTGGCTGCCAAGTGATGCAAATGAAGCTTTTAATTTGGACGCACTCAAATTGGTTGGCTTGATATCTTGGCCTTAAGAACAGAATCTTTTGCATCCCAGGTTCAGATTCTCACCTGGATTTGAGTTCCAGGAAGAGAAGTAAAAATATGGGGGGGGAGGGGAGGGCATTCCATTGTGGTTGATTGACTGATTATCCCAAAGGTGTTTTTTCTAGAGTTCCAAAATGACTTTTGGGGTTTTTTTTCCTTGAAGACACTTTGTTCTCATCCAAGAAGCTTCTTCAGTTTATGGAGGAAGAGGAGGAGGAGAGGGAGGAAGAGGAGGAGAGAGAGAGAGAGAGAGAGAGAAAGAGAATGAATGAATGAATGAATGAATGAATGAATGAAAGAGAGATAGAAAAGGAGAGAGAGAAAGAAGGAAGGAAGGAAAGAAAGAAAGATGGATGGAAAGAGAGAGAAAAGAAAAAGAAGGAAGGAAGGAAGGAAAGAGAGAGAAAAAAAGAAAGAAAGAAGGATGGAAGGAGAGAGAAAAGAAAGAAAGAAAAAGAAAGAAAGAAAACAAAGGAAGGAGTCTGAGAAAAGAAAGAAGAAAGGAAAGAGAAAGGAAAGAAAGAAAGAAGGAAGGACAGAAAGAGAGAAAAGAAAGAAAGAAAGAAAGAAGGAAGGAAGGAAGAAAGAAAGAAGGAAGGAAGGACAGAAAGAGAGAGAAAAGAAAGAGAAAGAAAGAAGGAAGGAAGGAAGGAGAGAGAGAGAGAGAGAGAGAGAGAGAGAGAGAGAGAGAGAGAGAGAGAGAGAGAGAGAGAGAGAGAGATTGATTGTCCTCAAGTTCAGAAGAAACTCAAATGAATTTAGGGCTGGCTTCCACATGGCTGCTAGATTCAATAAGCAGAAACTGGGCAGTGTGGACTTTTGTTCACAAAACTACCTACCATTTCATAGCATATAATACATTCATTTGGGACCATTTTGTTCCTTGTCACACCTCATGGGTCATTTTCATGCAGCCCCTTCACTCCAGCGTGAAAAGATTTTCCAAAAGAAAAAAGAAAACACAAAAACTATTCACCAGAAGCATTAAAGCTATAGAGAAGGGTTGTAGAAGTAGACAATCAGTTTCTTTCTGTTTTGAAATGTCACCCTGCACCAAAAATGAACTTTAAATGGGTATGAATAAACGGGGACCGTAGGACAGGGGCGGTAGGCACGCTGGTGCACTTATGCACGCCCTCTTTACGGACCTCTTAGGAATGGGGTGAGGTCCACGGTAGACAGATTAAGGTTGAAGCTGTTTGAGGGTTTGAAGATGTAACAACGGAGTCAGGTAGAGCATTCCAGGCATTGACCACTCTGTTGCTGAAGTCGTATTTTCTGCAATCGAATTTGGAGTGGTTTACCTTGAGTTTGCATCGATTGTTTGCCCGTGTATTATTGAGGATGAAGCTGAAGTAGTCATTGACAGGTAGGATGTTGTAGCAGACAATTGTATGTACTACGCTTAGGTCAGAATGTAGGCGGCGTAGTTCTAGGTTTTCCAAGCCCAAAATTTCGAGCCTGGTGGCTTAAGGGATTCTGTTGCGAGCAGAGGAGTGGAGGACTCTTCTCATGAAATACCTCTGGGCTCGCTCGATCATATTAATGTCCGATATACAGTGTGGATTCCAGGCAGACAAGCTGTATTTGAGGATTGGTCTGGCAAAGGTTTTGTATGCCCTAGACAACTCTTAATGGCTTTTTGGCAATGCTGTTACTGTGAGCTCTGGGGCTTAGATCATTTGAGATGAGTACTCCCAGGTCCTTGACAGAGCGAGGGCCGTCTACAAGGTCATATCCACCCAGCCTGTATTTGGTATTCTGATATTTTTTGCCAATGTCTACGTCATCTCTCCTCAACATCAACAAACAACTGAGAGAGGACGCGCGTAGAACACAGGTGAGAACAAGACTCAGAAGACATGAGATACCAAAATAAAGAGACTGGAGGAATGGGCACATGATGACACTGGCGATACAGGAAGAACATACCTAAACATAGTCAGAGTTCTAAAGGCGTCATGGTTGGTTCGAGAGCAACAGAATTTGAATCACGCTCATGTCACACAAAAATCTGTAACATCGCTTTACTGCACATAGTGACATTTCTCTGGCATGGTCGCGCAGTGCAGAGAGCACTCTCTATTGACTAGCGGTGCGGCACACACAGCAATTAAACAGATGTGTAAGTGAGCCCACGTGGCACTCAGCAGCTTGTAACAGCATAGACGATGCAGACGGTTGTTCCCGGGAGAGATACACTTGCCAGAGAATAGGACTGTAGTTCATCAATATGGCTTAGGAGGGGTGTTTGACACAAGAGGGGTCTCATGTCTAGTTTCTGATGAGTCTCTAGTGGATGGATTTGGGGGGGTTGTTCGCTCTCTGTCCTTGGTAGCGGGAAGATGACAGACACGTGGGGGCGGATCGTGGGGGCCTGTGGTCAGAGGCCGGGAGCGGAGCTTGTGTGTGTGAGATACGTGCGTGGGGGAGCGAGGTAGAGGTGAGCGCGGATCTCGGGGGCGGTGGCGAGCGCCGGAGAGGTGGTAGTTATCAGCGAGAGCGGGCGATCGCCGGGGGGTCCACGGTGCCTGCGGTGCTCAGGCAAGCAGGGGAAGGTCGGGGCAGGGGTGAAAGGGTCCACCGAGGCGTGGGCACAAGAGAAAAAGGAAATTTTGGCTTGGAAAACCTAAACTACGCCGCCTACATTTCTGACCTAAGCGTAGTACATAAAATTAGTCTGCTGCATCAATCCTACCTGTCCAACGACTTCTTCAGCTTCATCCTCAATAATACTCGGGCAAACAATCGATGCAAACTCAAGGTAAACCACTCCAAATTCGATTGCAGAAAATACGACTTCAGCAACAGAGTGGTCAACGCCTGGAATGCTCTACCAGACTCCGTTGTTACATCCTCAAACCCTCAAACAGCTTCAACCTTAATCTGTCTACCGTGGACCTCACCCCATTCCTAAGAGGTCCGTAAAGGGGACGTGCATAAGTGCACCAGCGTTCCTACCGCCCCTGTCCTACGGTCCCCGTTTATTCATACCCATTTAAAGTTCATTTTTGGTGCAGGGTGACATTTCAAAACAGAAAGAAACTGATTGTCTACTTCTACAACCCTTCTCTATAGCTTTAATGCTTCTGGTGAATAGTTTTTGTGTTTTCTTTTTTCTTTTGGAAAATCTTTTCACGCTGGAGTGAAGGGGCTGCATGAAAATGACCCATGAGGTGTGACAAGGAACAAAATGGTCCCAAATGAAATGTATTATA